>VZSE01001157.1:146691-221285 GCA_013398275.1 Promerops cafer | reverse complement strand
TCTTTGTCTACATTTTGTAGATTGCTGTAATCTCTCTGCTGCAATGCTTGTTCCTTAAAACGTCTTCATGGCTTTAGATTTTTTTCTTTTTTTTTTTAACCTAAGCTTTTTCTTCATTTTTTTTACCCTAGGACTTTTTTCTTCCTTCCTTAGCTCAGACGGTCAGACCTTGGTGTCAATAACATCAAGAATGTGTATTCAATCCCCATATTGGCCATTCACTTAAGAGCTGGACTTATGATCTGGCTCTCTTCCTACTCAGACTATTCTGTGGTTCTTTGTGTTTCCTTCTCTTTTTTTATTTTTTTCCCCCTTTTCCTTGTATTTCCTTTACTACTTTCACAGTGAAAACTTGAAATCTATATTGGGAACTCAATAATTCCATTATGGATTTCCTTCTGGGAGAGGAGAGGAGAGGAGAGGAGAGGAGAAGGGAAGATGTAGAAATAAGACTTTTCTTGTTTTGAACATTTCAGCAGCTATAAAAACTGCTTTTGAGATGTTGATGGGGGCAGGGAAGTAAAGGATGGTAATTTTTTTGTTACTTATTTCCCCTGTAGAGACCCAAATGCCAATCGACGCCTCTCACAGCACCACCTACTGTGGTGGTCTAGCTGCAGGCTAGTGTGGGGAAAGATTAAGCTTTTTCATCCGTAGTGTTACAGTTCCTGGGAGGCTTCTGCACTGCTGTTTCGGTAAAGAGATTTATAGAAGCACTTGATGAATTTTAGTCATTTTTTTATCAGTCTGTAACCATAGAAATGTGTGTGTGGAGACCACTGCCATCTTAGGCACTGCTGCAATTTCAACAAATCATCTTACTTGTCTGCCTTATACCTTGTTTTATATCAAACTTTTCATTAGGAAGGAATAAGACAGCTTATATACAGAAACAGTACCCTAGTGCATCTTTATGTTGGTCATGCAGTGCAGAACATCAAAAGAATGAGCTGAAGGAACAAGGCAGGGACTCTGTAGGAGAAGGGGTTCACCTGAGTGTGTAAGGTTGACACAGATGAGAGTACAAAGCCCTTTACATTCTCCTTCATACACATAGAAACTTCAGGAAGAAAGAAGTCTGAGGGATCTAACAGTGGGTATTTCATTGTCCTCAAGATGTTATTAATGCCTATTGTCCCCAAGATACTTTCTGGCCAAAAATGCCTCTCAGCTAATTCAAGGTTGCTAAGAATAAATCTTTTGGGCTGAATGTCTTCAGAGAGAGTAATTAAACCACCTGGTCTCAGTGCAAAAGTTAATATGTAGATATCACTCTAGGGTCTTGTCCTGTGGCTCTTGGGATGTGAGATCAAAATGATAACCAGTGGTTTATGTTTAATTAAACAAGGTGACAGACTGGGTGTTCAGTATCTGGCTCTCAGAATAGCAATGCTAGTCTTCAGTATCATAGAATCACTGAAAACCAGAATGGGTAAGGTTGGGAGACACCACAGTGGGGTCATCTGGTCCCACCTCCCTGCTCAAGCAGGGCCATCCTAGAGCACAGGGCAGAGGACTGTGTCCAGAAGGTTCTGGAATATCATCAGTGATGGAGACTTCATCCCCTCCAGTATTCCTGGGAATCACTGGTTTATTCATGTGTTGTTGAAATGGTCGTTTCCTTTCCTTGTGTCTTCCCTTCCATCCTCTTTGGGATATTTTTTTTGCTTGTTTGTTTTTGGTTTTGGGATTTCTCTTTTTTTTGTTTGACTGGTTTGTCTTTTATCCCTGGATTTCTAGATCTCTAGGATTTAGACAGTTAAATGATTCTGAATTCCTTGTGTTTATGATTGCTCATAGACAGTTACCAGTAGGTGTAGTTATGATACATCACAGCTACATCTTGAAATTTGAAGCTTGGGTGAAGGGTTGATATAATCACATTCAATGGCAAAAAACCTTCCTATGTCAAATTAAAAATCTTTCAACTCTTTTTTTCCCCATCTCTTGGTTACTCTTTCATATTTTCTTTTGTGCATTGAAAAACTTCCTCATTGCTGCTTTGAATACTGAAAAATAGAGCTGTCAGTAATGCATATTGCTTCATGTGTAATTGTAACTCCACTGACTTCATAGCACTGCTCCTGATTTTCCTGAGTAGGAAAGAAGAATGGGCCATTTCTCAAGACACAGCCACATTACATTTAAGCCAAGTGGTACTGTCACCAGTGTGTTTGTGCACATCATCTCTCCACAGCACTGTCACTGTTCTTCTCTCACGTGTAGTCAGTAGATACCTGCACCAATCATTTGCACTTGTTAGTGCAGAATAAAGACCCCTCTATTCAAACACTGAGCCCTCTGTTTCAAAAGTCTCTGCAATATAACGTAGCATAATTCGAAACTGGAGAAACTCTTCATAAGGGATTACATCCATTTGCAATCTGACATTATTCAGACAGGATTGCTATATTATGCAGAGCATAATTACAAAATGCTATCCCTGTAGTACTGTGCTTTTGTATGTATGCAGATTATTAAAAATGGCTAATCTTAAAATCATTGCACATACAGTGCAGTCAACAACGAAGAGAGTCTCAGCTTTTGTGCATTGGTATAACAACATTACAGTTCACGGAGTTGAGGTCCTGGCCTTATTTCTGCTCTATTATTGTGCTGTTGTATACAAAGGATGAAACCTGTTTCTCCATTACATCCTGCAACACTTGAGTAATTCTTCAGAAATAAAAGGCGAATCTTGGTTTCACATTGTTTTTTTCTGACTCAGCATTTGAATACCATTAGAGTGACAATATCGGGGTTTTTTTAATTATGCAGAAATTCTCCAGCTAGAGATACAGGATCTGAAATATGAGTCAGAACACAAATAATTCAAAGCCCTCAGCAAGTCACAACTGCCCTACCACATTCATATCACATTCTTGTGAAACAGGACCAAACAGAAGTTTCCATTTTCTCCTGACTGAAACAAAAGTAGACATCGAAAATGCAGGTCTTCATAGCTTCATAATTGTGAATTCTTAGAATTATTGAAGTTGAAAAAGACCTCTAAGATCAGAGTCCAACTGTTAACCTGTATAACAAATCCATTCACTACTAAACCACATTCCCAAGTGCAACCTTCACATACATTTTGAACAATTCTAGGATAGTGATTCCACCACTTCCCTAAGCAGCCTGTTTCTGTCTGACCACCCTTCTAGTAAAGAACCTTTTCCAAATATCTAATCTAAACCTCCACCTGTGCAACTTGAGTCTGCTTCCTCTTGTTCTGTCACTTGTTACCTTGGAGAAGTACCCACCTGGCTACAACCTCCTTCCAGGGACTTGTAAAGAGAGATGATCTTCCTTTACTCCAGAACAAACACCCTCAGCTCCCTCAGCTGCTCAGATGTGTGCTCCAGGCTTCCCAGTCTGGGGTGGTACAGACCTACCAATGACAACAGATGGGCTAAAACAATAGAACAGGTCACACATCCTTTCAACACGTATGGATTACTTGACTCTGAGAGCATTACCTGATGTAGTGATACTGTTCTCACTGGAACCAGCAAAGGTGGAAAGCGTCTTGCATCAACATGGAAACTTGGAGCCAGTGATCCACTGCCCTAACACCATCAAACACCACAGGCTGAGCTGAACGGGGACTTAACCAGCCTGCAAAACCACAACTATAATCACTGATACAGCAGGGTTGCAATGACCCTACATAGAATAGAATCTACACAGACAAAATAAATCCGTGTTATGAAGAAGAAGAAACATTTCCCCAGCTGGTACAAGGGAAGAAAGGAGTGGATCTGTATTTCTTATGATTATTCACTTTATTTTTGAAGGACAATTTCATCTGATGACAGCATTAGGGCAGGTGAGAGGGAGTGAATTTTTAGAAATAAATTTTACTTAGTTAAGGAAGAATTTTCTACTCAACTCTGAAATATAAGTTTAATATTGTAGGTGATTATAACTGCCTCATATCTCTCATGAGCTTAGATTAATATGAAAACCTGATATTCACTTATTATTTGCATTTGCACCATTGCAGACTCAAGAGCGAGAATGTTCTTTTTAAATTTACAACTACTTTAGTAAATCCACAAGAATTTTATTTTTTAAAATTATATGTTTTAAAAAATATATTTTCTGGGTCAGTGGGGACAGTGTGGGATTTATGTCTCAAACTCAACATCATAAATTCAACCTGCCATCAATGAATCTAAATGAATTGTGCATTCTATAAATGCTGAAAGAAGAATCCTCTCCTTTTGTGCAAGATCTCCAACCACAAGTGGTTCATTACAGTAAAGGCAAATGATAATCATTTTCTGCACCACACACAAATCCAGAAAGTACTGTACAAACTCAACATATAAGATGTGAAGATTGCACAGGGTTTATGCCTTTGCCCATCGCTGAAAACAACCACAACCTCAAATAAAACTGCAGCTTGCAATCCATTTGAAATGTTATTCAGTTAAGCTCTATTTATTGCCATAAAAAATAGCACACACAGGGACAGACAAAACAGTCCCGTTTCACAAAGCACAACCAGGATCAGCTGACTGGAACTCACACTTATGTTCATCGAAGGGCCGTATCCTCATTTTGTGCTCCTTGTTCCTATTTAGAGTTAATGGTAAATGTCTTTTCCTTATCAACTGTCAAATTGTCAGAACACACTTTGTATGTTCGAGGCTGGAGGATTCAGGGGGTGTCGGAGGAAGGGGGAGGACCATCTGCTTTGTTGACAGAAGTTTACTCCCAATATTTTATACTGAGTAATTATTCAAGGTCCCTTGTATTTTGTGTCTCCCATAGAGGAAGCATTAAAAATGCCCACTATTAAATGCTTTTCACATAGAAAGCAGGATTTTATGACCCTGTAACTGCAGGATCAGTGGTTTTACACTCTTTAGCCTCTGCAATAATGTGTGCCTGGTTCCCCCATGCAGGCCGTGCTGTGGTTAGTGTTGATTCAGTAAACAACATTTTGTTTCATCTCCACGGATATTAGGTCTATAGAGGACAGATTGCATTTGCTGATAGTGCCTCATGGTCTTAAAGCACACTTGACTAATTCTAGCTATCATTTGTTGTTTGTTGTATTTTAAACAAGGGCAGAATTCTTTAAAGAGAGATAAAGTAGAAGAAAGAAGAGCAAGGAAGAGATGTGAATTGAAGCAAAAACAAGAGAAGTTTTCAATGGCATTAAAAAAATTAAATGAGGGGAAAAACCTGCCCCAAACCCTGCTTGACTTATTGCATAAGGGCAACATTTAAAGGAAAAAACCCACTGAGGTGGATACCTGAAGCATAAATACTTCTAATTTATATTAACAGAAAGTGCAAGGTTTTTTTATTTCCCATTTTTCACTCTTTATATTTAGATGCCACGTTCATTACTTATGCGGCATCTCAACATACTGTTCTCCCTCCTCTGGACCAGCACATGGTGCATGAAATCTTATCACATCCTTTGATTGACTAACCTCGTTAAGAAGGTTACATAAAAGATACAGGTGAGAAGCAAATTTGCCTGAAATTACACAGCTGCCAGTGAGAACAAAAGACTGGCCTCAGTAAGAAGGTAGTGACTGCAGGGATTCCTTTCAGGGCTCTGTTCCTGTTTTCTTTGATTATACCATGCAGGAGAGCTCTTCCTGGGGAAAAAAAAAAAAAAAAAAAAAAAAAACAAAAAAAAAAAAAAAAAAAAAAAAACAAAAAAAAAAAAAACCCAACAAAACAAAACAAAACAAAAATACCAAAAAACTTTTGTCACATTCTGATCTTAATCTTGTTGCCTACCTAAGTGTAACGATGGCTCTGAGGGAGCTGGGATATTGGTCCCTTCCCAGTGCTGACAGGGAAGGCAGACAGTGTCAGAAGAGAAAAAGTCATGAGCCTGTCTTGATCACCAAAGCGACTACACCAAAGTTCATTAGGCTATATCATTTCTCAAAGAGCACACTGAGGCTGAGTCTTTGTGGTAGCATCAGCATTTCCAGCTCTGAAAAATTAAGCACTTGCGATAAAATTTATATTGAAAGATCAGCTTAAGGTGTCTCATTTCTGAATAAACAGCTGAAAAAGGTAGATCTTCCATCCTCCTGTCACCTATTTTCTTGCAGAAGAGTTACTTGAGGAGGAATGTCTGTACCTAGTACCAAGACTGAAACTTCAGCCTTTGAGTAGAAGACT
This sequence comes from Promerops cafer, assembly GCA_013398275.1. NCBI lineage: Eukaryota > Metazoa > Chordata > Aves > Passeriformes > Nectariniidae > Promerops > Promerops cafer. Next base: position 215,126 of record VZSE01001157.1, on the reverse strand, counting down.
TAAATCTTAATATAGTTTCTGTTTTGATCCTTTTTCACTCTTGAGATATATGCTATGCACATTTGCCCTGTTCTAGACCTGTCTGCCCCAGACGGGGATTCATGAGCCGTTACTCAGAAACTTCAACATTTCACCATTGCTTGAAGCTTGCTAGGGTCTTCTGAGAAATTATTCACTGAAGTCACATTCCTATTGCTTCCTAATTAGGGTTTTTTCTGTTGTTGATGTTGGGGTGTTTTGGTTTGATGGGGCTTTTTTAAGCTCTTTCAGCAAACTCTAGTCAGCTTCCAAGCACCAAAGATTCAATTTTTGGTGGCCATCTCCTCAGTTATAAATTTATGTTTTTACTGCTGTCCTTGGTTTTCAGGTCTTTTTAGCAACAGTGAATGTTTCATCCTTGTAGAAAAATACTAGAAAGGTCTGATTCCTGAGGTTGCACCATTCCCTTGTTGCAAGCTACACATACCTGGGTAGAAGATTGTACGACCATAGAACATAAAAGGTGGGAAGGGAGATAAAAATATTATCTAGTCCCAAGCCCCCTGCCATGGGCAGGGACACCACCTGCTAGACCAGGTTGCTCAAGCTCTTATCCAAACTGGCCTTGAACACTTGCAGGGCTGGGATGTCCACTGCCTCCCTAGGCAATCTGTTCCAGTGTCTCATCACCTCTGTGAAGTAAGTAAAGAATTAAATACACAGAAGTAAAGGATTTTGTCCTAACATCTAACCTAAATATCTGCTCTTTCACTCTGTACGCATTCCCCCTTGTCCGGTCCATTACAGATGCAGAGTCCCTGTCTGGCTTCCCTGTAGCCCCTTCAGACACTGGAAGGTTTCTATGAGTTTTCCACTCAACCTTCTTTTCTTGAGGATGGAAAGCCCCAACTTTCTTGGCCTATCTTCTTAGGGGACATGGTCCAGTCCTCCTATCAACTCTGTGGCCTTTTCTGGACTTCTTACCTTGAGAGCAACAGAACTGCATGCAGTTTGTTCTTCAGATGAGGTCTCACAAGAGCAGAGTAGATGGGGAGAATCCCCTCCCTCAATTGCTGCCCATGCTCCCTTGGATGCAGCCCAGGATTTTGGCTTTCTGGGCAGTGAGTGCTCACTGCTGGCTCAAGTTGTTTGTCATCAGCCCCAAGTTTATCTCTGCAGGGCTGCTCTGAATCACTTCTCCACCCAACCTGTAGGTGTGTCTGGGATTGCTGCAATCCAGGCATAAACCTTTGCACTTTGCTGTGTTGAATTCTGTGATGTTTACATGGCTGCCCCTCTCTATCCAAGACCTCTTCCAAAGGTCCCTCTGGATCCATCCCTTCCCTCCAGTGTGTTGGCCACACCAAAGAGCTCAGTGGTGTCAGTAAACTTGCAGAGGTGCCCTCGATCCCAGTGTCCCTGTAACCAGCAAAGATGTAGAACTGTGTCAGCCTCAGCACTGACGCCTGAGGGACACCACTCATCACTGGTCTCCACATGGACAATGAGCCGTTAACCACCACTCTTTGCATGGTTAACTCAGATTATCTAAGTTAATCATTATCCAGTATTCCAGCTCAGAGAAAGACTTGTACCTCTTTTGACAACAGATGGCTGTCCATTCAAACTTATTCAGTGATACACACGTCCTTAAAAACCCACCAGAATACACACACCCTTCTTGTACACATTATCTGCACTGTCATAAGAAAGAAAGAAACTAAACAAAGAGGATGGAATGGAAATATTAGAAATATTGAGTATTAAGATTGAGATGTCCTTCCTATCCAAGTTACCCTGGCTCATTTTTAACCCTGAATAATCTTCACTGGAAGCAATGTCTCTCAGTACACCTGTCTTTCTATCTATTTAAATAAATATATACATAAAACCAGTCGCACTCACAAGCTTCCCATGACAGTAGCCTGCTATATTTTTTCCACACATCCTCATTCTCCCCTCCCCTCTTTACCCCTACCAAGTAACTCCTGCTGGGGAGATGCGCCAGCCAACTCCCTTGATGTGTCCTGCCCCAGAGATGGCAGCCAGATGGCCTGACATCTGCAGCAAGAAGAGCTGGCAGGTCGCCCTGAAATCTCCCACTCAAGGGAGCTGTTGTTATGTACTGAAGTCCTTATCCCTGGAAAGACTTCTTTGAATAAAATATATAATACATGATAAAATACAATAAATCCTGAAGAAAAGGAAAGCTAATAGTATTTTGAGACTACTTACCACAGCCTCAGAAGCAACTTTTCCCCATGGGCAATATTTGCAGTGGAAGCCCACCAAGTCTGTCATCATTCAGTACTTAAACACAATATGTGCCATAACACACACCATGAATTGCAATTTTTGTTAACACATATTAGAGCAGGCCATGGCATATAGAAATGGTAGAACAGAAATGGATCAACCCAAAGAGGAACAATTACAACTTATGCATGTTGTGTCATTTCTCATGATCATGATTTAAGTACATTGCACTGCTTCCAGAGTATGTATTTTGGGAACTGCATGGGAATTCAAACACCTTTCAAACAGAGGCTGGTTTGCACTCCATTACTACAAGGTTATGTAGACAGACAGAGAGGTTGACAGAGTTCTGAGAGGGTAAAAAATAGAGGGAAATAATGTTAACAATATAAAACCCCTCTTAAAATAGTATTTTTTCCTAAAGCTATGAGGAATTTTATAGCTTCAAACACCACCTGTGCAGGATTAGAAGTACAATATCCCTAAAGGACAGCTGGAATCACCCCAGCCCCTTAGACCCATCTCTCTTGCTATCTCCATTGAGTCTCCAGGTGTTCATTCTTACATATAAACCAAGCTCTGAGAGTACTGCCTTGATGGAAAATTAAAGAAAGAGAAAGAAAAAAGACAAAAAAGAACCTGGTAACTTGCCTTTTTAAAGTAATCTAAGTTTGAAGAACAGTTAGAGGATTTGAACAATCAAATAACAAGAAAAAGAAAGACATTGAGAAAGTATAGAAGAAACAGTAATCAGCATATTTCAGTATCAATATGAATTTTCTGCATAACTCATTCCTTTTGAAAGAACTCTACATGTGTGTATAAACATAAAAAGTTCAAATCTGAGCTCTGAAGGACCTCTTTATTTCAGACGCAAATCAAAATGCTATCTGTGCACTCATTCTCAACCTAGAATTCTCCAAAGGTGAAAACCAAGTTCAAGGTTAATTTTGTTGCACGAGAAGAAGACACATTTTGCTAAATTCAGAGACAAAAAAGCAAGCAGTATCCAGTGGGGGGGAAAAAAAAAGTACCACCAACATAAATCACTCAAACCAATCTACAGGTCAAATATGTTACATGCATATTTGTCACCTTTTGTTGTCCAAAGCAATATCCACAAACTCGTTAGCGTTTTCCCATATAGACAGCCAGCCAATAGACTCCAGCTATTTTATACAGCTACTGGTAACATCTCTTGCCCAGAAGGCAGTGACAGACAGAGAGAAAGAGCAAAGAAATAACTTTCACAGTTTTTGTGTTTTCCCAGCTATCAATCAAATTCCCTCTGACATTGCTTCATTTATGGATTATTGCAAAAACACTGAAACAATGTGCAATGATAATGTTGTAAAGCTACAGAAATGAAATTGGTAGGAGTAACCCATTTCTCACTGTGTTCCCAAGCACCTCTCCACTCTGAATCCCCAGCATTGTTTAAGCTTCAGTTCTATATAAGAAAGCTAATCAAATGACACTCAGGAAAATTGACTTGGGTTTTCAATCTAGTTTCAGATCTCTATTGTACTTATTTCAAATAGCATTTGTTATTCTCTGCATATCCTTAGGAACATGCCCTGTCAAGAAATGCCATACAACTTCAAACCATGTTTTTTCCCACCTCTATAACTTTTTATGTATTCCCTTTTTACATTTTATTACAGCATAACATCTAAAAATGAAATAAAGATTATAGGCAATGCTTCAGGACTTGTAGTTCTGTGGCTTGCCCTGAATATCAAGTATTGTTGATAGGAACTTGCTGCTCCACCACTATAAATTGCCCAAATCTCCCCACTGACCATCAATGTAATTATTTCTGTTTGGAAATGAAAGATTTGATCGGCAGACTGATTTTTCTTTTCTTTATATTTCCCACTCCCTTTCTTGTCTATCTTTCTCCCATTCACCTGGACTGTGCATTTTCTCTTGATAGTGGATTTAAAGATTAAATCTGTATTTATTTACCATAGTTATCTCTAAAAGTAAAAAAAAAAAANAAAAAAAGGAAAAAAAGAAAAAAAGAGAAAACATTTCAGGGGGGAAAATGTAAAAGAAAACAGGGGAAAGTATGAAGGAGGGAAGCAAGAAAGCATGGGGAGAGAAAATACATGGAACAGCCATCCCAGCCACTAATCTATTAGGGATTTTTTTTTTTTCTCAAAGTGAAAAAAAGGAAATAAAACAGAGGTAGTTACTCCTTTTGCATCCAACACCTAGGGGTATTGGTAGAATAGGTACTGAAATTTAAAACACCCTTCCTACAACCCTTTATTGCCCAAATGTGTCAGAATCAGAACAATAGGTCAAATTTAGTGTCTGCAAAAGCCATGTTTGAGGTCTAACTTACAACTGAAATCCAAACAAATCAGAAAAGGAAAGTCAACACATCAGTAAAGAATAATCAGTGTCAAAGCATGAATTAGAGGTGCAGGCCAAAAGTACATAAAAGGGAAAGATTCAGGGGGTTTTGTGTAGGAGCCGGGTTCAACTCCAAGGTCAACAACAGAGTTGCAATAAATGGGAGTAATTTCTTTGTGTCAAAGAAAAATGCCAGGGAGAAAAACTAGAGTTTGTTATTGTTTTATTTTCCTTTAGACTTTGGACTGAGACTTAACTGTTGTGCAGCCTCCATTTCCAAGACTGCTATTGATTTTCCAGGAGACAGAGAGAAGTGCTGTTCTCTGCCGGGGCCTGGTTTTTCTCCTGAGCAGAGAGGAAGAATAATGGTCCTTTTATCCTCTTTTCTTTACACAACACATACCCCAACCAGTGTGGTATGGTGCAGTGAGTAGATCTGCATCACTGGGAGATTGTACAAGTGAAAAGAATGTTGTGGTGCTATCCAGAAATGAAATTTAGAGCCTTAACCAAAGTGTGGGGATGATAAGAGTATTCTGCCAGTCTGCTAACTAGAATTACTAAAAAGCCTTTACTAAAGCATCGTACTGATGGGTCTAACCTGCTTCTGAGTATAGAATTTGTTCTTTCTCTGAGAGGCCTTCATAGGGGTTTCTGTTTCTCTGAATTGCTTGAAGGTGTCTCAAAACTGAGAATAATCTTGACAAGTACACCAAGAGGTTAAAAAATAATTATTTTTTTATTTATATGCCACTTGTTTCAACTAATTTGTTTAAAAATTAATGAAGTTTTTAAATTGAAAAGTGCCAAACACCTGTAAAATACTGACAAATTGGGGATTCATTTATCCACAAGCAACATGAATTCTCTACTGTTGTGAGGTGTATACACACACACACACACACACACACAAATGCACTCACACAAAGATATCTAATATCACTGAAACAAAGCCCCACTTCTTTGCTGCATTAATTGCTAAATAACAGAGAATTAAAAACTTAATATTAGTAGAATATTATAACAGTTGTATAATATGTTTCTTTAGGTTATAATATACAAAAAATATAATTATATTTTTATATAATATTAATTTATTGAGAAAACATGTATTCATTGTACAAGTAGATGATTCATGCATGTCATACACACACATATCTTCTAGATAAATTAACTTCAAATTTTATATATATATATATGACCTGGTTTTCATGAATCTCCCTTTTCTTCTTTTTAAACTTAGGGGCAATGTTTGCTTTCTTCCATTTTCTGGTACACTCATGTCCAGATTGTCAACGAAAATCACTGAGACTAGTTCAAAGTTCTTCATGGATCCTGATGTGATATTCAACCAACATAAAAGCAGAATGCATGGTGGTATACATATATGTCACTTGTTTAAATGGCATATTACGATAACTAATCTTTATGAATTTTTAAGATAATTCGTTTTAAAAAGTGACATACTTATATGAATGTAAATAGTGCCCTATAACTTTCACTGCTCTAAATTTCCTGTCCACCATCCAGAAACCATAAATTTTGTTAGTTGTCTAAAGGCAGTTGCAACCAATAGCAAATCAGTTAAAAAACAATTTTAAAAAATCTTAATAGGGTTTAATCGAAAAATTGCTCTGTGGCAGGATAAGCATGGTAAATTTTTGGCCCTTTTTTTTTAGTATTATCACATTTTATGAAATTAAATTACCACATTTTTGTGGTATTGTTGCTTTTTGTGCAATTCTGTTTCTTTTTCACTCTGCCTTTGTAATCTCATGCTATTGTCTTTTATGGTCAACACATGCCAAGGCATGACCATTGCAGTTGAACTAAATCAACCTGTTGATCTGAGGGAAGAGTAATCAGTTTCTCTCAGGGGCTGTTTTGGATCAGCATAAAGGGCTTCATGTGGAAAGCACAAGTGAAGTTGCAAAGAATGAGGGAACATTTGTCGTATTTTCATCAATAGCACAAGTAGAGATCAGCCTAAGCTGGCTCTGAAATTTCTTCTCTGTTCCATTTTCTTCCTTTCTGTATTTAAGATCAGTAAAGGCATATTGGTGTAACAAATTGTATCCCTTACTACCATTTCTATTCTTCCTTCATATTAGGATAACTTCTTATTCTTCTATTGTTTATTTAAAGAAATAAGCTTCTCTATCACTTTTCTTTCATAACATATTGTTGTCTAATTCTCTGAATTTATTGAAATATTTCTTTCTGAAGCCTTACTTATGAATTCTTTTATTTTCTCTTCCTCCTTCTTAACTATCATGAGCTTTATCTTTTTGTGGTGCCATTTGTCTTCTAGATTGTTAATCGGTTCCTCATTTTGGATGAGATGATTCAATTAAGAGACTCTGCATAGAAATGAATTATTCTCAGCACGTCTGTGGGATGGAGGAAGTTTCATTCTACCAGCAAAGGCTGTTGCGAGTGTACATGAATGTCTATTATGGAAGCCAGTTGAGGTTTATATCTCCCTGAAAATGTTTTTAATTTTGCTGTGTATGACTCAGTTAACTCACCAATGCTTCTTTCATACTCAGGGGTGAGAAACAGGCACTTTCAGATGAAAGCCCTGTTCAGGTACAGTTCTTCCTTGAAGTACCTGTTTCTCTATTGGATTCTGAAGAGGTTGAGCTTGAATAACTCAGGTGTCTAACTTCTGGAAATCTACAGTTAATGAAGTGAATCCTGGTACCAATGAATGGAAACATTTCAAAACTGTAGTGAAATCAGATCTGAATTTGAAACCTCATTTTTAATCTCCTACAGGCTATGGACTTCAATCTGTCATTAAATTTAAGAAACGGTATAAATATTCTTTTTAATCTTACTGCAATAATAATTTGGAATGAATATAAAGAAGCTGGATATGAAACAAATCACCTTGTTTCCTTAGTAACTTCTTGAAGAAGCTGGATATGAAACAAATCACCTTGTTTCCTTAGTAACTTCTTGAAAGTGTATTCCTTCAGATCAGCTATATTATGAAGCTGCAATCCCTTGAACCCTCTATAGCATGATGCTGAAGTTATATCTGCCTGAAGAATTTTGCTCTTATTTTAATTTAAAAACTGCAGTTAATTATTTGTTAATTATTAACAAATAATGTTAATAATTTGGTTGGTTGGCTTTTTTGTTTGGTTGGTTGGCTTTTTTGCACTGTCAGTTTGGGGTTTTTTTTGTCTCCCTCTCTTTCTTGTTCTCTAAAGATGCACAAGTACAACTTAAGTTTCCTCTTCTCTCCCTCTCTTGTTTTTGCTACAGAGTCATGTCCAATTATTATAACGTGTAATTCCCTTTGTCCTCCAACATTATTCTTAGGTGGCCAATACAGTTTTGTTTGTGTTCTGCTTTCAGAACAGCTGGAAGACACAAAGCCATTTCTATCATGTATGTGGACTTAAGAACTGACTCATCTTGCTTAGGACACTGCCAGACCTTAGTAGGGTAAAGTCAAATTACAGCAGTTTATACCTACTGAGAACCTGCATGGCAACCTTTCAGTTGAGAAACGAGCTGTGATTTAGGAAAATTCTGGATAACAACATAATAAAGGAGTTTTCTAATGGTTTGCTCCAGAATTGTGCATATTAAAACAGTTGGCGTTGGGCTGGACTTCATGTGGGACAAAAAGACATCATATAGAAATTTGGATTTCTGAGTCTCACTTCTCAAATCTGGGTTACTTCCATCAAAACAGGGAATTTCTGCTTCTGAGTTTACCTATCTCCAACCTAGGCATAATGTTTTGTCTCTTGGCTCTTTCAAGGCTTAATTAATGAATGCATGTTTTACAGCTAGTTGAGAACCTCAGATAAAAGGGTCTATAGAAGTGCAAAGCATTATTATGTTGCAGGAAGCCTGATTTTCTTTTACATCAGAAAAACAAGACTTTGTGCAGACTTAATTGGGTTTTTTTAAATTTATAAAGAGGATTAAGAAAACTGAGCCTATCTAAGTCTCCCTACTGGTAAACAAAGAGAAAAAGAAATAAAGACTAGAAGCAAAGAGAGGATTTATAGTAAAATAAATAAATATATCCAAAGGGTAATACACAAGTAGCTGTTTAGAAAATAAAGGGCCAGATTTTCTGAGCTATGAAGTGGTGCATTAATAGAAATAAAACTTAAAAAAAAAAANAAAAAAAAAAAAAGACAAGGTTATGGAAAGGAAATTTCAGAAAGAATCACATTTCAATCAGTTATCCTAACTCAGTTTCATGATTCCCACAGATAAAGGAGAGTTTAAGAAAGTCAGTGAAGACAGATCCACTCTCTCTATGGTGTTAGTTATTTAGTACTTCACATAGACATTAATGAATCATTCTTGGTTACCCAAAAGAAAATAGTAGGTCTTTTATTTTGAGTCAGTTGGAGAACACTGTAATGGTAGTAAGCACCAGAAGATTAAAACCAAATCCCTTACAGATGGAAATCAGCAAAGATCCATCTAGATTAGCTCCATTGTTGCAGCTATGCCCATTGATGGCAGCTGAAACATGGTCTCTAAATATCACTGTAACTTTGTTCATGATGTTAGGGTGGCCAAAAGGATAAGCTTTCCTTTGGGTTTTCAAGGACTTGGTGCCAATTTGCTAATACCACTCTCACTACATTTTCTCATCATGTTTTGTGTTTTGCTGTTACCAGCCATAACCCATGACAACCTGTGACATGCTGAAAGAAAGAAGCCATAATGAACGGGTGTGTTATGAACCCTAAAATAAAGTTTTTCAGATTATATTATATGTGAAGTTCAGGGCATTTGGATTTTAAATTTCTAAGTCTTGTGGGGCTTAGAATTGGTTGGGAAATTGAAAAGCTATTTTTGTGGTATTTTTTTAAAAGTCAGAGCTACTTTATTCTCATTTGTTCAACGTCAGATACATTTTTAGCCTAGCTTCCTGAGAATAGGGAGTATATATCACCTTTTGATGTATGCCTGTACACTTACATATATCTCTTTCTGTGTTTTGCACCCAAATCTAAGAAAAATGTGAAGAATAATGTGATATTAATTTATTCCCAAAACCATAAAAATTTATGGCTGTTTAAAGACAAGAGAACTCTTTTATGCATAGAAAATTTGATACATTTTTGCATCCCGACCGAACGCATCCTGCATTAGCTATCAGAGAATCCACACAGGTATTTATTGGCTTTACTTCACTCAGTCATTTTTACTGTTTTTTGTAAACCTGAAGAATTTTGCTCACACAAAAAGCAAAACATGACTATCAGATAGAAACAAATGATGCTTAAATAAAGGCAATTACCTTGATTTCTCATACAATTTTTTAAGTTTCCTTTTAGAAAAGGATCCTTCCTCTTTGTGCTCTTAAGAGGCTCCATTACAATTCTGAGAATAACAATATTTAGTCACAGATTTTTGTTTTCTTCAACCTTCTATCAAGTGAGAGATATTATTTATCTTATCGACTAACATTTTATAGGTCAGTGGTGTCACTTCAATAGCCATGTGGTGCTTTTCTTTGAACATTTTCAACTGTGAAATTGAAGCAATAAGGATATTTCTCTGAACGGATTAGCCATCATCATCCTTATTCCAGAATCAGATAGAAAATTAGAACAAAAGTAAGTTTGACTTTAAGAGGTAGAAGGCACAAAAGAGAGTGCCAAGATGGCCAAGAGTGTAGAAACATATTTTGTTGGAGAAGGATATTGAAGTAGCTTCATTTGTTTAGCCCTGAGGAAGCTGTTCTCAGCAGTCCATGACAGACAGCTAAAAAGAAGTCTTCTGTCAATAGGCTTCAAAAATCTGAGTAAGTGTTCAATCTTCCAGTGCAAAACTTTGTATGATTGGCAATCTGAAAATACTGGAAAGCAGCTATCCAGCAGATAAAAGCTGACTGGCCCAAACATCTTGGTTAAACATTGAGGACAACTCTTTATTCCAAAGGAATGCTCCAGGAAGGGCCACATCAGACAAGCAGACATCTTTGGGAATAGAAGGATTCAAGAATTTAATTCTAAAAAGAGAAGCTTCAAGGGTCATTAAATCTGTAACATATGACTGAGGAACTTGATTTAGAGCAAATAGAGTTCCTTCCAGACTTTCTTCTTTTAAGGACTGTTTTTTAGTGCTGTGTAGGCACTCCATTACTTTTGAGCTCACTGAGATTTACTAAGAGGATACTTCTGTCGTGTTAGGCTGATGGATTAATGGATTAACTTTCAAGATGTTTTGTGAATATAGTCACTCTTTGACTAGGTAAACCAGACATAAAATATCCCACATATTCAACATACTCACTATGAAATGGTACATTAGGAAATGTTCTCCTTTCTCTCTTTGTTCTCTTAGGAAGAATGGGAACATGTAAAGAACAATGCTGTAATGACACAAAAATATGATGACTTAATGAGTCTTTTCATCTCTCTTTCCTATTCTCCTTGTGTACATTTTACTTAATACACATAAAAGAGACAAATAGAAAGATAGGGGCATGAACAGTTGTGTCTCTGATAGGATGAAAATGGTTTGTGAGCTCATGGTCACTCTTTGTTTATATTCTATTAGCAATTTTCTTTATATCACAATTACAGATTGTGTAAGGCAAATTCTTACATGCACATAAATTAGAGAATTATCATCTTTGGGAAAAGGTTTTCAGCTTTGTCCATCATTTGCATGTGTTGGGAGGATCATGGTGGTGAATTTAATAATTGGCTCAGTGCATTTAGTTATTAAATGTAACTGCCTTGGAATTGAAGGTAAGGATATGCCAGACAATGGCAGAAAGAAGCCAAATAGCTGGAGTGCAGAAGAACAGCTCTGATTGCTTTTATATGCATCCTACATTAAAGAATCCTGAATTGTTCCCTGTGGAGCTTAAAAGTTTGATATTCTTTTTTTCTCCATACAGGAAATCATGGTGATTGCAAATCCTAAAGCACTAAAATTATTTAGAAGCTGTAAATATATACAGTAGAAAATAGGCATTTTCCTTGGTTTATAGCTCTAAAGGATTAAAGCGGGATTAAAAAGAGAAGAAAATAGATTTTAAAGCTGTTAGGTTTTCTGCTAGTAAGTCTATTTTATTTTTTTTTCTGGAGGACAGTGTAGGGAAAATCCAAAACAAAGGAAGAAATAACCACAGACAGTAAAAAGTGAAATAACAAAATAATAAAAATACTATTAACAGTAGGGACATACAGACATACACATTTACATACAGGTACATATACTTTTATCCAGTTAAACCTCACATTTGAACAGAATTTTAATTCTAAAGGAACTCTAAACCTCTAATTAAATCATGTATTGGGCATTCACTGCAGAACCAACTAATGTTTGCAATATTACTTTTCCAGTTTAATTTAAATAGTATTCTAAAGTAAACAGAGCTGAAAACAGATTACTAAAGGTACTCTCAGAGGGTGTAAGAGAAACAGGAAAGTGTGGTGGTAAATTCTTAGGAACTGCACATTATCTATATTGTTTCTTCTCTAATTTCCTGAACATAAAACAATGTTGAAAACATAAAAAATACCCAGTTTCACAAATCAGTACTTAAATAATATGCAATATTTGAGTACAGAATATAATTTTTACTTGCCCTAAAGCTGCCTTACCTTCCCTTAGGTAAAGGTCAGGGCTGAAAATGAAGCAGGAACAAAGGTACCTGGAGTTACTTTAATGTCTCCACATTTTGCTTTCTGTAGTTACAGAGTACAGACCCAAAACTCACTAAAGGTAACAGTAATCTATTTACTAACAGGAGGAGAAGAATGGGAACTGGGGCCTTTCAACTCAATTGAAATTGATAGGGCTTGAGGACATGCAACATCTTGTGGCTGGTGCCGAACACTGACCCAAATGAGCCTGAAGTTCCTCTGTTTCGTGGTTGAGAAATCCACTAATTATGTTTAAAGGATTTTTTTTTGTTGTTGTTTTTGGTTTGGTTTTTGTTGTTGTTGTTGTTGGTTTTTTTTTTTTTTTTTTGGTTTTCGTTGGGGTTTTTAACATTTTTTCTTCAATTGTTTGTTTGTTTGTTTGTTTGTTTTTTGTGTTTTTTTGGTTTGGTTTTGTTTTGCTTTTTTGGTTTTTGTGGTGGTGGTGTTGGTGGGTTTTTTTTGAGAGGGATAAATTATGCACACAGAAACTACTGACAATATGCAGGGAAGTGTGCCTGCTATTGAGAACTCCACAAGGATTATCTCCTGTGCCGAAATGGAGGCGTGTATCTGAGGGTTGACTCACCATCTGAACAAGGGCATAAGTGGGGAGCAGAGTGAGCAGAAAGGTTATCCTGATTCTGCACTTTGTGCATGGCTTCATCACTCTCCTCTCTACAAAGGATTGCTGACAACCTTTCCTGAGGGATGAGAAAGAAACTCGGAGTGAATTTCATAAGAGTACCAACAGTACCCATGTTGGATGAAGAACAGAGGTGATTTTTTTTTTTAAATTTATTTATTTTGACATTGTCTCTTTTGACAGAATTTTGTGGAATATGTAGCTGAAAAGCACAATTTTGCGGTATTTCTGTCATGTATAAATAGGAAAAGTGGAGCAGCATTAATTCTTGACTCAAAAGGATGGGGACCTGCTAATTCTGTAAGTTATCCTATGTCATCTCCCCCAGGCACTCATGCAAAAGCATTCCCATATTTCCTGGCTTGACCAAAGCCTCCAACAAACGACTTTCACATCAGGCTCCCTGTGCCCACAAGATGACTTGGCAGAGCAGGGAGTGTTTCTGTTCCATATGGGTCAGCAGTGAGCACATACCATCATTCAGTGATGTGAAATCTTTGGTGGCAACTGTGCTGTAAACACATGAAATATGGGGAGAAAAATGTTCTGACCAACTCCAGTGCTATTAACAACTGGCCAAACAGGACTCAGAAGAAAAGGAGAAGGTAACTTATACATCCTTATCAGATGTAGAAGAAGAGTATTGACCATTCAATGAGACTTCCACTTATTTATAAGTAAATATCCAGCAGCTACCTATTATGAGAAGACAGGAGAATACTGGTGTTTGACAATTCCTCATGTGTCAAGTAAGTAAATCCCATATATTTATAACTGCCTCAGAAATATTTCTGAGAACATCCCCACATTTCTACAACAGGTAATGACTTATTCTCCTCATTGCACCACAGCTTATTCAGAAGAAAAAGGTACCCTTTAGAGCTAGAAAGATTGAATTTTGGGGAATTTTTCTCTCAAGGCCATGATAAGACTTCAAGCAAGATCCCCTTTCCTCATTCACCATGCTTACCTCAGGCATGGGGGTCTTTTACACTGGAAAATGTGACAGAAGCCATTATATATTCAATGTGCTGACTTTATTTGCTTTCTGAAACCCCGTTTTGTGCATAGCAGGGAGGATATTCCACAGTGGCCAGTTCCATGGGCTATAAGGCTGCTTTTCGCTGCCGCAGCACTGTAAAAGAGCCATGGTGTAGCTGAGAATTGTGCCTTACAACTGCCTGTGCCACTGGGATGCATCCCTTTGGAGGGATTAAAATGCCTAAAATGAGGGATGTATTGCAACGAGGAGAGTACATGGAAAGACAAGGAATATAAAAGGGAGAAAGGGAAGGAAGTGATTTTGAAGAGGACTAATAAAGTATATGTCACCGTGCTGATTGCTTTTTCTTTTCTTTTTTTCTTTTCTTTTTTTTTCAGCTCAAAATGCTTCCCACTCTCAAGTGTCTGACTTGCCAGCAAATGAATTGCATTGAAAATCTCTGTCAGTATCGTATTAAAAAGGTGAAGTTTTAAAGACATTTTGTCCCATTATAAATTTGAAGTGATGAAATATAAAAGTAAATATTTTTGCCAGTCTAGTCTGCCCTTTACAGTCCTGCTTTCCTCTAGAGAAACAAAATCTGCCGGCTCTGGATTACATCCATTTGCAATTGCCAACAGATTCTCTCTGATGAATCTTCAAGCGGTTGAGTCAGGTTGGACAGGCAAAATGTCCATCTGTACCATCCCTGATGGATGTAACAAAGCTTGGAATGCATTTGCAGTACCAGAGCAGCAATCAAGGGAGCAGAGAACTAGTAAAAATCCTTATCTTTATTTTATGTTATATATTTTTTAGTCTTATTCTATTTTAATGTAATTTATCTTTTAATATATATTGAATATTTTCTGCATTTCTCTGCATGGAAAATAGTGAAGTACTTTTCCAAAGCCCAACAGACAGGATGCTTAGGGGAAAATTTTTCAAAGCAAAGGCAAGTGTGGGATTTAATCGATCAGCTTCTGCTGATGTTTCTGAGAGTCATGCAGCTAAAACTCTGTATGTTGCTTTGAAAAGATACCCCTAAAATGTCACAAATCTGGTAGGCAGACAGCTGCAGGAGATAACAATGGTACATCTCTGTCTGTTTGTCTAATTCTAGGAAGATTACCTTA
Source organism: Promerops cafer (assembly GCA_013398275.1). Taxonomy (NCBI): domain Eukaryota; kingdom Metazoa; phylum Chordata; class Aves; order Passeriformes; family Nectariniidae; genus Promerops; species Promerops cafer. The sequence goes on along the minus strand of VZSE01001157.1, from coordinate 200,123 downwards.
ATCGTATCTAATGACAGCATATCTTTGGGGAAAATATTTCTATCAAAATAACACTGGCTGTCTAACATTCCCAATAGCAGTGCCACAGTTTTTTAAACTTCAATGTATATATTTTGTAGGAAGATTTTTGCTTTCCTCCTAGAAGGATATATATATTTACATTCATATCTGGAGCATAAACTAAGTCAAATCAAAATTCTCAAATTCAATGGTTCAAAGCACTTCCCTTTGAAGAATATATAAAGTACAAAGAAAGGCTTAGTCAGGGAATAACACTATGGTCTGAAAGAATTCAGACTGAATTTGACCTTTGCTGTAGGTTCCTACGCAGCACGACCTATAAAAGCCATCCATGAGACCTCCATTTCTTCTCCATGGGAGATGGAGGGGACACAGAGTTCCCGCAGAGAACAGCAGAGGAGAGACAGAATACGAAGTTAAAGAAGAATAGGAAGTGCTTCCATTTTTACTAAACCCAAACAAAATGATAAACAAATCTGGAGGAAAATCATGATACAGTCACATGGTGAACTATTTGAAAGAAACTGAATATTCTGAAAGTAATAATGTCTTATCTAGGACTGATGTCCAGACAGAACCTTCTTTGGGTTGTAAGTCTTGGCCCTAGTTTCAGACTGGTTGTCATCTTGCTGCCTATAAATGACTTAGAATAAGCTAAGTTTGCTTTAAAAGGTACTGCAGGAAAATCCATTAGGGGCCATCTTATTGGCAGCTGACTGAAGAAAATTGGGGATATTTTAATGAAGCTACCTCATCATAGATGATAAAGTTGTTTCCCAGAAGTGTTCTCCAAGATGGAAGTAGAAGGATGGAAAGGTTTAATGACAAATCCACTGGTTCTGTGTTACCCCAACCTCCCCTTTCTCTTTGGACAAATGCAATCTTGGTCCCATTTAGAGCACTGTTTATTATAACTGATTCATATGTTGGATCTGAACAACCACTTCTTATCCAGGCAATGATCCTGCTGAGTTCAAAGACTTCCAGTGATTCAACATAAGTTGTTTAGGGGTGTCTTTTTCAAAGTTATGTATCGGTTTAGTCACATAGTTCCTGCTAACATCAAGGGAAGTTGGCTGGTTAAATCCCCATGCAAACTTCCTTTGAAAAAATTACCCCTAAAGCATCCCGTCTGCTGAGGTTTGAAAGGGGACTTCAATCAATATATTTGTTAAATGAAATGCAAAAGAAGATCCATTATTTGTACTCTGGATACTCTTGCTTAATAAAGGCTGTAACACAGTGATGGTTAAAACATAAGGGTTCTTATTCTGTTTGAATTAGTCTTCAGATGTTTGTGTAAAATATTCATATCTTTCACTTTACAAAACTGGACATAAAATTTCATTGGAAGAACCTCTGTCAGGTGACTGTTTTTTAAAACCTTTTCTCCAGCCAGAATGCATACATACATGTTAGTGAGGGCAGGTGTATATTTTTTTGTACTTATATAAATATTTTATCAGTTCTAAGGATTTTGAACCATGGAATCAAAATTTCTTAAGTGGCTTAATGAGAGCCACCTCATCTAATTTTAGATATTTAGAGGTTTATTGTCTAATTTCAGTCACCATCTCAGGCTTCTCAGTATTTAACAGTGATTAAAATTTTCATAATTCCCCTATTTTAAATAATATAATATAATATTAGCACGAATCCTTAGTCTGATATGGCAGCAAATTTTTATAGGCACTGACTTTGTAGTTTGAGGCCAAATGTAGTTTCACAGGTGAGAGAAGTAAATTTTATCTGTGGTTCAAGTCATCCTAAACTAGACACTTAGATGTACTGAGATGCATCACACAGCAATACCTATTGGTCAGATTCCTGTTGATTATAAAAGCAGCCTGGTCTGCGTTACAGATAGACACATTAAATTTAAACTGCTGAAGCCAGATAATATTTATTTTACTATGAAATTTATTCTCTCAAAGTACTGCTCACTTTCCCTTTAAGTGTAACAGAAGCCCAGGTTAATTTTAATACTAAGGTTCCCACTTTTGTATAAACCTGTGCCTTAGCCTATTGTCAAATATAAAACAGAAGCATCATACAACTCTGCTGATAAGAGAAGGAATTCTCTCCTGTCTCATCATTTAGCACAGAGAGCAGAGAGATTCAAAAGTTAACCTGGATTTTTGAGTGAAAAAACTGTGACAATGATGAAAGACAGATGAACAACATAAATGTGCATTTCTTGCCCTCTGAGTTTATCTTCTGCTATCAGGACTTGGTTTTAGAAATACAGCAGTGATAGTTTCTGTAACATTATTAAAGTCAGAAATGACAAAACAGAATTATAGAATGGTTTGGGTTGGAAGTGGCCTTAGAGATTCTGATGGTTCAACTTTTTTGCTGAGGTCAGGGAGACCTTCCACTGGACCATGTTCCTCAAAACCCCACCCAACCTGGTCCTGAATACATTCAGAATGAATTTTCTGGGAAACGTGTTCCAGTGCCCCACCACCCTCAAAACAGATATTTTCTGATGACATTTTTAAATCAAAATGAAAAATTTCTGGCATCCCACACTATTTTTTTTTCACGTGTGAAACCTCATCAGATAATTATCATCAGTTTCCCTTAGCAATAATATATATTCCTAAGTTACTCTGCTAACTTCTCATGCTGTGGCCTTGCTGAAAGATCTTCTCTAACATGCACCAAAGTAACAATATTCTGGTGAAAGTCACAGTGGTATGACTAGTGTGAAGATTGGATGATAGGAAATTTAGTCAGGTCATGATGTTTGGACCACATTAGGGAATGGCAGCTGAGTAAAGTGAAATGGAATATTCAAGACTTGTCCTGGGAATGGGAATGGGAATGAGAAGAGGAAAGGGAAGGGGAAGGGAAAAGGGAGGGGGAAGGAAAAAGACCTATGGACTGTTTTCCCTAGAATCTCTAGAATGTTCAGCATGCAAAAATGACTTTGTGAAATGTAGTACCTGTTTTGTTAAACCATGACCGTCAGGCCTTATTAATAAATTGTGGTTCTTGGGGTACAGGGCCAGGAGTTGGACTTGATGATCCTTGTAGGTCCCTTCCAACTCAGGTTATTCTATGATCCTAAGATACTAAGAATAAAAATTAAATGAGAAACTCCCTTACTCCCATAGAATCAATCTCTCAATCTGATTCTCTCTAATCAGAACCTGAAGTGGGAGCTGAAGTTGGAGATGACTGACAGGACACTGCCACAAACACCACAGGGTTTTGATGTGGTTGTGTATTTATTTTGTTGGCAGAGCTGATCATTCCTAGTTCACATTCTGCTTCTATGCCTTGCCCACCCATCCTCCCCTCATTCTCTCACTTAGATTCACATCTCTCCTTTTTTTTTTTTTCTCTTCTCCCAGTCTCCCTCATGTCAGAGACCTGTGCAATATCATTTTCTGCATAATGAAATCTAGAGTGACATTAATGTAAGTGTAATTTTATAGTGGGGAATGGGCCTAGCTGATTGTTTCTACCTGCTGTGTTTTGATGATAGACATTGGGATGTCACCATCTGTGTAATGAAATTTCACCTCCATAATGGTTCAGATTATCAAACATTCTTCCAAGCTGTCTCGCAGAAATTTATTTATTTATTTATTTATTTACTTAGTAAGGATGGCANCAAACTTTTCTTCCTTCTAAATGTCTGATGTTGTGATTAGGAAGCTGAGTGATTCACATTAAGAGGAAGCAGAGACATAGAGACAATATTTCAGATAATGGTAAAAAGCATTTCTGCACGTCGTACTGTTTGGGATCAGGAGCTAGCCCAGAAGATCACTTAATCCTTCTTGATATTTCTGTTCTGTCACTTTCATATCTATCTTTCAGAGACTCTAGTTTGTAGAGTTTTCCTTTTCCTCCCTTTCCTAGTGAGAAAAAAAACAGGGTTCTGAAGCAGCAGTACTGTGCTTCCCCATGAGAAACTTCTATCGAGCAATTACATACCCTTTTCATTGCCCCCTCCCTCCTCCTTCCCCCCAGCCCCCTTCTAACGTCCTGTCACCTCTGCAGAGAGGAAAGACTCAGGTTTTCAGAGAGGACAAACAGAAACCTAGCCCATCAGAGTCACAGCTAGAACAGGTGATGTTTCTCTTTTTGCAGTTGCAGTTATAGTCTAAATTTACATAAAACTCCCAGGTATGTCACCATCTCAGCAGATCAGATGCTTTTAGATGCAGTTTGTACCTTCAGTTTGAATGCCAAAACTCCAGAAATCCCACAAAACATGTACCCTGCAGCTGCCTAGGACATAGTTTTAAGAAACTCCAGAAATGTTATAAATATGAAATGCTGCACTTTGACACTACAAATCAAAAATGCCTAGGGAACACTGGGTGGATCAAGTGCGCAGACACTTTCCCAAATGTCAGATGCTTATTGTATGCTCTTATGCACACAAAATTTTTGCCTGGAAAACCATGGATGTTCATGCTCTAAGAGATCATTCCAAAAGATGTTAACAAATTTGATTCTTCTACTCCTAATAACACATGAAATCGGCTGGCACATGTGCCTGTAAGAGTAAAGAAACACAAATCCCTATATCTGGCCCAGTGGAGTGTGAGAGCTCACCAATTTTCATAGATGAGTTTGGATATAAAGAATTGGAGAATTACAAAAAAAAAAAAAAGGTATTTTTTCACATCTTCAGAGTGAATAGAAAATTCCTCCTCCAAGTTTTCTTGTTCTGTGCTCTTCCTGAGTGTCCACCAGAGGATAATTGATGGGAATATTCACTGTTTTACATTTGTCTGGTTCCCCAGTTTCTGACAGCCCAATAATCATGTGCAGTTGACCTCCTTTTCCATATTACCTTTTCTTCCTCCAGTATAGGACCTTTCTTTTTATGTAGAAATGGGATCTCCTCATAGATCCAACTTTTCTTCAGGGGTTAAATAGGCCTGCAATTTTTTTTTTCATAGAATGAAAACTTAACAACAACAACAACAACAACAACAATAATACCAACAACAATCATGATAAAAGCACTTAGTTCACATTAACTTTAGATTTTTTTCTCTGTCATTAAATAGTTAATATTTTATCCTAAACTTATGCAGAGCTCAAGTAATGGAAAAAAGTGCTGGAAGGGCTTTTTTTTCTCCTGGCAAATCTTGTCTGAGGAAGAATAATTACTCAATTCAAAAAAGAAAAAAAAGTTTACTAAATTGAATAATTCTTCCCCCGATATTTTTTTTTTTTTTACTTCTCGTGATTATTTTTTAACTAGTCTAGATAATGACATTATTAGCTAATTAGTAATAAATGTCAGTAATTTTATTTTACTGAGACAATTTGAAGTAGCATATATTTATGCAAAATGCAGATTGACTGAAACTTAAGGAGGTATCGAGTTCATTTACGCTCCAGAGGCCCTGCACTGAGCCATTGCAGTACTTAGACCCAGCTTCCACAGATGGAAATGGGACCATGGTTGGGTGGGCTACCAAGAGAAAAGAAAATTTTTCCCGGACTCTCTTACTGTAGATCTTGGCATATGGAAGACAACTAAGCTTCCTCTAATCAGAGATCATTTTGAGCAAAGATTTTGGGAAGTGAGTCAGGCACTGCCAGTCCTAGATGCTTCAAATGGAAAAGGAAGCGAGGCCAGGGCTCCTCTTCTCCTTTGCCACTGGAGCTGGCCAGGTGTGGCTGGAGGGAATGTTTAAAGCAAAGGCCGATATCACAGACTAATTCCTCCCACAACAGCAACCCAAGCAACCACCACAAGTACCTGCTGTGTGGGTTATATTCCTGTAGGAATTTTGATTTAGCTTCTTCAGCTTTACAAGGACACACAGTAATAATGCAAGAGGGAATACATTTAAACAGAAAAAGGTTTAGATTAGACATAGAGGAAAAAAATTCCTGATGGTGTGTCTCGGTTTGAGAGGAAGTGAATTTTTTGGGAAGTTTTAGTCAAACCAATCAGTGGTCAGATTTGAATATTGACAGCTGGTGTGACCACTGAAGATGTGAGTCACCTCTGAAGACACAGGGGATTAAAAGCAGAGAATTCCAGAGTTCAGTCTCTTTTGGTCTCAGCAGCCCAGAGAGCTGCACATCTCTTCCCCATCAGGCCGCAGGCTCGGTGGGGAGGGGAAGCCATGGAGGCCCAGGCTGAGGTAGGCCGGAGCCCTGAGGAGAGAGAGGGTGGAAGGGAATGGAACCGGGCCAGCTCCTGCAGGACGGAGGGGTGGAGAGACATTGAGATGGGGTTTTCTTCGCCTCTTCTCACCCCAGCAGAGGAAGAGAGAGAGAGACAGAGAGAGAGAGCCTGTGCGGGCAGAGGAGGCAGGCGGGGGTGAGGAAGGTTGCCCAGTGTGGGAGCGCTACCATGAGATTTCAGTCTCCTGAGGGCAGCAGAGCTCGGATTTTTAACCCTTTCCTGGGTGAAGGAAACTTTGTAAAACATTAGTCCTCCTGGCTGGTGGTTTGAGAGAAAAGAGAGACAGTCTAGGACCCGAGACGTTAAGAAGAAGATGTGGAGAAGCTGAAGTGGGAGGAGATGATGGAGTGGCTTTTGGCTGGACTTTTCATGTATAGCCATAGACTGAACCAATTTACCTGTAATACATGAGACTGCATTTGGGTGGATGCGATAGCCTGAGCCAAGAGACTGACCTGCTGAAATGATATTATATAAAGGAGTGAACAGAGGAAGATGAAGAGGGCGTGGTGGTGCCTTCCATCTTCAGGAAGAAGAGCTCTGTTCTCGAGACCCTCGGCCCCAAGGGATGAGAAAACAGGGGGGACTGTTGTCCCAAAAATGAGACACGGTTGTTTTTTTGGCACTTGGCAAAGCATCCTTGAAGAACCCTATGAGCAGTTTCGGTCCATGGACGGTGGTGAGAGCACTGTGCATGGAAGGAGGATGTCACCATGGCAGAGTTTCTCCGTGCGGTGGTGTGTGTGACATGGAAACATGGGAGGTTTCAACTGTGTTTTGTGGGGAGGACTGTGGTACAAGAGAGACTCCTCTCTCCCCTGAGGGACTGAGAATTGATTATCAGAGTGTTGGTAACTTGATCAGGACTCCAAGATTGTTTGTCTCACTGTGCTTTGGTGAATTTGGGTGGGAGGAGGAGGAATGGTTTAAAAGGTTTTCATTCTGTTTCCTGTGTCTTTCTGACTTTAGTTTGTAGTTTAAGAAAGTTTTTTTTTCCCTCTCTTTCTCAGTTTAAGCCTGCTCTGCTCTGTTCCTGGTCACACCTCACAGCAGTTAGTTAAAGAAAATATATTTTCATGGAGGCACTGGCATTGGGCCAGCGCCAAAGCATGACAGGGTGATGAGGCTGCCCTGGCTCAGGTTGCCCAGAGAAGCTGTGGTTGCCCCATCCTGGAAGTGTTCAAGGCCAGCTCGGATAGGGCTTTGAGAAATCTCGTCCAGTGGAAAATGTCCCTGCCCATGGCAGGGGTTTGGAAATTGATGACCCTTAAGCTCCCTTCTAAACCAAACCATTCTGGGATTCTAGAATTCTGTGAACTTATTTTTAGTCCCCAAAATACTCTCATGCTTTCCAGCCCAAAATAAGACCTCCATGGGGGATTGCTCTGATTTCTTTGTTTTTGCTTTTTGAAGAAGGAAATCATTACAGAATCTTTTGGTTCTTTCCATAAGACAGCAGACACGCTCTTTCGAAGTTCCTAATTTCTTTTCTTTAAGAAGTGCCCTGCAAAGCAAAACATTGTTTTTTCTTTAGTAAGTATTTTAGCCTTGTGCCTTAGGTATTTATGAAATTAAAACTCTAGTGGAAAAACACTTTGTCTTCTGCCACCAATGTACAGCAGGCAGGAACACTGAATGCAGGAGGATTTTCTGAGGTCAGAGGCTCGTAAGGTGCAGGGCAGTAGAGTCTGTTCTTGGTCAATGACTCCATCCATGCAGACATGCACTCACCATTCAGCTCTTCTGGGTGAACCTCAGCAATTCCTTCTCTGCTGCATGCACAGATCACAGAATCATTTAGGCTAGAAAAAACCTCTGAGATCATTGAGTCCACCCTTTGACTGATCACCACCTTGTCAACTAAACCAGAGCACTCAGTGCCACATCCAAAAGTTTATTGAATGCTTTCAGGAATGGTGACTCCATCTCAGCACTGGGCAGTCCATACAATGGGTTGTACCATACAACCCTCTCCATGAAGAAATTACTCCTGATGTCGAACCTGAACCTTTCCTTGTGCAGCTTGAGGCTGTTTCCTCTTGTCTTATCACTGGTTGCCTGGGAGAAGAGGCCAAATTCCACCTGGCTGCATTCTCCTGTCAGGGAACTGTGGAGACTGAGAAAGACTCCCTGTGCCTCCTTTTCTTCAGGCTGAGCCCCCAAAGCTCCCTCAGCTGCTCCTGGTGATCCAGACCCTTCATCAGCTCCATTCTCTTCTCTGGACAAGCCCCAGACCCTCAATGTCAGTCTTGCCATGAGGAGCCCAGAACTGGACAGAGCACTCGAGGTGCAGCCTCACCAGTGTCACGTACAGAGGGAGATGCACTCCGCCAGCAAGTGCCATCAGGAGAAATTCATCATTCAGAATACTCAAACAACCATTTATAACAGTTTTCTACTCTCTGTCATCTCAAGTTCTTGTTTTTATTATTCCTGCTGCATTAGCAGGAAATCTGGGCATATGCCAGCTTGAAAGACCGAGAAGAGACCTATCATGGATGGCTCAGGAGAGACATATGCAACTTGAGAGCAACTGTCTCCCACCTTCAGCACAAAGGGAAAAAACAGGAATATATTAACCATCAGCAACCCTTAACTAAAGGGCTCTGCATTTCTAATCAGAGTAGCCTGTGACAAATCGGGGAGTGTGTCTGTCTGTGTATAATGCCTATATTTTTTGGTACATAACTAGACTTTAATAAAATAAAATATTTATAGGAAATAAATGAAGGGATATTTCCCGGGCAGCAATTTTTAAAGCTGTCAATAACTGTTGTAAATGCTTAGTGCTTCCTTCAAGAAATAAATTGAACCATATTAACCATGTATATCATGGTTTGAGTCAACACCCTCTAAACCACAGATTTGCCAGAAGCTGCGAGACTAAACCAGGGTAACAACCATTCCATATTTGCCTGGTTGCTATTTTTTTTCCCCTAAGTATTCATCTTTGACCACTGCCATCAACAGAACATTAGGCTAGTGAGACCTCTGATCTGACCCTGCAAGGCAGGTGCTATAATCCTGAATTATTATTACCAACACTGATTTATAGTACTCTTGCTTTTATAATTTTATTATAAGTGCTGTCCCCAGTTGCTATGCAAACATACAGTTACAGCACTACTGAATTTATCTTCTCTGTGAACTTGTTGAGTAAACCCACAACATGAGTTAACATTAACCCTTTGTTCATTTAATTGCTGATGATAAAACAGAGATCTGGGCACTACTATGCCATTTGAATTTGTATTTGCTACCCGACATCCACAAGGAGAAGTGAAGGTGTAACATGAATGATAGTGACATTGATGAGGATTTTGAAACGGCTCAGGTTCACCTGGTCTAACTTTAGGTGTCACACAGTTTAGAACACGACTGACTTGACCTTCCTCTACAAGCAGTGAAGACAGGTCAGGAATTAACACATTTCTCAGGCAACGTTGGATATACTTCTTTTTGTGACTGATTATAGGGCAATTTAGGATGATTGCACTCCTAATTTGGATCCCTCAGTTATCACTCGGTGGGATGAATGGGGGAGTCCTAAGCCCAGCAGAGGTTACTGCATGAATTTGCAGTAATGGAAACAGTGAACCGAGATATATAATACTGGAGCAAAACTAAAATAACATCAGAATAAATCATGCTTCCTTTTCTGTCTTTAAGAGAATAAAGCTACCCTAATGTTTAAACCAAAACCGACAAATTTTATTAAAATAGGGGACTCTATTAGTTTATACAATGAGTTGTTGGTTGCTTTTTTACACCACAGCTATAAAATTGTATTTTGTTGATGTGTAAAAAGTGGTTTTTAAGGTATAGTAGTGATAATAATGAAATAAAATATAGAACACTTGTTGGGTTTTGCTTTCATGACAAATAGGCACTGACAAATCCATGCCACATTACCATCCTTGATTGCTCTGATGGAACTCATTTTCATCTCCTGTTCCTCTAATTACATGAAAATTGCATACTTTTTATGCATGACACATTTTCTGCAGCTTTAGAAAAAGGTTGTGAAGGGGGAAAAAAAACATTTATCAGTTTCTATCCCCCACTCATAAAGGCTATATGTCATCTAACCAGCCATCAATCCGGCTTTAACTGCCAGTTTTCTATGCTATTGTTATAATCAGAAAAGGAAGTATATAAAAAAATATGTTTTTAGGTGTGTTTTTCCCCCTTATCTCTTAAGAATGGATATTTGGAGTGGTCTTGTCACCAGTCTGTTATTCTCTTTCCAGCTCTACCTTCCCTGATTTCAGATTTCAAAGCATGGATGAATGATTCAACAGTAGAGTAAGTAGAAAAGATTAACTTTAAACAATAGTACCTCTTAGGCTTTCCCCCTGTTCCTCAGGTTTTGTTGAAGATTTATTTTAGTAGCCAGATGAGAGAGGTGAAAATCAACATCATTGCTGCAGAGACATTAAAAGTAAATGGACAGTACTAATAAATTACAAATACGAGGATAAATTAGATGACACATACCTGTGTTTTAGTTATTTGTTTGCTTTCGTGATGGAAAATGGAGGGGTGGAGAGGAAATAAAAATTGATGTTGTCAGTCTGTATTTAACTGGAATGGATTTGCACCAAGTGGGTGCATTTTCTTCTTTCCAGGGTGATAAGTTATCTAGGTATTTTTATCCTGAGAATAACACTGATGGACAATACAAGCTCCAGTCACTTGCAGGCCGCTCTGCAGTTTTGCTGAAAATCATCATACAACTTCAGCAGTGATCACCCCTCAAACTTTGAAGACAAATGCATTTCAGGATGTTGCTGTTGTTTTGGGGTTTATTTCTAAGTTTCTCATTATTCATGCAAATTCTTATATGTCAGAAATAACTGGAAGCAGGGGCAATACACACAATTAAATTAAACAGAGTGCTCAAGCCCCTTTCTGAATCTTGGATCTTGTATATCCGGAGCACTCTACCTTCAGTCACAGGCTAAAGCTGAGAATCTTGCTAGAATAAATGGGATAAACCCGTACTGGATAGTGGAAAGTAAGTATTGAAACTCCTGTTTTCTTCCCCCATTGAATCAGCTCCTGCAGAAACAAAATCTCCACAGACAGAGCAAAGTAAAACTGTGTGACCTGCAGTGCTGTCAGTGCTGGCAGGCAGTGAAAGCACATCGGTGTGTCTGGTGACTGACACGTCTGACTCTGCCCTTCTACCTACTGTTGCACACAGAAAAGACTCTTTTGTGCTGGGAAATGCCTCTCTCAGGAAACCCACTGTCCTTATTCAAGCTTCACATTCAAGAAAGTGCAAGCCTTTTAAACTTCAGAAACGAGACTCGGTTCTGCAGATTTTTTTTATGAGTTAAAATGAAAAGGTGATCTTGGTGATAAGAGCACAGAGAAGTGAGAGCTTCCTGCAGCATTCACAGTAAAATGGCAAGTCAGAAAATGAAGCTGGTAAGATGCATCCTGAAGAAAGAGTGCCATGCCATGAGCTCATTCTGGTCTGATCTGCATGCAGTTTATTTCCAACATAAAACATTCACAAATAAATAAAGTACCAATCTGTCCCTCTTAAATACCCATCCACATTACAGCGAGACTTCTTTCCCCTTTCTCTCAGATTTGTTTATTACACCCACTGGTTACATCATCTATTAAATTAACCCCCAATCTAGTTCTTAAAAACCTGTGTAACCTTGAGTAAAGTTATCACAGATGATAAAGGCATCACAGACAACTAATCCAACTTCACTTCAGTCCCTGCAATGCTTTTATCTTTGTAATTTGTTCTGGTGCTGGGGATGAATAAAAAAGGAGCTTTACTAATCACCTGAGAAAAGTTATGCACACAGTGTGTGTGCAAAACTGGGGACTAAATTTTGCATACTCTTCAGAAGAAGGCCTGTCTCCATCCAGGGATGAAATTTTCAGTGAACTTGATAGAATTATTGTACTCATTTTATCAGAGTCAAGATTTAATTCTGTGTTTTGTGGCTTGTATAATGTTTAGTTCACTAGGGCCCCTACACACTGGTAAAATATTGTCAATTAATAATAATGAATTTGTTTATTTTCTTTTTCTGAAGCTATGAAATGGAACCTTTAAATAATTAACATCCACTCTGTTTTTTAGAAAAGTCTGTATTTTCTATGTGTTTTTTTGTAATGACAGTAAGAGAATTAACTATAAATTAATACATTTCAGAATGGAAGTAGCAATGAAGTTTATTTAGCTTTACAAAGAAAAAAAAATTATGCTTTTTGTCTTTATGTTCTTGTTATTAAAAACCTAGGTATTGATGCATGGAATTTCTAGGTTTAAAATGACAATTGTTTAGCTAGTGGTGCAAGTGTTCTTTGAGGAATATTTCAATTACAAGGTCCATATTGAAGTTGGGCTTGCAGTCCTTTTTACACAAGGACATAACAGTTGACCCCTAGACATCTAAAAAAACACCTAATGATCCCAGAGTTTCATAAATGAGCTATAAATCTATGCATGTTTGAAAATTCATGCCCCAAAAAATGCCTGGTGCAAGAGCTTCTCCTAACTAATCTCTGGAAACAGTAAATGAATACGCATTTCAATGTCAACAAGAGTATGTAGCTTTGAGAATGAAGATTGTGACAGCAAAATGATATATTTTCAGAGAAATATAAGCAATGTTTTTTCTGTTACCAGCAGTAATGACTTGTTTGATCTCTGATGAATTCCACTGTGTTTCTGTGCCTTAGGATCCCTGCCTATAACGATGGATTCAAAATTCTTGATGTGAAGACAGGCAAATGATTCTCCTTGCAATGAGGAACAAATACAATTATTTCTGAAGTGGCATCTAAAGCAATTTTGTTCTTAAAATTTCGCAGAAAGTTAAATAATATATAATTATAGGCATTAAATGTGAGGAAACAAGGTTTTTAATGCTCTGTAAATGCCATATGCACCTGACCTGATAATGTCAGTCCTGTACTGTGAACTTCTCTAATCCAGAACTATCCTCTGGGGGTAGGGTGGAGGACTTTTTTAAATTTTTTTATATTTTTTGTGAAAAGAAGGGTATTTTCTTCCATGATGGAGAAAATGTAAAGCCTGATGAACCGAATCAGGTACATATCATTTGGCTGAGTTGAAAGAAAATCTACAATTGTGCAATTAAAGAGATTTAGCGAGGAGTTCATGGGGGGTATAATTAGGAATGATGGGATGAAATCAAGGAAACAAAAATGTGTTAAAATATTACAGCATGCACCTTACTGTGAGATCTATTAGATTATGGAAATATTTATTGCTGGAATGGGTAAACCTCTGGGTCTACCAAGCAATGAATAATGAGCCTGAACACTGGGTATGAGTACCAGGACATGTGAGCTCTTTCCTGATTCTGCATCTCTACACTCTCTCTGGCAAGCCCTGAGGTCCTGCAAGGGCCAGATAAGTACAACAGAAACCAAAATCAAACCTATGCTGTGCTTTCCCCCCCACACACCCCCTTAAATAAAATGCAGAGGCATAGCAAATTGACAAGAAAAGCAAAATAAACTACTGAAACAAACCATGGTATAGAGACACATCTGAGCAGGCATTTAGTGAGTATCCAAAACCTGGCTGACTAGAAGTCATACAACTTTGATCGGAAGACCCGACACCTTTTGCACATCCTATTAATATAAAGGAGTAGACATTGTTCCAAAACCTATGTCTAATTCTGCAACATTGTTTGTTTTTTTTTTTTTTCATTCCATTGTCTGCAATAACTGATGAATAACTTATTTATCAGCAATTCAATATTTGACATTTATCAACAACAATTAAAAATTCCGGTGAAAAAATAAAATCATATGCCTTCTACTGAGGAAATAAATAGAAAGGTATCTCATAAGGTGTCACTGAAGTTGATGATAGCTTTATTTTCCAACATCATCATCATATTCAAGGTAATAAAGCAGTAAAAACATTAATAGTGTATCTCCAATAGCTTTGTTATAGGAGCAGATTACTTCTGAGACAAGGTCAGCATGTGTTATGATCAGGGAGGAGTGGTGGATGGGACCTCATGTCCTAAAGCCTGGGCTACTTCTTTTCTCAGTAAAACCCTGCCCAATTAGGGCTGTGCTGTACAGTGGTTTGTATACAACTGTATAGAAAAGCAGTGAACAACTCCAACAGAAAAATAACTTAAGATGCCATTGCAACAGCAGAATACTGCCCATTTCATGTTTGCATCAGTTATGGCTTTCACTGAGGGCAACAGCAGATAAAAGCACACCAAGCCTTGCAAGGTCATCCCTTTAAAGAAATTAAAGACTAAGGAAAATCTTTCTATATCTGAGGCCATAAGTCAAATACCCACATTAAAAATTAAGCCTCTAACCTGAGAGGCTGAAAAACTATTTCTCCCTCACTCTCTCAGATGCCTGAGCTTTTCTGCCATGCTGTTTTATTTTCAATAAGTAAGGTAGAAGGCAGGTATCAGTGTAGGTTAGAGATCTCTATTATTCATGCTAAAAATGCAGATTCTCATGGTCTTCTCTATGTATTATAATTATTTATTATTATTATTATTACTATTACCATCATCATCACTACTATCATAATTATTATTTTCTTCTGTGTGTTTTTCTGAAATTCTTGTGACACCAAATCAGGGTTCTCCTGCAACAATTTTATCTGGTCCCAGCCGTCCAAGTATTCCCAGCATTCTCACAGACAATGCCAAAAGCATGCAATTGTTGACAATTTAAGAAAAACCTTTTTATTGTTAGGAGTACCTTTATTAAAAGCATCTTTCTGAAGTGTAGCTCTGAGTATCATTTTGTTTGGAAAGTCAGGGAAAAAAGTAAAACAGGCCAACAGCTAACACCTATGTGCACATTATTCAAGATATCAATATACTCTTAGTTATTCTCCAAAAGTTTTTACTGGTTTTACCTCATCTGAAATACTCTGCTCTTACTCCAGTGCACACAGGGTCATCAAATTAAAATGATTTATTATTCATCTTTTCTTTTTAGTGTAAGAACCTACCATGTTTTGTTTCAGAGCACTTTTAGACTGAAGTGGCTATACATTAAAAAGGTAACAGTATGAAAAGAAAGTATTACTCAATTTGCAGGTATATGAAAGAATGAGAATTGATGTCTGAGCCCTAACTGAGCTCACAAGGCCTGAAGTGAAGTCACTTGTCCTGAAGGCCCATACAGCTGAAAGACTATTTAAGGTATTATTTATTTTTTGTTATATGTTTTATGCTTACAGCATTGGCAGTAAATAAACACACTGAAGAAGAAAACACTACTTAACGAGGAGTAGATGAGATTGAATGTGACTGTTCCAGACCTGTACAAGAGGCACTGGCCCATTAAATGAATGTGTAGAGCTACTTCTTAATGTGTTAGCCAAGTAATCAATTTCTGAAAATACCAAATAATTTAAAAATAGCCCTGTCTGACCTGAACCAGTGCTGGCATCAGACCAGGCATTTCTCAGGTACCTACT
This sequence comes from Promerops cafer, assembly GCA_013398275.1. Taxonomy (NCBI): domain Eukaryota; kingdom Metazoa; phylum Chordata; class Aves; order Passeriformes; family Nectariniidae; genus Promerops; species Promerops cafer. Next base: position 184,455 of record VZSE01001157.1, on the reverse strand, counting down.
TCTTCCCTTAATCAATCAATTCTGACATTTTTCCTTTTTCCTTTTATTCCTTTTTCTCTATCCCTGTTTCATAAACCTTCTTTTGTAAAATTATGTGGCCAGCCAACCTCAAGAGACAAAATTCTTAAGCTTCTTTTAATATTCCATTAGCTTTGTAGCCCATTAACACGTTGGAGTGGTTGTAAAGGGAGAATCAATACAGCAGACACAGCACGACTCTGGAAACCAGGACCCTGGGGGTCGGCTCGTGGTGTTGGAATAGCTTTGCTCTACAACCTTCAGCCAGCCACTTAACCTCTTGATGCCTCAGTTTATTCAGCTGTAAGCAAATGCAACAACATTTGCATACTGCACAAAGGTCTTGAGAAACGTAATTTGTAAACCTTGGGCCATGCACATCCATTCATGCCGACTCAGATTTGTAATTCTCTTACAGGAGTCGGGTAAAAATCAGAGGCAATTTCAGAAAATATTCCTTTTAATATATGCTATCTGCCTTGAGATCTTTGAATTAAACAAGTTTTTCGGGTCCAAGTGTTAAATCCAGTGAAAATAGACTAGGATATTTTTCTTCTCTTACAAAGGGACCAAAGCTGAATTAGGAAAAAAATGAAAATTAGAAAGAGTGGTGGGCCAGCTACAAAGATCTTTGTTTCATGGTGGAATTTATAGTCACTGGAAGTTACTTAGACTAGATTTTAAGCAACTACAGAATACACTAGATATGTATACACATCATAAATATCCCTTGAAATCCTAGGTGACTTTTAAATTCAAATTTGAAGAGGATTTAAATATTCATTCATACATTCAGGATGTAAGCTAGTCTCTAAAATTAGTGATCACAATGTAGGAAAGTGACCATCTGGAAAAATGTTCCATCAAACAAAAAACATTAGTTTTGAGTGATTTATGGGTCTTAGCCATATAATACTTACTATGTTACCATGTTCTAGTCAATGCTTGTATTTAATATGAAATTGAGGCCCCACTGTTTTTTCCCTAAACCATTTGTGTGTACTGGAAGGGATTTCCCTGCACAGCTTTTTTAAAGGCCTATGTATTTCTACTAGAGTGTTTTCATAATTTTGTCTGGGACATACCACATGGAATTAAAGCATCTGCTGATGATTGTGTACACTTCCATAATCTGTGTTTTCTCATTGATTGTTCAAATATATCACAGAATCATAGAACAGTTTGGGTTGGAAGTGATCCTAAAGATCCTCTATCTCCAACCCCTGCCCCGCCCCCCCTCTATTGCTGCAAGCCCCATCCAACCAGGCTTTGAGCACTTCCAGGGATGGGGCAGCCACAGCTTCTCTGGGCAACCTGAGCCAGGGTTCCACCACCCTCACAGGAAAGAATCTCTTTGTGGTATCTTATCTAAATCTCTCCTTAGTTTAAAGCCATTGTCATTTGTTCTATCACTATATGCCTGTGGAAAAATCATTTTCCCATATTTATAGTTCCCTTACCTATAATTCCTATTTCATCCTGGTTTAGCCAACTTCTGAGAAAACAAGCAAGGCAAAAAAACAGGTTTTTTGTTTTTCAATTCACCTTTCTGAGAGAAAGAGTAATTCAATTCCATCCAAAAGTGCTAAAAAAGGTTAGAGTTGAAGGATGGTAAATTTTTACTCCAATAAATATTTGAAGGATTTTATTTTGTGGAAGATGACATTTAAGAAACTGAGACTTAACAGAAATTTTCTGGAAGGGTAGTAAATCTATAAATTCGTATTATTTCAAGTAATTAAGCTCAAACTCTCAGGCTGAAAAATTTCATACCTCTTGCTTTCTGTCAGGACAACTGGCCTAAACATGTCTTCTATCATCCAGAGAAACATTAGGATATGAGAAGGAACTGTTAGGAAATGGATTTTCTCTACAGTTCCTATAGCCTGAACTGTCTGAAACCACACAAAGATGGAATACTGACCCCAAAAGTGTTCAGAGCAGACAAAAAAACAGTGATTGTACAAGTGAGGAGGGTGAACATGGACTAGGGGATCAGTTGACTGAGGAATTGTGACTCTTGTTCAGTGGTTCAAAGTTGGCAGCTGCTTCTCTCTTAGACCACATTAGCTTATTGAGACAAGAAAACCTTTTCCTTTTTTTTTTTTTTTTTTTTTTTTCTTTTTTTTTTTTTTACTTTTTTTTCTAGGCATCTACTTCAGTTTCTGTCTATGGCTGCCCAGTACTTCCATTTTGAAGGGGGCTGAGAGTTTGTGCACTGCCATATCCATTATTTTTCACTTTGTTGGTTGCTAAGCAGTCCCTTGTTGCTAAGTAGGGTATGAGCACTTAATTTACTACATTCTTTTTTCTCGTACCAGATTTTAGAAATTGCAGATCCTGTTTAATCAATGTGTAAATGCATGCTTTTGATGTATTTTTCCTAAGAGCAATATTTTGATCATTCTTAATGATACTTAATGAAGTCACCGCATGATTTCTGATTGTACCTAATTGAAGCTTGTGACTTGCATTTCAATGCTATCATCTTACAGTTTTATGTCTATCAGATGAAACTTTACAAGGACCCAAATAAATTAAGAAATATACTGACTTGATGCATTTCTTGGAATTAAGTTGCTTGGAAAAATACATATAAATTTTCAAATTAGTTGTAGGGCAAAAAGTGTCTCTTATATTACAAGTCTGAGGTGGAAGAGGTGGAAGAAATTGAGATGGCTTATTATGGTGTATTGTTAGCTGACATAAAATGAGCTAAAACTGTAGGACTGGTTCTTAAGAATAGAGTCCCTTAAAAAGCTATCAGAGCACTTAATTACATAGAATTTTAATGAATATGTAAGTTTTTTATAATGCTGAAAGCAGCTTGGCATTGTTCAAGCACAAACATATGACAAACACTGCCCTAAACTGCTTGTAAAATAAAATACAGATCCTGCAAGTATTTACTATCAAGAAGCAGTCACACCAATTTGGTAAAATCCCCAGATCTATTTATCTGACAAAATTTTGGGGGTTTTCATTAGCTGGTGAGATGAGTGCCCAGCTTAACAGCGATAAGGAGGGCAAATTAGTATTTTCAGATTAATGGAGAAAATAAACATCATACAGACATCTCCCCCCCAAACTTACAGAAATTCAAGAGCAAGGTCCTGGAAATATCTTTCCGCAGGAGAAATGTTCCAGTGTTCTTTGACACCTTTCAGTTACCCAGCTGATTGTCACCTTTAAGGAAATTGAAATTATACATGGCATTGCTTTCAACTCTCCTGAGTTGTGTCTCTGTCTGGGAGAGCCCTTGTGAGACCTTTTTACAATTTTCCATCTACAGATAAGCCACAAAAGTTGGTTTCAAGTGGGAAGAAGCAGTCTGATGTCTATACCTCTTTATTACATCAGCAATCAAAGTCAGTGGAAGAGATCTTTCTCCTTACATCCATATCATCAATATACCTACTATTTGCTCATGTTCCTGTTGATTATTTATTTGGTTTGTTTTTTCTGCTCTTCCATAATCAAGAGTTACACAGGTTAAAAGTGGGTGTTTTGTTTTGTTTTTTTTTCTTGTTTGTTTGTTTGTTTGTTTGTTTGTTTGTTTGTTTTTAATAAATTTAAAAAGAGCAAATGCTTGAGCAGGAAGATTGGAGCAGACGACCCACTGTGGTCACTTCAGTCTGACCAAATCTGTGATTCTGTGAAATGTTCAACAAACAAACAAACAAACAAACAAACAAACAAACAAACAAACAAACAAACAAACAAAATTAAATGTATGACAAGATCATTGTTTGCAAATTTTTGATATGTAGTCTTTGGCAATGGAGTTTACAGGCTACCTGAGACAGCCTGAAGAATAAATAAAGTGTCTAAGTAAAGAAAAGTATTTTAAGGCTTTTTAATAAAGGTGCTGTCTAAGAGAAAGTGGTAAAAAGAGAGCAGTTAAATATATGGGTGCTCTTAAATCTGTAAGTGACTTCTGACTCACGGTACAAGTCAATGGACTTTGCACGTTACTTATGTTCGAGCCATGTGGCAAATCTCAGCATTGAGTAATGCCACATTTTAAGTGCTCTGTTGGCAGAATGAGTCAGAGCTCTTAGCTGGGTTGTGACAGGGTTGCTGCAAAGCACAGAGAGAGAGTTGACTTAAGAATACAGCATTCAAAAGCCACCAGGAGTCAAGAGGGTCTGCTGCCTGGTAACTTCATAGTCAGAGCATGCTTGTGGCTCAGCTTAGTGGAGCAGAAACTGGAACCTTGTTACAAGAAATGTCTAGATCTTTCTGCTTGTTCAATTTTTTTTTTTTTTTTTTTTTTTTACTTATGACATGAAAGATCATTAATGGAAGAGACAGGAGATATCTATGTCAGGCTTTATGCTAACATAAAGATGCAAAATGGAATAGGTGTCCTTGTCCATCTAGACTCACCTTTGCTGCCACTGGCCCAATGGTACGTGGCCATTGCAGTGAATTTACAGCAATCATTTTTAAAACCAGTTATTATTTCCCCCCCACTGTTTTTGTAGGAGTGGTTCTCCAGAAATGTTTCTAGGTCCCAGTGGATAAAAGACTATTAATGGACTAAACATAATTTATTCATGGCTATTTATACTGATTTATTCCATGTTAAAATTACCTTTAGCTCAAGTAGCTGCTTTTCCTCTCTCCCTCTCTATTCCATACTGGATTTAATTTTGCTTGGTTCAACAAAAGAAATTCCTTCAGTGTTCTCTCGGAAGATGAATGCTCCTTTTTTTCTGACCATCCTAGTAATTCTGTGACTTCCTCAAGGTATCAGATCAAATTACTCTTAAATTAATACACACTCTGAATGGTAAAATTTGGATAAAACAGAAGATCACTTTAAGCATTGAGGAGAACATAAACAACTTTTTTGGTCTATTTGTGCATATACAAGGTAATAATACAGGACTCAGCTGAGTTAATTTGAATTCACAGTGCACTTGATAATATGACTAGTTTTTGGCATTGCCCCTGTCCTGGCCAAAGAGCATTGCTCAATTCTAGCACCACTGATTCTACATCAATGTCTCCATCCACACTGTTGCATATTACATTCAAAATGAGAGGGGGAAAAAAAAAAAATCAAATATTGGGTTCCTGCTGGTACTATCATTTCAAACATTTTCAAATCACTGCCTAATCAGCTCCCTTCTTGTTTCAGATTGTCAAACTCCTAAGAAAGCTATTACTCTTCCTTACAATACTAATGTTTCTTTCCAGATATACAGCATCAGCAATTCCTTGGATGATGTGAATCATTTGTTCTAAGACATGCGTGTGGAGAATGTGAATAGAAGACTAAATTGTTTTTATTCTGTCCATCAGAAAATAATATTATTTTTAAAAAAGAAAACAACAAAAACAAATAAACAAACAAAACAGAATGAGAAATAGAAGGAAATTCATAATCTGTGTTACAGACCAATGCACTTACTACTCTGCATATATCAAGCAAAGTTTGGAGGTCTTTCTGATGGGAATGAAGGAATTAAGTTGCAGAGCACGAAGACCTTGCATGCCTGACCTTAAAGTATTTACACCTCTTTTTGTTTTCCCCCAGCACTTATCACAGCTAAAAGATGGAACACTGAGTTATGGAAGAACAATGAAAGCCTAAGACTTTTGTATCTTTCTGGAAGGTTTGTAGGGAGTCCTTGACTAACACTGGCAAGTATGGGAGCAGAGGGGAAAGGACAGGATGGGGGGAAAGAGAGGAAATTTATTGGTTAAGGTCTTTTTGTTTGTTTGTTTTCTTGTTTGTTTATCTTGGTTTGTTTTTTTAACAACTGAAAGATCCTCAAGGAGTAAGTCCATTTTGTAGGTGAAGAAGGGAGAAGAAAGGATGTTGAAGTTTTTTGCTCTCTCCCCTATCCCAGTCCTGGATATGTGGTAGCAGGCACCAGGCGAATGTTTCAATCTTCCTGTTCATTAACTTATGAAGCTCTTTTTAAGACATGAGTTCAGACTGTGCCAAATATATGCTGGGCTTGTAATGAAGACAAATGCCCACTTGAAGCTGAGTTCAGACTGTGGAATTCATTTCGCTCTGGAACTTTTATCGCTGTTTAATTGGAGTGACATTTGGTCAGTTTTGTTAGATCTGGATTCAGACCAGGGACTTAGAGGTGGAGCTCCAACAACTTCTCTCCTCTAAGGCTGATAGTTAAGATTTTAATTCTTGTTGTGCTACTTTTACTGTCAGTTAGCCTTGCATTACTGTTAACGTTTCTTTGGCTTATCATCTCCTAGAATGAATTCCCCATCTTGTTTGTACTTTCTGTGTTCTCCAAGAATGGCTGAATTGTCCAAAATGCCTGAGAATTTGTTCATTGTCTAAATAAGAGCATTATTGGAGTAGAAAATTCCAAAAGGAAACCCTCAGGGCTGTTAGGAAGTCATTATGATACTTGAATAGGATGCACAGTTCTCTTATGGCTGTAATACAGCAAGGAACTGGCTAGTTCAAACACTACTGATTGGAAGCAAAATTGCTTAACACTGATAGCTCTTAGTCTAATATCTCTGAATCTTGAATTAAATTATCTTACTTTTCTGGTCTCAGGCCATTGTGATATATGACATGGAAAAGATAAAAGAAGCTACTTCAAACAAGGATTTACCTAATCAGATATAAGTTATAAACAACTTTATCTGAACTGCTCAATTACAAACATCCCTGTATAATCAATGGAGAGAAGCAGCCACAGCTCAGACACAACTTCACTATTCTTAAGTAGGTCTCCAAAGCAGATGATATGTGAGAATTCAGAGTGTTTCCTTCCCCAGGTTTTTAGACCAAGGAGATGAGCTGCAGATTTCTACACTGCAGACATACAATGTAAGGAAAGCTGAATCCCTCTCTGAGTATAATTCCTAGGTAATTTCCAAATTAACTTTTTTCTCTTTCATGGTAGCACTCCAATAAAAGGGAGGGTACAGACGAACTAAGCCATTGGGGTTTTTTTACAGAAATAAACACATCTTGGAGCTCATTACACATGTAATACATGGATGGAATCAGGAATCATTGAAAAACTTGTAGATGGAGGTGGGCAAATAAACTGGGTAGAATCAGTTAATGCATTTCCTAACTATATATGTGGTTATCTTATGGCAAATATGAATAATTACTTTGGTTACTCAGCCAGGTATTCCAATATCTGAATCAAATAAAGATCCTTACACCACAGAGTGAGGGTGTGTCTGTCAATTTTTAGTCACAGATTTGATCTAGACCTCAGACTAATAACCATAAGCAAGTGAAAATTCTATTGTTGAATGAAAATCTGCAGTAAATTTTAGATTGAAAATGTCATATTAAAAACAAAAGAAAAACAAACAAACAACAACAACACCAAAAAACCCCCAAAACCCAAAAAACAACTAAACATAAAGAAAAAACTAAGCATGAACAAACAAACTAAACCCCTAAAAGTGCGTTTGCAAAACCACAATATATTGCTTAGCAAGAACTCAGGCAAAATCTATTTTCTATAGAGCCTTCAAAGCTGTATTAGCTACAAAGTTCTTTGCTCTATCTGTGCTTATTCAAGCTTCTGTAAATAGGTAGTTCTGTAAATACAAGTATACTCATAGTAATTTTAATACTCTTATTATAGCCTGTCATTATAATTAGTAAAGCAGTATTTGATAAGTTATGATAAGGCCTGATGCAAGGAAAATGGATAGAAGTTTGGAGAAAATTTCTCTTAACAATCTCCCCAAATATACAGAGCACATCTCAGAAATTTCTCTAAATAATGAAAAGCATTAAGTATTTTAGTGCTTTGTATGCTCTGTCTCAGGCATTTCCTAGAACAGAAGATGATATTATCTAAATTTACCTATTATCTAAATTTACCTATTTCTCTTCAGTAAGTATAAGGAAAATCTAGACAGCTCTCAGTGAGATAAACAATATATATAACTGGTCAGATGGATTTTGCTCCCTAACAAAAAAAAAAACAGATTTAGTGAAGCACCTAAATGTATTGAAATTTCACCATTCAAACAGCTGTAAATATGAATATAGACGTGTTTTAAATACACATATATCATTCCTATCAAGTGGCATTGCTCTAGACAGTTTCCAGTATAACCAAATGAGTAGCAGGTGTAAACACATATTTTTATAGCTCTCTTATTTCTTGTCTTTTTAAAAAATCAATTTATTTTTTAATAAAATAATAAAGGAAATGGTTTCTATTACAAGAGCGGGGAAATGAGTTCAATAACTTAACCTTTTCCTTCTCCCCACACAAACTCATAAAAATGGCTAGGCAATGCAGTTAAAGACCTTGCAGACTACTCAGAATATAAATAATCACATCTAGTACAAATAAACAAGCAGTTACATTGCTTAAGAATTAATGCCCAACTCATGAATAAGAGCATAGAACAGAGACAGAAATATTTAATTTTGTATTATGGAACATCATTAGGAACTATTTGATAAAATACAAATGTTGTAGAGTGTCTTAAAATGCATAACTTTCACATATGATCAGTTCTCTCATCAAGACACTTTATTCTTAGGCAAGGAGTTTAATAATGATGGAACTAACGACATGCAGAATTTAAAAAATGTGGTTTATAATAGGTGTAACTCAATGGTGAAATCTCTTTTACTGTTTTCTTGTGGAAAATTCTTGTTGTGAGCTCTGGCATTTTGTTGTTTAAATCTATTTTTTCTGCACACAGCCTGTGCTGAAGGAGGAGGAAATGGCTGATAAGAAAAGGTGGTGGCTGGTACACTCTGGGCTAAATTTCTCTGCCTTTCCAAACAGGGTAGGCTGGTATCTCTTCATGTCCTCCTTTTCCTCTTCTGTTGTTTACAGCAAGAGGGAGATTCTCTGCTCGTAAGAAACATCTTTTACTTCTGTTAGTTAAAGATTCAGGGAATTCTCAGTCCACCTATTTGATGCATTGAAATCAGACCCTGGCAGGGCATAAACACCTAGGTAATGCAGACCAATTAAAAAAGTTAACTTTCTAGCAGTGCATAAACTTGATGTTAGTATAATCCAGAGGCTTCTCCATCTTGGACCACAACAAATGTGCAGGGAGTGCACACAGCTTCATTTATCTGATGGCTCAAGGCATTCCTCAGATGTTTGCCTCAACACTCATCTTAATGATTTTGTTAATGATCTTTGTAAAAAAAAAAGTGACTTGCTATGTATATTCACCAGAGGCACAGCATGGGAAGGAACTACAAATGTAAATGGAAGCTGGAGTGCTGTAAAGAATTGTGTGCTCTTGAAAACCTGATCAGTTGAAACTAGGAAAAAATATAACTGTACCACTACAATGTATAATATCAATAAAAAGATCTGATATACGAAGGAGTTAAGATGTGACAGAATACAAAAACTTGGACTATAACGTGCCTGTAACAGGGGAACAGAGGTCCTGTTTTACATGAGTAAATAAGAAAATAAGGTGTTACTTGCCAAAGAATATTGAATGCGGAAGTGACTCCTGACTACATATTGATTGTCTCATAATGGTGGCATAAAAGAACTTTGCATGGGAAATTATAAGGTTTTTCTGAAACATTTAGAGAAACAGAATTTTAGGTAGAATGGTCTGAAGGCAACAGAATTAAGATGAAATTGAATTAATTGCATCAGAGCAAAATATATCCTTGCTGGAATAACAGACAACTAGCATGCCATGCCAAGGAAGACTTAACTACTAGAAGTGATCCCTCTTTACATTTTCATTCTTCTTCACCAAAATTGAGAGACTAAATTTTGATCCTACACAAAGAAGTTGTAATTACATTCATTAGGTATATTTGTAAAATTTGGTTTTGCCATTAACTGAAATGCCAGAACTATTTTTGTTGGCTCAATATGACCCAGCAATGTGTGCCTGCAACCCAGAACACCAACTGTGCCTTGGATCTGTTGGAGCAAGTCCAGAAGCAAGGCACTAAGTTGGACACAGCACTGGAGGATCTCTCTTGTGAAGACAGGCTGAGAGAGTTGGGGCTGTTCAGCCTGGAGAAGAGAAGATTCACTGGAGATTTTATAGCCCCTTACAGTACCTAAAGAAGCTACAAAAGAGATGGAGAGGAACCTTTTGTGAGAGTGTGTAATGATAGAATAAGGGGAATGGCCTCAAGTTGGAGGAGGGTTAGTTTGGATCACGTATTAGGAAAAAATATTTTTACTGTGAGGGTGGTGAATCACTGGAGCAGGTTGTCCAGTGGATTCCCCATCTCTGGAGGTGTTCAAAAGCAGGCTGGATGGGGCCCTGAGCAAACTTGTTCAAGAGAAAGTGTCTCTGCCCAAAGCAGGGCCTTCGAACAAGATGATCTTAAGGTCCACTCCAACCCAAACCATTCTGTGATTCTATGATTTCTCAGCAAAAGTTTACCAAAAATCTCATTATTCTGCACCCTATGTGCCATTTCAATGAATAATTACACATCCTGTATTTAGACATTCTCTCAAAGTTTTTGAAAATCCCAACTTGGAAAGGAAAAACTTCTTGACCTCTTCTAGAGAAATAAACAAGAATCCAGATTTAGAGCAATCATCTTCATCTGTATCACAGATATGTTCCTTGAAGCTGACTTTATCAGTTAAAATAACATTGATTGCAAATGTTATTTGCAATATGCCAGCAAAAATTAAAACAAACAAAAAAACCGCATAGCAACTGAAAAAAACCCAAACAAATAAAACCAGAAAATGTTTCCCCAAACTCTCAAGCTCTTTGCTACTCTTCAGTATGCAGTTTCAGACTCTTTTGTTTCCATTTTATTTGCTTTGATTTATAAGAGTTTTTATTACACAGATATTTAAAGAAATTAATGTTTAATGTTGTTTATACAATAACTCATGGGTCTGATGCAAATTCTATTGAAATAAAAAGTGAATCTTTTCATTATTTCAGATTGTATTGGATTAACCTTGAAATCCCCATGAGTGAAGAAAATTTATTATTTGTTATTCTTTTTTTTTTGTGCGTGTGTGTTCATTATTTGTTGTTCTTTGTGTATTATTGAATTCAAATCAGAAACTATAGCCATACTATGTGATTTGTGTAATCTATTGCAGGCATCATGACTAATCAACACAGAATGTTGTGTGATTACAATTTTCAGTCTTTGGATCCTTCCTGAATACAAGGTTTTGGTTTCTTAACCAAAAAGATAAATTTTTATAAGAAAGGTGATTTTCTTCCCTAATGGATTCAAACAGCATTTTAGATTGTTTTAGAGTTTAATAATAGTAGTAGTAATTTTGTCAAAATTTACACTGAAGACAGTTACTGACACTACCACCAGTGAATAATGATGAACAAAGTCTTCAAACATTTAAGTTATTCATTTTTACACATAAAAACAGTGAATGGAAAAGTAAATTTTCTCTTTCATTCAATTACTTTTGTAAAAATATATGCATCTGAATATTATAGAAGTAGGAATAAATTTCTTCTTACAAGAAGTCCGAGAGATCTATTTTGAACACTCAGAACTGAAATATTGTCATTTTGCACAAACAGAAAATACAACACAGATTAAGCTGCTGTAAACCTTAAGTAAAATCTTACATAGTTTAAAGGTACCTTGTGTTAGGAACACAAAGGGATAGACAACACCCATTCCTAAAAAAAAAAATTCTCCCTTTGAGAGAAGAGTGGCAAGAGATAGAAGAGGGCAACAGAAGTCATAGCCAATGTTATATGGTAGTGATGTGCAGAAAAATTTGCATGACTGTTATAGAGACAACAACTCCAGTAATGATGAGATTGATTAATATTTATGACTTAGCCATACAGTAATTTTTATCAGAATTAGCCTATGAAAAATTACCAACAGGATTTTTTTTGTGTGTCGGACTTTGTTTTTAAAGAAATAAAAATGGAGAATACTTGAATGGTTTTACAAATTTATTTAAACTTACTTTTATTTTGTTATGTTTCTATGTTTAAGCTGCATTTACAATTCCCACACATAACCAGTAGCAGTCATCCAGTGTTCCATAAAAGACTTGAGATTCTCCTTGATTTAAATGTAGCAGGATCAGGTTTATATTACTGCAGAAGACATAGTAAATATGTTTTTACAAAATACCAGAGATTTTTCATCACTCTAAAGTTTTTTGTTTGAACATCTACAGCTTGTAAATTTGCAATTTGTAAGCTACTTTATTTGAAATCTAAAAATTAATTTCAGTGACACAAAATAAAAGAGTCAGAAACAAAGGAGAAAAAAAAGATATTGGGATCTCTCCAATAAACATTTTATCCATATTATAGAGGCATGGTTAATTATGTCAAAAGAAAAACAATGTTTCTACTTTATATTGGCAAGTAGACTTGCAGATGAATCTGCTTCCTCTGACAACGGATGGTCCATAATTTTGGGATACATGCTTGAGTGCTCTTCATTGAACTCCTGTGAAGAACACAGATCAAGATTATCCCAAGAATTTATACCACAGCAGAAAAAACTGAGTAAGATTAACAATGTGGCTGCACCAGGCAGGTTAGGAAAAACAAAACAAAACAAAACAAAAACCCCAAGTGTTCTGAGCAGATATTACAGATATGTTTGGCATGGATCTAGTAAGTGCAAAAGCACAAAAGGGAGCAAATATATTGAATATGTCAAGTTCAGGGAGAAAATTCTGGACTACTACCCAGACTAGCTAAACCCCAAAGGCAGGTTTTCTGTTTTTATTTTCTGAACAGATCTGTCTGCTCTACAGCCTAGACTAAAATCAGAGTAAAGAGTATTTTTTACAGCACCTGACTCCCTTTCTCTCTAGCTAAGGTTACCCAAGTACCTGACTATCTTGCACAATATTCAGTGATTTTTTTTCTTCCTCTTCTCTGGAAATTGACCTTAACCCCAACTTCTCTACACAAGTAGGGATTATAATTTGAGCCACAGCATCAGCAGAGGTGTGAGGAGAACACTAGATACATGAGAAAGAGCTGTTCTTTGCAGAAATTGAATTCCTTAAGTGAGTAACTTCAGTTTATAATGTAATTACCATTTTGTCATTTACTGCCTATATGCACATGCAAAATACATGTATTCATACATTCACTTATGGATATGTATGAATATGTTCAGCCATAGAGTCTTAGATGAGGGGTTTTGGTGGTCATCAATAAGCCTCAAGCTCTGGATAGAACAGGACTTCACACTTGCTGCTCAAGCTGGAAGACAGAAAAAGCAAGATAATTATCTTGCAATTACACAGTGCTTACCTTGCACTGCTTATATAGCATGAGGCTGACAGATAAAATGTAGTTACTCAAAAAATATATGTAGCAAACAATGTGCTTAAAATAAAGCCAGACCCTTTCTTCTGGCCTTTGGAGTTTTTTTTCGTTGGGGTTTTTTTTTTTCTTTTTTTTTTTTTTTTTTTTTTTTTTTTTTTAATTTAGTAATTTAACATGCCATTCCCTTTATCAGCTCTTCGTTCTGCTGACTTATGAGCGAAACAGAAATTGGTGCAACAAATTTGCGGTTTTAACAGGTTTATTATTACATTATTCCTTTATGGGGTCTTCTACGTAATTGCACAAAATGATGTTATAAATTCCCACCGGAAATACTTATTCTTCTGTAGCCTGATGTCCGATGTCTAGAGGACAAGAGCAGTATGTCTCCCTCGCCTGCTGTTAGCATGCCCACACATTCCTTTTCGGTGTATTAGAGGGCAAAGCAAACAGGGGACAAGGACTAAGCGATCCAAATGGATAGAGGGAAAGGGAGAGAAAGGAGAGAGAGGATTTGAAAATAAGCCAACAAGCACTTACAGCAAAACTAACTACCAGCAAAACATTTCCTTCACAACAAAGGTTGAATCAAAACCCTATTCCCCCAGCATATGAATTAGAAGAACAATCGTGTGATTATGATTAAAAAAAAGAGCATTACATTTTATGTTCAGCTATAATTGGTATTTATGACAATTTATGTAAACAGTAATGAAGCCTATGTGATTTTTGCAGGGAAATTGCATTATGACACCAATGATCGTTACTGTTAATTTTCCTGAAGATGATGGCAATCAGCAGGCATAGTTTCATTGTAAATAGGTTAATTTAAAATTCAAACGCTGCTGGTATTTCAAAATGAGTTCACATTTGATTTCTGAAAGCTTTGGCCCTGGCTGTCAGGATGTCAGGGAAAGAATGTTTCACAACCGAAACAAAGAAAGAGCAAATGAGAATGAGGAAGAGAGACTAAATAAGCTTTCTTCCAGAAATGTGTTTTCCCCTACTAATTCAACTATTTTCTTAGGTGTGATGTGAGCTGCTGTTTTTTCACTGATTTTTTACACAAGTTGGTAGTGAAAAGAGGGATCACCATGTCTAGAAATCATGGGCTAATCTAATTTTTCATCCAGTTAAGTTATGATGGCTTTGCAAAGGGTCAGTATAATGGCATCCTCCACCTTCAGTGGAGGGCAGAGGCATCACATTTCTCCTCACAGAATACCAAAACTCACCTAACAGCATGCCTTGCCTCTCGGCAATGTATTTCAACACCTAAAAATATCCCTCTTCTAAATACATTATTCTTCCCACCACTTGCGAGTAGTAGGGTTTCATATACGTAAGTATAATCAAACTCCCATCTCTGCTGTGTGAGGAATTGCAATATCATCTCCTGTTTCACAGAATAGAAACTGAAGTGCTAAAGCCTGAATCTTTAGTTGCCAGTACAATTAAGTAAAGGCAACTACACATTTTAGGAATTCGGGTCAGAGCAAAAATGGGGTTCCGGTTACAATTAGAACCCCCGAGATAAATGATTCCACAACCATCTTTCTCCATATGAAATATCACCAGATCCTTCTCTGTGCACATTTTTATAAATTATTCCAAAAAAGCATTTTCTGTGTTTTCAAGCCCTTCTGCCAAAGCTGTTTGAAAGCATTTTATTATCCTAGATTAATTTGAATATGAATATCTAAATGACAGAGTTCTCCATAAGAAGGCACAGAGTGAGAAAGCATGGAGGCCAGCTCAGATACAGACTGCAGTGCAACCTTCTACTTGTCTTCAGAACAAGGTCACTTTCAAGGACAACATTAACAACTTGTTCACAATCTAAATGACATATTTAGATTAGAGTTTGCAATGTACATAGGCAGCTTTTTTTTTTTTTCACTCTCTCCTCATTGCCAGATAAAATGTTTGATAGGAATCTCTACTGTAACCTTTCAGATTTCATTTATTTAGGAGAACTAAAATAATGAAATGCCAAATGAATTAAGATGGTATTTCTCATAATATTAAGTGAAGACAATTTAAATAGTCCATATTCACAAGCTCGCAAAGATGAATGATCTGTTCATTTGTTAGTGTAAATGGGATGCATTTGTTAGCTATTATTTGTTGTGTCTTGAGAATTTTTTTAAGAGTGAAATTTAGTCAGATGCACAAGATGGTCCAAAGAAATATAAAATTGCACTTTGAGAATTAAAATTTCTTATTTTGTCTGTCTTCATGAGTGTGAAGTTCTTGGTCCTCTTGGTCCACTTCAAAGGCAATTAGACACTTTTTTTTTCTTTTTTGTAAACTCTACTAGTAGCCCCACTCATATTTTTAGGGTGAGAGCTTCATATTTTTTTTTCTGGAAAAGGTAACATCTGGAATTAAACAGAATTATGGTAAAAAACTGTATATCCATATGAAACAGATAAAGCAGAGGTCTTAGTCCCTCTTCTCTTTAGAAATCCTACATCACTCACTAAAAATGATCCTCTGATTTTTTTTTNTTTTTTTTTTTTTTTGGGGGGGGGAGGGAATTAATCTTTGTTGGTCATATGTTCAATATTCACAGTGTTCATCTTGTAGAACTCTCAGAATATCAACTGTATTTTCATGCTGTGTTCTCAAAGTCACAGTAAATGTATCTGTACACTAGGGTAAAATAGCACCTGATGTGGAGTTATTTCAGCTAATATTTTTGTGATAAATTTTAAAAAGAGAGCAATTTTAGAAAGTATGATTATATAATAGTAGTTGTCTTGATTAGGGTAGCATTTAGGGCCCTCAACCAGAAACAGGGTCCAATAATATAATATAATAATATAATATAATAATATAATAATATAATACCATGGAGACAAATAAAGGATTTTTCCTCAGAAGACCTTATTATTTATGCAAGTAAACAAAACAAAATATAAAAAAGGAAAGAATGAATAGAAAATGTAATGGAAAAAAATCCACTTATTAAAAGCTTTCTGCTTCCATTAGATACTGACATTACTTCCATTATTTATTTGTCAGATACAGTACTTGTGACAAACACCATCAGAAGCCACGTCTCAAGAAGAGAAGACTTATTCAGCATGGAATTAGTCTGTCAAATATAGAAACAAAAAGAGGCAATAAAGTAGGATGGCAATGTTTCTCAAAATCCTATCCTATCAACTTGCTTGACTAAAATTTGGGTATGGGCTTCTTCATCTAATTGACATCCAGACGAGTTGCATCCAGTGCCTAATTATACAAGATAAGAAATAATTTCTGTCTATGGTCAATGGAAACAAACAGAAGGCTCCACATCCTGAGCCATCTCAGCTTCTTACTGAGACATTACCTTAGAGCTGGTTGAACTTCATCCTGGATATCCCTACCCCTCTCCATTAATGGCTGAGTAGGTCTACACAACTACTTGAAATTACAAGCCTGGCTTTCACGTAGCATTAAGCCAATTTTCAGTGCTCTAATATCAGTAACCTAGTCAGGTTGTATTGACATGGCTGACAGCAGGCCACACAATTTGCCATGAGTTTGCAAGGCCTTAAGCCTGGGGTTAGCAAGACCTCTTGTGTTTGATCTTTTCTTGACCTGCCTGCAGACCTGTTTTACTTGGTTTAGCTATAAATGTATTTTTCTGTAATTGATCAGGTGTCTGTAGAAGATTTGCTTTGATTTTGTTTACTCTCACATGGCACAACCACAGTTATATGCAGATAGCAGCAATAAGCAGTTTTCCTGTGTAGAATGAAGGATTTATGACTAATACACTGGCATAGTGTAGAGAAATAAAGACCTGGTATCACAGCAGAGGGTTTGAGAGGTGGGGACATGGGTTGTACAGCAGAGAAGTACAGACATGGATTGATAAAAGATAGGGCACACACTGCCTCTTGAGTCCACATGGATGTTAACAACTCATTCTTGTCAGTTAATGACAAACTGACCTGAAGCTGCAAAAAAAACTAGTTTTAGGGGTAACTAAAAGAGAGCAGAGAAAATACATGCAATTTTCATTGGAAAAGGAAAATATATAGTACATTTTGTTGTAGCATGGCAGTACAAGCAAAAAAGAAAAAGGTGTAAAGCATGTTTAGAAATATGTAAAAATAACCCCACATAGATCCTAGAGGAAGGAAGAAGAAAATATAAAGATCAGAATGACATTTTTCCAAGCTAAGGACTCAGGATGCTGAAGACTCACCATAACCTCTGATGCCATCACCACCACACCCAGCAGATGAAATCTCTGACCTTTGGATGCTAGGGAAGAAGGTAAGTGTAAAATAAGGAAAAGGGTTGAAAACCCAGAAGTGTTTCTTACAACCAAATATGTCATAAAATTGAGGATTTTTAGATCTGATAAAGGATAGAAGCTGGTATTTTGAGTTATAATAGGATTCTACCAAGATCAATATTGAGTGTTGTAGCCTAAAATCTTGTAAGGAATTGTCTATATTGCAGTAAAACCGACCCTAGGGTTGTGGCCAAAATTCTGACTCCATTAATTTCATTGTCCCTTGATTTTCACATGCTCATCCTTGTTTCAAACAACTTAAGCACAAATTTTTATAAGTTGCTGGAAAAGAAAATGAGACTTTACCCCATAATGTAATTGGTATTGAATGTTGTGACTGAATAATGATCTCCAACAGATAGCAAATACAAGTATTCAAGCAAAGCAGACATGTTTATTTTCAAAGCTGGAGACCATTTTTCAATCACAACATTCAATTCCTTTTTCATTAATTCCATTACAGCATCATGGTTCATTGACAATGAAAGTGCAGATAAATAAAATAGATGAGAGTGACCCACAGACTCAGAAAATCAAATGCTGGTGGTACAAGCTAAAAGATCAAATAATCACTACACAGGCTTGGATAGGTGGAAAACTTTGGTGATTAAGTAAATTTTATATGGTCATGAATAACATTTGTGTAAATCCAATGACCATCATCTGAACATCAAAATTGTATCAAGAGCAGCATTCTTCTTTATTTTGTTCAACAAGTTACTCTTAAGTTTAATACTGACAATTTAGTCAAACTTGATTAGACTAAAACCCACCTGAGTTGCTCAACTGGTAATAGGGGTTTTGAGTATGGTTCTTCCCAACTGATTATTGCTACACATAAACCCATACATAGATAATAAGCTGAAAATATACCTTTTTAGACTCTCAGCAGCAACTTCATGTAAAAGACAATGGAATATCTGGACAGGAGAGAAAGGAAGAATAGTTTACCAGTCTCAGTAGCACCTCACACTCTTTTATCTTTTTATCAAGTTTCAGTGATGTCTGGATTTAGCACTGTAGAATCTGCAGTGAAGTTATCTCGTGCTCTGATCTGTCATCATTTTGTTTGTCTCTGCCACTGCAAAAATGTGGCAAAGGGAAAAAGGAGACTGAGCCTCAGTATTGTGAAGATGTACCCTGCACTGACATAAAAACTAAGCTAACACTAACTCTCCTCATGTGAAGACATCCCCTCTACCCACATGTTGGCATTGTGGAGTTCACCCTCAGCACCTCCCATCTGCCCAGTGTGAGCACAGGTGAACAAGGACATACAGCTAACCANAAAAAAAAAAAAAAAAAAAAAAAAAAAAAGGGAACTGTTATTTATTATTCATCAATCTCCAGGGCTTCTTTGCCACTCACAGTTAGCTCACTTGCAACAGACACTATTTACCATTTGACAGTTCAATTCAGGTACATCTAACAGAAGAAGTGCTTGTTGCCAGCACTCATGTATACCAGAACAGTCAGTATCTCTCAAGCATGACATGCACATTATAGAGCAAATGCAAATGAACAGCCCCTGTTGCAAAGAGCTTACAATCTAATATGAAGGAGAGAGAGAAAGAACAGCAACGTTGGGTGTAAAGAGTGGTAAGAGAAGAGAAATATCGCTAAGCCAAAGCATTTGCAAATCCCTTCTTGCATACTGTGAAACCCTGGACTTCCTTAAGATCATTAGACATATCCATGGATATCTCTACACACTAATGGATACAACAATATCTTTTAATGCTGTAAAATTCTGTAAATTCTATAGTACTAATATTGGCCCAGATAGGGATATATGCTGTCATAATAAGTCAGATTACCCTCCTTCCCCATTCACATTGGCAAACATTTGGGGTATGGCACAGATAAATTTAAGTGCTGCAGTAATTTGAACACAGAAACTTGATCCACACAAGAAGATGAGACCAGAAGTGCAGTTGAGATAATTGATATCTTTGCAAGAACCTCTGCATCATCTGGGAAGGACTGTAGTGTTCAGGTAAAGTTCTCAATGACTGGAGAAGTTCTGAAGAAGTTCTCAATGACTATTGAATCCATCTTTAAAAAAGGTCCAAAATATGACCTAGATATTTACTTGTGCCTTACTTTGATCTCACAAAAAAAAATCTTATAGCCAGTCTATTCTAATTAGCTTTTTCACAGTTAAAGATCTTTTGATTTTCTTTGAGGATGGAAAACCTACTTAGAGATTTAGGCAGATCCACAGAAAATTCTTATGTGATATGAGGTCCTGTCACAGTAATATTCAATAGACTGTGCATAATGTAAAATATAAAATGTATAATGCTTGTATATTTAGCAAAAGAGGGGGAAAAGGGGAGTTTATAAGCATGGTTATATTCTGGCTCGTTCACCATATTCCAAATATTTTAAGGAATATGAAGAGAAGTGTTAACTGCAATTCCTCATAAATTAGTAGTTATCTCTCCCAAACATTTTTTACTCAGACCATGTGTTTTTTCTTTGTCTTTGCACAGCCTTCCATCACAGCATCATGCACATTTAATGAAGAATTTCAATATTGGCTGCGCCTTCTGAATGCCAGACATCTCCATTCAGTGCCACTCACTATTACCCTGCTTTATGGGTATTCAGTTAGTTTTCAGTTCATGAAGCTGAGTTCATATCTGAGCCAATTTGAACTAATTTTTTGAGACACTGTATCAAATGATTTACTAAAATCCAAATATATTATGCCAAATGCATTCCCTTCAGCCACTAATTTTGTAATTCTGTCATAAACAAGCAATCAAGTTCATCTGACAAGATTCGTTCTCCTAAAGCCCTGCTGCTTATTTATAATAACCATCCACAAATACATGAAAGATGCATGCACCAAAAATGGAATGAGGCTGGATCCTGCAAGATATGGGAAGTTGAAGCTCAACAAAAATAAAATCTGTGGTAAAGCAATCCACTGGTTAGATGAAGAGTGCTCTGAAACAGACACTACAGAGATTGGCAGTCTTGCTTGCTACTGAAAGAATTTAAATTTCAGGCAACATAATGTAGTTTGAGCTATCTCTTTTTTGTTTTATTATTTGTATTTTCTCCTTGCTGCCTGTAAAGACTCTATGTATCCCTAAAAGGTGTGGAAGAATAAGAATCTTGTATAACTGAGTTTTTGTCAAGGGATAGGGGAAACAAAATTAGAAAGATAAGAAGAAAAACAAAACACATAAAACCAAACCAAACCAAGAGCAGTATGAAAACATATGAAAGCCTCATTTATTTTTTCAATACGTTTCATAACCTAAAATGAAAAGAGTAACAATGAAAAAGGTTATGTAAAATATTTTGCTTGGAAAGGACAACATGTGTAATGGCAATATGTTTCCATGATGGTCGGGCGTCGGGAACAGGACCCACGACAAAACAGCGGTGGGTCATCAGCAACCAGTGTGTCTTATTTTTCTTAGCTTTCTTTTATAGGCAGTTCAAAACTCCTGGGTCTGGACAGCTCATTGGTCTGATCTTTACACCCCCCAGGTCCTGGACCAGAGATATGCTCACAGCCTAGGAAGGAAGCTGTTGGGTGAAGTTCCTGTCAGTCAGCCCAGGGGCCGGTTTATGGAGCTGGCCGGGTAACTGAATTAATTTGCTCAGTACAAGCCAGCTTGTACTGTGATATAATGTGGCAACAGTAATACAGAAATTGCACTTCAGCTCTTTTTCAAAACTGGTTTTATTTTCCATTACCACCCCCATATATTACAGCATTGGTGGTTTCTTGATATGATTCTGTATAAATATATAGTGGTGTGTATGTGCCACACACATTAATATCATATTAGTTTTTGTGACTTCGGGAGTGGTGTCAAGTAACAATAGACTAAATCTGGATCATATTACTGTATTGGTTATAAAAGCATGAAGAAATGGGAAGAATTCCTTTTGTTAGTTGCTCATAGTCTAGAAAATTATATTAAAGTAGACACCTAACCCCTTTTCCAAGGTGTAATGAATCTTACTCCTGTGTGCAGAACAACTCTAATAGATAAATTTCTTATTATTCAGAGGTGAGTAATTTTCTATTTTCTCATACAATAAGTATGCTGCTTCCCCTTTCCATTAAGTTGCCAAATTATGAGCAGTGCACTTCCCTTTCTTGGTGGAATAATTACAGCCTGGTTTTGATGAGCAACTCTGTGTTACTGATTGTTTTGATTTGTCCATTTCAATATTTTCAACAAAAGAAATGAGAGACTTTTGTTCACTTATTTCTTCAAATCATCAGAACTTCCAGAAAATTTACATATCTAGTTGTGATACACCATAGAAAGAGTTTAGAGGTCAGGAAAGCACAGCAAGTTGTGATTGACAAATAATCAAAAGTATAGATTTGAAGCTAATAAAAATACAAAAGACCTAAATTAATCTGAGAACCAATCACAATTTTTGAAAGGGAAATATTGACTTCCTTCAAGCTTTTAAAAAAGTGCTCTGCAAGCTGTTCATAACATTTCAGCTATTTCTCCTCATCTCACTTAGGACTTAAAATATGCACACCAGTCATAGGGACCATTTGCTCAAATTTCCCCTCAATTAAGCCACGAACAATCAGTCAGTGTGGTAATGGGAAACAATCTCTGTTTTTCCCTAAAATGTTCCTCATGACTCAATTTGTGCTTCAGTTTACATAATAGCTTGATTAGTAACTTTGAATAGTCACGTTTCTCTTGGACATATTTTCTTTCTCTACAATATAAACATAACTTCCATCTGACAGCTAGATTACTCATTTTATCATCTATATGTTAACCACTCCATCCATTAAAATTCATTAATTTGCCAGACAGACCTATAACAAATACCTTACACTTCTTTACAGATATTGTGATCACTGATTTTACAGTGTTTCCAGGTAACTGAACCTTGGGTAATGTAATGAAAGCATGTCCAGTTCTGGGATTAAATGCAACTGGCTTTTTTGTGGCCTTAAAAACACAAACTACTTCTGAATTCACAGAGTAAAATTGCTCCTTTCAACTGTCAGAACACTTTAAACACATTTCATGCTTCATGTCACCCGTTACCACATAGCAACCATCTCTGTACTGATAAATAGTAGTTTTAACAGTTCACAGAATCATTAAACCACAAAGAAATAAGGATGGGATTCACCTCACCTAACTTTAGCCATCTAAAACTTAGGTGATTTATGTAAGGTAATCACGCAAACCACTTTTGTTGCAAATATAAAAGGGTAAGCATCTTCAGAAGGCCATTCATCCCATCCTAAAATAGTGTTTAAGATGGCAGAATGACTTTTCCAGGTAGAGGTTTGTGCCTCACCCTTAATTTAGAGGGTGGTATGATGACTACTGTAGAAATTTTTACTTAAATTGCCTAAATGTGGGTAAATAAGTCTTACTCTACATGTCACTAAACAGCAAGGAAAAATTAAATATAAACAAACCACCTGATTTTTGTCACCATTCTTGTGTTTTCATTATTATAATGATATTTCACACATTCTCATTCATTTAATGCAGTGGGTTTGCACCAACATTTTTTTTTTTTCTTTCTTCTGTTTTGTTGAAGCTTTGATTTGTAACCGAACGGTGATTATTTACTGAGGAGAGTGCCACTAACAACAGTCCCCCAACAGGATTGCAAAGTGTGCATGAAAATATGTGCTTTCTTTCTGGGGCAATGTTAAAAATAAATGTAAGTAAAAGAAAAAAAAAATAAATAAAAGGCAGAAGTAAGAAACAGAGAACAGTATTGTGCTGTGGGAATGAGTAGCTCTGCTTTTAGGAGCGACAGTGGGCAAACAAGCCCATGCAAATCCTCCCAGCTGTGGCTATAATGTGAAAAAACTAATGCAATCCCTGGCTATCTAAAGAGATCAGTAGGAACACAGACTGGTTTAACATTTATATATGAAAAAGATAAAACAGATTTAGAATTTCTTCTATTTTTTAATACTGTTAATGCTTATCATACAAAAACAATGATTAAAAAATCAGGGAAGATGCAGAAAAGAACCACAAAAATTATTTAGAAGCCATGGAAAATGCCTTACAGTGAGACACTGAAAGAGCTTTACCTATTTACCTTATCAAGAAGAAGATTGAGAGGTGATTTGATTAGAGTGTCTAAGTACCTTCACAGGGAGAAAACACTAACTACTAAAAAGCTCTTTAATCTAGCAGAGCAAGGCATAACAAGAGACGATGTCTGAAGCTGAAGCCAGACAAATTAGAAATAAAGCACAATATTTTTTAACAGCGTGGGTGATTAACCACTGGAACAAAGTGCTAAGGGAAAAGTGGATTCTTTTTTGTCTTGAATCAAGCTTTTGCCTTTAAATCAAGCTTGGATGCCTCTCTGGAAGATTAAGCATCTCTTGAAGTAGCTAAGTTTTGAGTCAGTCTTGAAAGAGAAGAGGAATGTTTGCATAAGGATTGTAAGATCTTACAGTAAGCATGATGTGGAGATGTTCCACTGGAGATAAGAACTTGTGGTATTCAGGAAGTCAGTTTTAATGATCTCATTGTTCCCACTGCCTTTAAAATCTGTGAATCATGTGAACTGTAAACAAAACCTGGCCTCAGCCACAACTTCATTGAATACAATAGATGTCCATCTGGGAAGCTGTCCATTGAGGTAGAATTAACTGGTTTATCAAGTATCTTCATTTTTTAAGTAAAAGAAAGTGGAAAATATAATTTGTTACTCCTGAACACTTTCTAGATTTTGGACAATATCCTGTTCTGCAGTGGGAAAAACTGTAGAACATTCTCAGTTCCCTCAAACTTGCCGGCATTTTGGAGAATAATGATTTATGCACTGATTTTTCCTTGTGTGGTTCCCCTGCAGACTGACCTATAGTGAAATTACAATCACCACAATGCAGCAGTTCAATAATAGAAATCATTGCCTGAGAGTCATCAGGAATTTGGTTTTGAAATGACATTTTAAGTGTCCTGAAGTGTGTTTTTGCCTCATGTTGTGATATTATATATTTGCATTTACACTGAGTGCTCAACGTGAAGGACCAATATAATTTGTCTGTATGACATAAAAATGGGGTTTGGGAGTGAGAATAATCATTTCATGGCTGTTGCAGAGAGCTGGGGAAAGGAGTGACCCAAATGGAAGAAACAATGTCTCAGAAGGGCAAAGTTCTTGTAGAAAATATGTTATTTGCATTTGAATGCGCTCCAGTCCTGTGTCCAGCTGGGCAGAGCACATTCAGCTGCACATTGTGCTATTGTGCAGTGGAGTGGTGTTCATTTGGATTATGTCCCTGTACACTGCTATAGCTGCTTCTGCCTGTCTGGGTATGTGATATGCTGTGGATGGATGAAGGCAGAGATTTCAAATACAAGCACATGTGCTCGTGAATGATTAGATGGATAATATTTTTATTGCTATCTGTTACAAAGAATTTTCTTTCTTGTCCCCTCAAGATATAACTATGAATTAAAGAAAGCAGGCAATTACAAGCTGCTGCTGCTGTGCAAGAGAACAAGGACAGCCACTGTTTTCAGAGCATTCTTTCTTCCATCTTTCTTTTTTTCTTTCCTTTTCCCCTGCCTTTCTTTTGGCTGAAGAAAAGTTTAGAGGCCAGTTTTTTTCTCCTCTGCACTCTACTGGCTGTTCCAGCCTGGAGCTAGCTTGTTATAACCTACTTAGTCAGTTGGGTGCTGTCAGTCACTACTTCAGAATCAATGGTTGCAGATGTGAGCTTGGATGCTATGCTATTTCCCCCTGCAGTAACAAGCAGTTAATAGATTTTATTTTAATTTTTCTAACTGCTTTGTCTTACAAACAATTGCAAAAAAGTTAGGGGATTTGCAGTTGATTTGAAGATAAACACTCACCAAAATGAGGTGAAATCTTTTGAAGTAGCAATTCCACGTCCAAGTGCAACATTAATAATGATACAAATCATATACTTATCCTATAGGGAATTTGTTTGCACGAACGTGAAATGTCAGTACATCAGGAAAGAAATATTCAGCAGGTCTGTCACCAGAGGAGTGTGGTTTTCTTATTTAAATAAAAATAATAAAAAAAAAAAAAAAAAAGAGGTCCCAAACATGGTTACATGTGAAAAATCAGAACATTTTTTATTGCGTGTTTTGCTTTGGAGGGATGGTCATGACTAAAACTTGTCCTCACATTTCCATGACTTTGCACACCTTTGTTTTTGTATGGAATTGCTGTCACGCAGCATTCTCCCAGATGCTGCTGGCTTTCAGGGAGAAACAGGAGGCAGACTGTAGGTAGTTACTTGTTCCAAAGCCAGTGCTGACTTTTCCTGATGTTGTCAGATCAGGTTACCATTGCAGCTCTGAGGTCTTAATTGCATTCCAGACAGCCTCAACTCCAGTTTTAGCCCTACTCCTTAGGAAACAGCAACATTTCAGGGTGGCAGATTTTAAGCTCAACACAGCAAATGATCCTTGTGAACTATCTATGCTTAAAATTGCTTTCAATAATTAGGACAGTTCTGTGTGGAGAAAGACAAAGATTTATCTCATCTGCCCCAGGCCCTCCATGGACACGCCCCAGGTACTAGTGGCTTGGCCATCTGTGTTTGATTCCCAGAAGATCCAGCGAGGAAAATTGTGGCAGAAGACTTTAGGCCTTTCCCTTCTCTGTGAGGAGATGGGATATAACTCAGCAACACTGACAGCCATATCAAGAGTTAGGATGTCTTTCAGTGGCCTCACGCCTGGTGAGTTTATCTCAGTTCCTAGAGAAAAAACTAATATATCTCTGTTATCTACTAATAAGCAATTATTTTCCCAGCTTTTCACAGAAACTGATAAGACAAATTGCAAATGCATATGAGAAGGAGGAAGAAAAGTCCTTCTTTTACTGTCAAATGAGGTTAATGTATAATAACAAGATGGTACTGGAGTTCTCATTTCTAGTGGACAGTGTGGCTGAATGAAGATAGAAATCCCATAATTTCTACTAGGTGATGACATTGCAGGTTAGGTCTTCTCATATGATTGTTCTCAGAAGGGGAAGAAAATTAGTACCCTGAAAATTTTAATGGACTATTTTGGGTTTCAATAGAAATTAAAAATAAAAAACTAATATTTTAATGATTTTCAATCTGAATCTCTTATGTCTTTTTCTGAGATTGCTGTTTGACCACATCAGAAAGTACAAAGAGAAATCTTGACTGGGAGGAGAGAACAGTTTCCCATCATCCAGAATAACTTCCACATCATCCATCATGTAAACTGGGTCCTTTTCACTGATATCATATCTGAAATTACCCTCACTTTATGCAAACAAAGACCATAATCATGAGTTTAGAGGGCAGATTTCCCTTCCACCACGATTTCTGGCCTTAAGACTACTATATCAACACAATAGGCAAAAAAAAGCTCCCCCATCCTAGTGTTTTAAAGCTGAAGACCAGACGTGGTACCCTCAAACCCATAAAGAAATGGCTCCCAGTTTTTTTTATCCATCTCTGGCAATCTTTTACAGAAAAATTTCAAAAGTCCAAATATTGCTATGGACAACTTAACTCCCACAGGATTAATGAATTCAATTTATCTACTTCTATCATATTTGGTTTTTTTACCTATGAATAATAATATCTTGAATATATTCCTTTGTGTGAATATGAAGACTTTCACCATTGGGAATTCAGAACAAGCATTTCTTAAGGGGAGTGACCAACGTAAAATTAATATGGACAGGCTGCAAAAATAAAAAAAAAAAAAGGACATGAAAGCTTTATGAAGTAATATCTATCTATAAATTTAACATAGAGATTAGAAATATGTTTTATATACTGGAAGAAATTTTTTTTATTACTCCTAGAATATTCCCACATCCAAGCCTTGGAACTCTCATACAACTGAAATTTACCCAGAAAAGAAAACCTGCCTAGAGCTTCTAAATACTGCAATGTTTGACTGCTCACCCAAAACAGTTACCCCTGTTTCAGTGTAGAAGTGATGCCCTGCAAAAGAGTTTACTTATCATTAATTTATTTAAATTACTTTCTGCAAGGCCAAGTGAGTTCTGGGAAATGTACCAGACTGTGGTCCCTAGAGAATCAACTTCTATTTAACTTAAAAAAAAAACAAAAAAACAAACACAGAAACAAAATCAACCCTCCCAAAAAACTCAACAAAATTAGACAAAGCAAGAAACTGGAAAGAAAACTAGCAGATCCAAAATATCATAATTCCACTTCCCCTCCTCTGCCCACACAAAAACCCCTACAGAGAACTGTAGATACCATTTCCTGGAACATTTCAGTTTCTAGACTGAAAACAAGAGTCACACTGATTATGTTCTGCCTAAATTGGAACTTGGCTGAAATCTGGGAGTCTTTTCTAAGAAGGCAATTAGGAACACTTGCTCTCTGTTCCACCTGTTCCTGGCAGCACTTAGTCCCTTTTAGGATAAAATACCAATCTACCTCAGACTGAGCAATCCTCAGTTTTACATTCACATATAGAACTGGAAACATGTGTTTAATCACATCCTGCTTATATTAAGTACTCATTTTCATTTTTTTCCCCTTCAATTTTCTCGTAAAGAAAATGCCCTTTCAGAGAAATGAAAGACCAATCTGAACTCACAGAACATGTTCCTTATTTTCTAGAAGGCTGTCCTAAATATTAAGATACACAAAGAACCAGGGGCTTCTTTGTTCAGTTTATCAATTTTGTATTCCACTGTCAGCAGATTAAAATAAAATTGTCTTCTATACAGTGAAGTTTACAAATCAATGGACTAAAAGCAATCTAAATATAATCCTGGGTGCTTTGCCTTTACTTAAAAAAANAAAATAATCCTGGGGGTTTTTCCTTTTTTTAAAAAAAAAAAAAAAAAAAAAAAAAAAGTCATAATGGTTTGTATCCTTGTCCAGCTATCCTTCACTTTTCAAATGTTTCATTTACTTAGGAACATCACCATTCATAATACTAAATTCTTGATTTCAAGTGTGGTTGGGTTTTTTTCATGCATTTACTGTAGCTCATCCTGGATGTCAATCTCCCCTACCTACCTGGAAACCAAGGAAAGGATTCTGACTGAAGAACACCACTCAGTGTGATTTTTTTTTTTTTTTTTAATTTACCTGTGCATCAGTCTTCTTCTTTCCCTGTAACAAGAATCACAAAACTAAACAGTTACATGCATTTTATCCACATACCTTAACAGTAATTGGAATGGACAATAAGGATTAAAAATATAGATCTATTCTTCTGCAACTGCTTATCTGCCCATTATGATTCGAATAAGCATAACATTTTCCTGAAGGTTACAAAATCACTGTAATTTTTGGAACCAAGTAGTGTCTGCATTGAAGTGTCTCTCTTCAATGAGCTGTCCATCCTTAAGAGAATGAGGACTTCCAGACAAGTATTGCTTCACTTAGCCAAAATCTGAAAAGAAGAATACACTTTAAAAGATACTTTAAAAGTTTTAACTGGTAGTGCAACAGCTACTCACACATTTCCTGAGCTAAATATAAAAAAGAAAGTGTATCTTTGCAGAATAGGATCTCTTTCACATGCTTGTTAGCCATCTAAACTAAGTATCTAAACTAAATTAATCATTTGGTCCCATCCCTTTTTAGTTGGAGGAAGGATGTGCAGGGGACATTTGTCTCCATTCTGAGGCACATGTCCAGCCTTGCTTGACAATTCACACAGTGGAGCTACCTGGCCCTTTCATGGCTCTTGCAGGAGCCTAGAGAGATAATGTAACCCAACTACGTCTAGCAAAAAGTTAGACAAAAACAGTTCACATCAATTCTTGGCCTAATTTTATTTCCTGCATCTCACAGGCCATATACTCACTTTGCCTCTTGAAGTAAAGAGTAAACCTTGAGTATGACTCATGCTCCACATACCTCCTTGCTGTAGGTCTCTTAGCACAGTATTTTTTTTTTTCCTTTGGATGGAGATCTTTGCTGCTAATTAAGTAATCTATCAAAGTTAAAACACCTCACTGTATTTTTCTGCAATTTCTGAATATTTTTACCTGGATCCTGTCCATTTTCTTTTCTTTTCTTTTCTTTTCTTTTCTTTTCTTTTCTTTTCTTTTCTTTTCTTTTCTTTTCTTTTCTTTTCTCTTTTCTTTTCTTTTCTTTTCTTTTCTTTTCTTTTCTTTTCTTTTCTTTTCTTTTCTTTTCTTTTCTTTCCTTTCCTTTCCTTTCCTTTCCTTTTTCTTTTCTTCTTCTCACATAACATTTAGGAAATCCTATCCAGTTAAACATCCACCACCACCACCACATCCCCTTTTGGACTCAATCTTCTTAAATATGGATCCTCAATGAGTGGACACATATTGTGCTACTTCTTTCTAGATTTCTTAATTTCCACTGGGCTTTGTTGAATGGCTTTTTACTCTCTGAAAATCTACACAAAGTGTAATGAGATGCCAACCTTACCCTAATTTATTGGGCTTTTATTTATTCTCCTGTATGTTATGGCTAGCAATGTTATATTGATATTTTAGACCTACTTCATAATAATGAATGGAGATAATAATTAATGGAGATAATAAGGCCTTATTTAGTAACATTCTTTTGAGGAATGGCATGGCTGTAGTTCTTTTTTGCCCATGCTCCATTGAGTGTCACTCTTTCCTCTCTTCTGCTAAAAGGCAGAAGCAGAGTGGCAGACTGCCTGTTTGCATCTTGTTGGAAGCAGGTTAAATAAAATAAAATTAAAAAAAAATTAAAAAATTTAAAAAATTAAAAAAAGAAAGAAAAAAACTGCAGTTTCTCTGGGACGTGCTAATTTAGGAGAGTTTTCTGGAGAGTGGGGTATAAAGAGAATGACTTACCTGCAGCCATTGTACCTCATGAAATTTACGTGTGGTAAAAACTTGGTGTTTCTTCCTCCTTTGTCTTGGGCATTTAGGGATTAGTTTTACGTGTTATATGTTTTATTGTTCCTCATCTTCCTACTTTCCCACATCTTTGCTCACAAAGCTGTCATTTTGTTTGTTAGACTGTTGCCTTATGTGGTATGAATTCTTTAGGTGCTAAACTACACAATTGATGAGGTTATGCTAAAGCTAATAACTGGTTAGAACAGCCATAGTGGCAAATTACTGCTACAATTAATGAGCAAGCTAAAATAAGCTCAAGGCCAGCCAAGACAAGTCCAGGCAGAGTCTGACAGGTCCTGAGGATTTATGCTGTTCTGTTAATACAAGCCTTAACCTGTTATCAGCATGTAGTTACTATAAACCCCATGGCTTCTTATTAGCATTGGCATTATTGTATTTACTGGGCTGCCAAATCTGAGCAGACGCAGAGGAAGAAATGCAGCAGCCAGAAACACAATCACACTTCAGACATGGTGATAAAATGAGGGTTTTCCCTGGGACTCGCTGCTTGGAGTTGGTGCCTGCACAGGCACACCTGGAAGCACCAAGGATGTCCTTGAGTGTCCTGCCTGGAACCCAGCTGGAGCTGCAGGGAGAGACAGCAGCCATGGGTTTGTGGCCCTTTGTGTCAGACCTGTGTGGATGCACTGCTACTTCTTCAAGACATCTCACACAAAAGTATGAACATATAAATGAGTGATTGAGCTGAGCTCTAGTTTTCTATAGATTATGAAGGGGCTGGTTTTTGGTTAATTTTACCTTTTGAGCTGGGTTTTTTTTGGCGATTTTGTTGGCTGGGGCTGTTTTGATATGTTATTAGGCCATCTTCAATCATTTACTGTTTCTGCTGCTTTTATTTAAAATTTACTTTGTAAATTTAATGACACGCTTACTTCCAGCTGAGGTAAGCACCAAGATTTGTGAATTCTCTTTTAGAGTTCACTGTCTGAAATGAAGGTGGTTCAAACAGTCATTTAAAAACTGAAAACAGAGAACCTTTTTGGCCTTTATTAGTCAAACTGAAAGAATAAGCTCTTTTAGCATTTTGTTTTCCATTCCTTTGTAGAATTAAGATGAAGGCAAAAAAAAAAAAAAAAAAATTTGGCGGGCTAATTTAGATTTCTTAAAGATGCTGGAAATAAAGACTTTAATTTACTGGTGACCAAATATAATTTTAAAGGGATGTATAAAACAGCACATTAAGATTAGGACTGGAAGGAAAAAAGACACAAAACCCAAAAGATTATTTTAATGACAGTGAAAACAGAAAACAGTTTCTATCTGTGGTTCTCCTTGCATCAAGAGGTAACACTCTGAAAGGCAAGCCACAGAAATTGTGTGTTACTATGCTGAGTATATGCAGGTAAAATACCTCATGTAGGGTGCAATGATTTGACCTGTGCAATGCTAGGGTTGAGACACCAGCTGCTTTCTTTTGTCTTTAAATTCCAACAACCTTTTCATTTATCCCGAGGTTGTTACAGCAGATCATAGGGAGATGCGATGGAATGAGCTCTTGCTGTGAGACCTTCAATGTGATATAAAAAAATATTAGACATGCTTGGAAAAGAAAAACTCCCCCAGTGTCAGCTTCTCTCCTTGAGCTCCCTGTGGAAATCAGAATTGGGGGTTGCCAAACCTGAGGCACTGTGACGAGAACTCCACCAGGAACATAACACTGGAGTTTCTTCCCCAAAGGGTGTCAAACACCAGTATTTAGCTACTTTTGCCTCCTTGTTGCTTAAATTCCATTTGAACTGATAATCTGGTGCTGAGAGACTGCATAAATTCTAACCAGTCCTATGAATTAGCTTTTTTCTCTTTGCTGAAAGGTAGTTTTGAATAAATTTAAAGGAACACACATATTTCATAGAATAAAACTGGCCAGGAAACCGTGGAGCTGCAAAATTTGAAACAGGATCCAGAATCTCAGGCCACCTTACCCCATCAGCTGTATTTTAGGAAAGGAAGGGAGAAATAAAGAGAAAGAATATTTTTCTAATACAAAAGATAATTTATAAACAAAATGCTGAAGTCAATAGCACATGGAGCCTTCTAGCAACTGCAGGTACAGAGTAAATACTTTGCTGAGGCATGATTTCTTCTGAGACTGAGATTTTGTGTTCATGTTTATCTTTTAAAAAGTCACCAGAAAGGAAAAAAAACCAAATGTAATTAAAGGATACTAGGTGGTTGTATTTAGTCTTTCTTATTCTAGTAAACAACAGTCAAAGTCTTCTGCTTTGCTTCTTTCCATCTACTGCCACTGCCTAAAGTTGGTGAACAGCTTCTCCATTTGTCTGCAAGCCTGGAAAGAATTTGAGGTTCCTGTAGTATTCCATTCTGATTGTTCATAAAATAATTGCAACCCAGGAGTCCTTCTTTATGTTTCTAAGAAACCTGAATGATATCATGAGAAATATTTTTGGAAGCAAGAGAAAGATAACACAAACATAATTAGGACACTATGAAATATGCTGTGGTTCTGAGTGTTTAAAGTTTTTCTCTCTCTCTTTTTTCCTAAGAAATGTATTTATTTTAATTTACATTTCGATTAGGTTCCCAGCAGCAGATGGAAGGAATTTAAGTCAATTTGCAATAGGAGGCAGACATTCTAGCCAATGAAAAATCAAAGAAAAAGACAACCTTCTCTTGCTCTCCTTTTGGACAATTGTCTTCAGAATAATCAGCATCATGAGAAAAAACAAAAACAAAACCAAAAACTTTCCAAGGCCAGATGGTCTCCATGCCTTAGTGCTGACAGAAGTAGCAAGAAATACAGAGAAAGAAACCTGTTCACAGATCTATTTAAATTCTTTTTGGAACAATAAGTAAATTGACAGGCATAGCTAAAGTCTGTCTGTATTACAACAATTAGGAGTTCTGTTAAACAAAACACTCATTTTTATTAAATCAGGAGTGTGATGGGGACCAGCACAAGTAACAACTGATTTTTTATGAGAACTGGAGTACAGCAGACCCATCCTTTCTGAACTTAGATAACTACTCAGGAGCTTGAACAAAAAGAAGCCTCTCCATCTCAGGTTCTCTCTCCAGTTAGTAAAAAGAGGTAAGAACCTCTGTCCAGTGACTCAGCAATCCAAAAATGTGAGTTAACTTCTGATGGTGACTATCATTTTCCCTTGACTATAGTATGAAACTCTTCTCCAAGCACATTAATAAAAAGCATAATGAATATGAGCTATAATACTCTTGTCTGTCTCGTCTTTCCTGTGTGCAACAATATAGAATGAGATACACCACTACAAAATATGGATTAGAAATAATAAAAGTATTCATCATGGCTGCTTAAAAGCAGACTCTCCAATCTGCTGGACCATAAAAAGTAATGCTGAACAAATAACTTGTCACAGGCAACACTGCACTTCCATTTAGCTATTCAAATGGGCAACAGGACCAATGACTTCCTGTCACTGCCCACAACATCACGGAACCTCCTGGAAGTTAAGACATTTTCCCCTGGCAGAAGGAGGCCCCTCAGGCCTCCCGAGGATGGAATTCCACCTTCTGTTGCCACGCCTGGCTGGCTGTCACTGTTGCTGCCTTACAGATGTTTCTGCAGTCTCATCTCCAGGGCTGTCAAGGGCAGACACGGCACAGCTTCCGCAGACGACCTTTCCCAATGCTTCCCCGGCCTCACTGTCAAGAGCTTCTCCTCACATGTGAAGTAAATTTTCCCTGCTGGATTTTAGAAGCTTTTTGTCTTTTCCAGTGTATCAGGATGATGAAAAGTAAAGGTTATTCTTTTCTCTGAAGACTGATTATGTCCTCCCACACACTGCTCCCAGGCCCAGCAGTTTCCATTCCATGTTCTGTCCTAGGCAATGTTTTTTTTGGGATTCTGTTTTCTGGCCTCCATTTTTGTTAATACCCCCCTAATTAACCAGAAAGGCAACATCTAAATTGGACAATGTTCTTGCTGAGGCCAAAAGCTGATTTTGTAGGGATGAATTTCAATTATACATTTCAGCATGCTGTTTACCTCTATTATGGCAATGCCATATGACTGGTTATATTCATCTAATGATTAATTTAAAAGTCATGACTTTTTTTTTTTTTTCTTGATGATCTGTTGGTGAAGCAATAGATTTCTATCCTGTATTTTCATAATCACTGGCTTTTAGAAAATTGCACTTCCTTCTACTGCAGAGAGTTCCTTCTTTGAGCTTTCTCAAACTCACTTTGAATTGTAACCATAAGCTATAAAACATTTGTTGTCCCTCATGTTCTGATTCCACCTAAAAATTTAGAACATAATCATCCAGACCAAAATGAAAAATATTGAAAAGGACTAAACCCACATAAATAGCAAGATAGACACATTTCTCTACAACCCAAAGATGAGAAAATTAATAAAAACTAACTCTGGAGGTTACTTTTCCCTTTCTACTCTTATTGGATTAGTTTATAAGCTCTGACCATAATAATATTAACATATACAATGCCATTAGATGGCATTCAGTGTAATATGGCATAGTTTCCAGGTTCTGCTGGACTAAAAACCCTGATGTGCACTGTGAGTGACTTCCTCCACACAATTCTTTCAACAGCTCTTAACATTCAGTATGTAAATTGTGCTTGTTTATATGGCCAATTTACCTCCTATTTAAACCACATTGGAATTTGGCCTATTGAGTTTCTGCTAATCTGCCTGGCAGGATTTGGCCTACATTAGACAGAAGGAGGGAGGAGGCATGAGGAGAGAAAGAAAAATAAAGTAATCCTCAAACATTTTTACACATTCAAAAAATTAACTAAGATAAGCTATGTAAAAATGTTTCTTTAAATTTCTAGCTCACTCTTCATTTTAAACAGTTATTTACAGAGTGTTAATTAGTGTGCAATTCTTCCAGCAAGAGGAAAATAATTTCCCACAAAGCTTGAATTTGGCAAAAACAATCTACATCACTTTGTCATTACAACTGAAAGTATTTAACTTAATTTTGTTTAAGTATCAAGTGGATATATTTAAGGGATGGGAAGCAGGATGATAGAAATGAGGTATTGAAGGCTTATGTTCATTTTTTATCCATTGTTTGTGCATAGAAGAAACAAATACATAAAAAATGTCAGCTCATGCAAATGCTTAAGATGTTCCATCTTGCTAAAAAAATATGTCCTAAGTCTCTAATTCAGATAAGTTGCACTGAGTGATATTTACTGTATGTATGGTAGACAAAACTGCTAACAATGCATATAATCAAGGTTTTCATTTTTCTTCTGTATTTCAACCTCCTTTTTCACTTCAGTTCGTCTGCTTCAGCCTTTTTNTTTTTTTTTTTTTTTTTTTTTTTTCCCCAGAACTTATACAGTATTTTCCTTGTGTTGAAAGTAACCCAACAGACAAATAAAGAGAAGAGGAACTTGTCAGGAACTTATAACCTACATTGTCAGATAAACCTCTGTGAAATGGGCATTATTCTTTCCCTCCATGGGATCTCCATGTAAATGGAGGTGCATGGATTAGCTTTATAAAGTGGTGGACAATGCTTGAGCTGTCTCCTGCTCCTGCCCTTCCTTCTGACTGCCTGAAAATGCTTTCTGTGGGGGAGATCAGTTGGAAAAGGGTGAGAATCAGTACTTCTTTTGGGGCCAGACTAACTCAAAGGCAACGAGGTATACTGGAACAGAGAGAGGTGAGAAACTGGAGAGATCACAGAAAATTATTAAGGTGTTTGTGAACAGAAAGAATACCAAGAAGCTCACATCATCTGTTCCCAGAGGTATACACAGGAATCTCACACACAGGGACCTTACAGTGATCCACTCATCTCTTTCCTACCCACTTTTGGACAGAATAGTAAGAATTTCAACTCTGAAGGTGTTGACGAGATTAAAGAGAGGAAAATGAGAACATAAGGCAGAGTAGTAAAATTATTAGAAGATAGGAGAATAGAAGTGAAATTCTAAAAACTATGATGATGATTTTCTGGACAAAACAGCCACAAACAGCAGTGGGGAAGATGAAAACAAGACTGGTGGACAAACATAAACGCAGATGGGTTGTAACCATAGGGATGGAGGCAACAGGGAGATGGTGTTAAACAGGAGTGATTTCCTTCCAGAACTGACCAATACGTGTCCATTCATCCTTTGTAAGGAAGAAATGTAAAAACCATGAGTATGATTTTTAATGAGAATAAAAATAATCCTCTGCTTCATGACTGGTTACTTTCATAGACCAAATGAAAGCTGTCTGAAATTTTAATGAGTAAACTTGACAGAATAACACAAGGTGTCATTGTGCAATGTAATTTAATTCTGGGAGAAAGGTTTGCTTTCTTTATTTATTTTGTAGTTT
Source organism: Promerops cafer (assembly GCA_013398275.1). Taxonomy (NCBI): domain Eukaryota; kingdom Metazoa; phylum Chordata; class Aves; order Passeriformes; family Nectariniidae; genus Promerops; species Promerops cafer. The sequence continues at coordinate 147,733 of VZSE01001157.1, read as the reverse complement.
TGTTTTGTTTGGGGTTTTTGTTTTGTTTTGGGGCTTTTTTTGTTTGTTTGTTGGTTTTGTTTTGTTTTGTTTTTTTTAGTAAATTTCATACAATAGCAAATTAGACTATCATCAATCTTGCAAAGTTAAACAGTGCAAAGTTACGAAATGCTGGCATTTACTACCTTCTCTGTGACCTTAATTTAGCTGCTTTGTGTTGGAGATTCCCTCAATTGCTTACTTGGAAAGATTATAGGGATAGGCATCAAGAAAATTGGATATACTATCTTCTCATACACATGAAGTCATGCACATAAACCCCAACTTGTCTTTCCCAAGAAAATCTAGTCAACAATCTACACTTTAGCACCCTGTGTGCAAAGGTTTCCAAGTTCTGTGTGACCCTGAGCTTAAATATTGATATCCCACTTCTATAGGTACATATGACAACACTCGCAGGAAAGTAAAAATTTCCCAATAGAACCTTGTGTACTGGTTTAGGGGATTGATATTGGAATATCTGCAATGCAACTGTGATGTATTCTCAGTTTGTGTCAGCATGCCAGGAGCTGCAGGAGTTCAACAAAGAGTAACCTTCAGTTCCGAAAAGGCTATCTACATCTTTTCCACATGATGAATTCCCCCACAGACTGGCTGGTGGGGCACACACAACACATAAATCAAACTTAACTCAATTTCCACTTTAGTTTTTTCAACTCACCTTTTAAAAGAAAACAGCATATTATCTTACTTAGTCTAAGGCCACCCTAGCAATAGAAGGGAAAGAAGAAGAAAAAAAAAAGTCAATATATATATATTTTAATGAAAACTTGGTAACCTGCAAAAATAAGCTTTTTTACTCTTTAGAAAGATGTTAAAACTGCAGTGTCCACAATTTTGGGGTAACAGAGGTTTTCAAGTGTCCCTTGTGATAACAGGATCAGTACAAGAACCAATTGTGTTCAGTTTATGTACCAGCAACTCAAAGGTAGGCAATAAAATACGCACAAAGGATATGAAATTTGCTGATGAAACATAACTGAGGAAGGAAAAACAGTTGATC
>VZSE01001157.1:127264-137303 GCA_013398275.1 Promerops cafer | reverse complement strand
AAAAAAAAAAGAAGGGAGAAAAGAAAGGAAAATTAAAACTCTCAAAGCTTCTGGAAATAAGATAATTTCATGGATTGAATTTGTGGGGAAAAGAAACTGAAAAATTATCATGAAAAATCAATGAAAAGTTTGTTCTTTGAGAAACTCTTTAAAATTAAAAAAAAAAAAAAAAGGTGTCTCATTAAAATGAATCTAGGTTGATTTACAGTAGCTGTAATCAAGGGTTACCCGACCTTATAAGCTGTGCTATTCCATTTATAATAAATCTCAGTAGTTAAAAATAGATGAGCTTAGGACAGATAATAAAAGGAACAGTTTAGAAAGTTACATGATTATTACAGAGAGGTTTCACCATGCCATCTGTCGACAGCAACCATGGTAGCACAGTGATGAAGTGCAGAGAGGCTTCTGAAAGGTGTTTGAAACAATCCAACTTCTACATGTTTTTCTGTCAAAATTCTCACCATCCTAATGTCTTGACACATGAACTGAGGAGGAGCTGCAATTTCTTCTTTGAATAATGTATTGAGAGCAGCTCTGAGTAGAAGGGACTTGGAGGTGTTGGTTGACAAGAAGCTTGACATGAACTGACATTGCTCACTCGCAGCCCAGAAAGCCAATAATCTTTTAAGCCATGCTGTGACTTTGTTAAAACGATGCTTAATCATTGCCTGTATGATGTCTATGTCAACTGGGAGGATTTTGACCTCCTCTCCTCTCCTCTCCTCTCCTCTCCTCTCCTCTCCTNTTTAAAAAAAAAAAAAAAAAGGTATTTTAGCTCAAATATTTGGCCCCATGTCTCCAAAGAGCTATTTTTATTAAAGAAGTTCTGGTTTCTGAAAACTTTAAAGGAATGATATTATATAATGAATGTAAGGGAAAAAAAGCAAAACTACTTAAACTTGCTTAGCAGNTTAAAAATAAAAAAAAAAAAAAAAAAAAAAGGAGAGTCTGGTATTTAAACTAAGGTATGGCAATGCCAAAATCCTTCAGAGGTTCTTTCTCTTGAAAGACTTCTCAAGATATTTTTCTTGTTTACATGCACATGCACACACACATGCACACAAATATTTGCTGAATTTATTATTTTACATATGTAGATTTTTATAATTTCCCCACTATTTCCTTATTAATTTAATTGGCTGGTAGTTATCTGAGTTTCCAGTGGGAAAAAAAATTAGCTAAAAAACTCAACCATTTGTATTTTAAGGTACTTTTTTATTCTTTTCAATATTGCAACTTTTATTTGATGAAAGTTACTATTAACATATTTTCATAATCTTCTCAGCCTAGCAACAGCAGGAGTAAAAGGTGTGAGGGGCATGCAATATTCATGAAATTAAGGAGAGTTGAGATGAAAGGGAGTTCCATTAGGGAGACCAAGTGTGACAATATGACACATATTTGCATATTTTACACTTTAAATCTTTTCAGCACATCCAAGTTGATATATGGATGTAAACATGCATTGCCAGTTTTTAGCATATTATAAGCCCTCAAGACTTTGCATGCATTTTAATATGTTTCATTATTGCTGCAGATTTTAATTTCGAAACTGCACAGCTTTGATGGAAGAAAGCTGGAAGTCAAAGCATCTGGCCTCTGCTTCAGGCAAGCACAACCTTTTCCTTGAACACTTTTTATATAAGCAATTCTATTTATTTATGTGTATGTGCAAGTTGTGTGAATGTATGCATTCAAGGGGTGAGAAATGTGAGATACACTTTGACACATACTGCTGGGAAAGGGAAGGGAAAGGAAGGGAAGTTCTGGGAAGGGAAAGGAAGGGAAGTTCTGGGAAGTTCTGGGAAGGGAAGGGAAAAAGGGAAGTTCTGGGAAGGTTCTGGGAAGGTTTTGGGAAGGGAAGTTCAGGGAAGTGCAGGGAAGGGAAGGTAAGGGAAGGGAAGGGAAGGGAAGGGAAGGGAAGGGAAGGGAAGGGAAGGGAAGGGAAGGGAAGGGAAGGGAAGGGAAGGGAAGGGAAGGGAAGGGAAGGGAAGGGAAGGGAAGGGAAGGGAAGGGAAGGGAAGGGAAGGGAAGGGAAGGGAAGGGAAGGGAAGGGAAGGGAAGGGAAGGGAAGGGAAGGGAAGGGAAGGGAAGGGAAGGGAAGGGAAGGGAAGGGAAGGGAAGGGAAGGGAAGGGAAGGGAAGGGAAGGGAAGGGAAGGGAAGGGAAGGGAAGGGAAGGGAAACAGAAAGGAGGGGAAACCATCTAGATTCTGTAGGCATATAGATGTTCTAACCAGTCTAATTTCTTTATAACTGCTCTAATTTTCTGGTTGTCCAGCAATGCAGAAAATATTGCAAGATCCATGATTATTTTTGTTTGGCACTCATTTTTTGTTCTTTGTTTTGGTTTTTTGAGTTTTTCTGGTTGGTTGGTTGGTTGGTTGGTTGGTTGGTTTTTTGTTTTGTTGTTTTTTGTGGGGTTTTTTTTGTTGTTGTTGGTTGATTGGTTAGGGTTTTTTTTTCCTTTTAGCATTTCATCATCTGCATCATTTTGTCATTTGTTTGTATAAGAAAGAGAATATGACTCAAAAGTTGTAAAGAATACCATGACTCATAATAATAATACGGTATTTATTTCTTAGCTTGTGATCTTCAAATCATAACACCTTACAAATATCCATTCATCCTTTACTTTTTCTTAGTTAGGTGTACTAACACCACAAGCGCTCAGCGTACAATAAGTAGCTCAGAAACTGCAACACAACAAGGTCCTTAGAATTTGGAATTCCTTTCTGTTGCCACATCCACAAAATACTTTTCTAATGGGGCATCCACAACTTATCTGGCCAAACTGTTCCAGTATTCCACCACCCTCACAATAAATAATTTCTTCCTAATATCTAATGAAAACTTTTCCTCTTTGAAGCCATTTGAAGTCAGTTTGAAGCCATTTACCCATGTCCTATCACTCCATGCTCTTGTCCAAAGTCTCTCTCCTGCTCCCTTGAAGGTTCTCTTTAGGTACTAAAGGTGTTGGAAGGTCTCCCCAGAGTCTTCTCCAGACTGAACAATCCCAGCTCTCTCAGCCTGACTCCTTAGTGGAGGTGCTCCAATCCTCTGAGCCTTTTCATGACCTTCTCTAGATTTGCTCCAGCAGGTCCATGTTCATATGTTGGTGGCTCCAGAGCTGGATGCAGTGCTCCAGGTGGGTCTCCGTCTTGAGTTTGCCTTAACTGAATTTTTGATAAGGAAAAAGTCAACTACAGATGTGGCCATCTCTGTAGAAATATTGCCACTTCCTTCGTGCTTGACAGAAAGGATTAGAGAAGCTGGACATGCCTCTATAAACTACATTTAAGAGAGTAGAGAACTGGGAAAAGTTATCTTTTTATTTCCTGTTTTTTGCAATGAGGGAATCCCCTCCATTCCTATCGATGGGAGGTCGGACAGGGCCCAGCAGAGATCACATGACCATCTGCAGGCCCAGGTGAGATATTAACTCTTTCAGTGCACAGATGAAACTTACAGCCATCAATCTTCTCTCGAGTTAGAGAAAAGGGTGAAGACACGTAGAGAAAACAACATAGAGACACCAAGGTCAGTGAAGAAAGAGTCAAACCCCAGATGGCAGGAAAAAGAAGAGATGCCTTAGTCTTGAGCTGAAATTCTTTTGTAAGGCCATGGTGATGGACTATGATACATTAAAGTATCCCAGTAATTAATGAAAGCATGGAGGAATGGAGTGTTCAAACTGTAGACATGAGCAAAGGCACCTGTGCTGAAACAAACAGATGTTGAAATAGTTGTGATCCAATGAGAAGCTTGAACTGAGAAAGATAAGAGTGAGGAAGACCCTTTGCCCCCAAAGAAGAAAAAGAAAACCTCCGTTCCTAGAAATGGGTGAAGAAAACTTTTGTTTCTATGCCAAAACAGCTCATCCCTAAAATTGCACCCCAATAAGGTGAGATGAGCCATGTTTGGTAGTTGTGGAAAGACTACCAAACCTTGGGAGGGACTTCATGATTGCAGATTTTTGGGTGGATGCTCTTCGTGAAAATTAAAGCCACGAGATAACTATTTCTTGTGGAGAAATCTCCATGTCATGGCAGGAGAGACTCCTCTCCCTAAGTGAACTGAAGAAAGACTATTTAGAGGTGGTAAACTGACTGAAAATGCCAGGTTTTGTCTCTTTACATTGTCAGTGGGGAAAAAAAGAAGAGCTGGGGGGAAGAGAAGTGTTCTGGTGTGAAGAGAAGTGTGAAGGTTTATTCTTATTTCTTTTTTTTTTTTTTTTTTCCTCTTAGTTCTGTTAATAAAGCTTTCTTTATATCCTTTAAAGCTCAATAAATAATTCTAGTGGGTGCATTGGCATTTGACCAGTGCTAGACCCACTACAGTCTTACCAGAGCAGAGCAGAGCAGAGCAGAGCAGAGCAGAGGGGCAGAATCCCCTCCCTGCCCTGCTGCCCACGGGGCTCTGGATGCAGCCCAGGACACCTTTGGCTCTCTGGGCTGTGAGTGTCATGGCCGGGGCATGTGCAGCCTCTCACCCAGCAGCACCCCCAGGTCCTTCTGGGCAAGGCTGCTGTTAATCCATTCTCCATTCACTGTTTTATTGCTCTTTATAAGTGATTGAATTAAGGTTTTATTCTAGCAGTACAGGTTACAAATGGTACTTTGCAAAAACTTACTTTGTGGTTTCATTTGTTCACATGTTTTCTGAGGTTGAGAATCTCTAGCAAGTACTAGCCCAGAACATGCTAACCTAAATGACTTCCTAACTGTCTAATAATAAATAATAGAATGATCCTTTTCAGACTTAAAAATCTATAAAACTGTGCTGCTGTCAGGGAATGAGCACATCCTTGTCCTGAATTAGAGAAGATGGAGAGGAGGGAGCTAGAAAGTCAGTGCTGTGTAATGTGCTGTGGGGGACAGAGTTGTACTAATGAGTGGGATACAAGCCCCAGTAAATGCACTGCAATAAATCAGTCCCTATTTTATTTGTTTCATAACAACAGAGTAGGTTTGGAAATATCAAATTCATGTTATAGAAATGGCTGTGTTGTTTTGCTTAATGGTTTACTGTGGATTGCACTGAAAAGTGTTTTTAAGAACTGACAGTGATATCAATTCTGTAGCATTATTTTAATTTTCTATATTCGGGTATTACACAGTGTCCCCAGGCAGACCTAGAAACAGCATGAAAGCAAACAAGGCCTAAGTCTACGTAATACAACATCAGAAGGGAGATATTATAGCTGTGATTGGCTGGTAGGGTTCAGGAGCACAGAGACATTAGGTGAAGTTTCTCTGTTAGGGAAGCCAGATTAGCTGTTCAAGATGGAAGCTCAGTGGCTGCCAGGCACACATATTATTGATGTTCCCCTGAAATGAATAACTGCATGACAAAATACTGCTTAGCCAGAATAAGTGGTGGAGAGCCATGCTTTGAATTAAGCACAAGAGATAGAGACAGAGGAAGAATGAGAACAATAACAGTAAAAAAGCTTGATCCAGACTTGTTATTACATAGCCATCCTCACAGAGCTGTTGTACAGGTTAGCAAATTAAAGTTCTTGAACAGAAAGGCTGTAGAAGTGGACAATACTGTTATTGCTGTAATTAGTGCATGGTGACAACACAGAACAACATAGGTGTCATCCCTTCTAAGTTCACATTCACCAGAAGCTGCTGCTTCTGGCACTTATGAATTTCTGTGTGTGTATAGAGAAACAGTCAGACACCTTTATGCTGGCAAAGACAGGGTGAGGTTCCTGAATTATTACCACAACTCTGGTTTTGGATGGCAGGTTTTGACTTAGCACTTCTGAAGTTATATGATGAGAATCTTATTTGTTTCTAAGGGCCTGCAAAATATCTGATCTGTTGGTGGCATTGTCCAGAAATGAAAATTCTGAAGACATTTTAATTTTGAGGACATTTTAATTTTGATTAATTGAGTTCATTTTCATAAAATGTTGCCACTGAAGCAGTCAATGATAAGGCAGTGAATGACAATCTAGCATGCAGGTTGAGTATAACCTTTATAAAGGGTAAACCACATGCACAAATATTTCCAAGGGCAGTGGCAACTTCCATGCAGTTTAATTATATAATACCTCATTGCTTGTACTTCTTTTGCACCTCTGTAGGCATCTTTCATGGTCACTATCAGAGAAGCAATAGAGCCAAGGAGAATCCCTCCCTGCAACTCTTATGTTTTTTATTCTTGATATGAGTATTTAAATAGTCAACACTCATGTGTGGTTCATTTCAGGTAAATGGCCAAACTCTTATGATTCCATTCCTAACATCCACCATGTGTTCATGTGACCTTGTTGTGATGGTTGAATGGTCTGAGCTGCAAAAAAACCAGACATAAAATAAGAAAAAGCAAGCTGGCTTTCAGCTTTAATACATGTGAAGCCCAACAGAGCAGAGATAAGAGCTGTCACAAACACTTTGATATTGACATTTCTCACCATAAATCCATAGAAGACACATACTTCTGCCAGCACTAAGTACACCATTGGGTGTTAAGAAACATTTTTTGTTGCTACTTATTCTCAAATGGGACAGGGATGGGAAGAGGAAAAACACTTATGTTTGTGCAAAAGCTATTTCTAAGCCTTTCTTATCTCAACTGTATCTGTAAAATGTGAAAATGCCCTTGTTTATATTTGCAGCCCTCAAAAAACTCTAAATATTTGTGTTAGACCATCTAAAGGAGACATCTTTGCAAAAGCTTAGGAAGAATTGCTTAACAGCTGTTTGAAAGTCAAGGTCAGAACGCACTTGCTTTGCTAAAAAGAGTATGTGGCAAACCCAAAACTTCCTCAAGCAAAATGGTGAAATTTGGAATAATAATTATTACTGCTACTGCATAATCTAAATTTTACACATTGCTTTCAGATAAAAATCTCCAACTGAGTTTGGGAATTTGGGTATAACTTGGTTTTTTTCCCATTTTTTTAAAAAACACATCTATGCAGTGTTGCATGCACATTAAAATCCTAATACTGTAACCTCAATACAAGAAACAGATACATGGCTAGGGTACAGAGGTATAGATAAAAGAGGAAAGTATCCTAAGTGTATCACATGAGAAATATGGTGCCTTTGGGTAAACAGGAACATGATTATTGTGGTATGTTTTGTCATGGCATTGGCTAGAACTTGCCCATGAGAGCCTAAGCAAAATGCAGACAGTATAGACAGAAAAGGAAGGACAACTGGAAAACCAATGAAAAACTGAGAGTATTTATTTAAGAAAAAAAAACAAAGAACAAGCTCTTGTCTGCATGGAAACCAAAGAACATTTTTTCTCTTTAGGTTTTTCAAGGTAATCCTATGTTTCACGACTTCAAGGGCCATGGGTGGTTCCTGGGTTAGTTACTTCTCTTTTTACTCTAGGACCCATCCAGTTCATCTATAAGCAAGCTTGAACATAGACATCTGTAAGCAAATTCTACTTTATACACACATGCCATTGTGCATGGATACTCACATGGAGATAGAAACAAGAAATGTATAATTAAATTTATTACATTTATTATGGGAGATTCCTTATGAGCCATGCTGACACTAATACTTGTTTTTGACCCNTTATATATATATGTATATACATAAGGAGGGAAAGTATGAACAAAAGCTATAGAAACCACAGTAAAACCTTATCTCACAGATTTCTTAGCTAATTTTCATATCCTTGGAAGACAAATGCATTTCTCTCTGCAAACGAATATTAAAATGCATTGATCGTTCAAGAAGATACCTGATGACAATTTGAAATACAGATAAATTATAATTTCTTCTCTCATTAACAAACTATAAACTGTCAGCATCTATGGACACTGAATTTGTTATTAAACTTTGCCAAGATAGATGCTGCTAATAAGAAGATGTTTTTCTTACTGCTATTATCTACAGACAAACTGATTTAGGGTTTTCTTTTCAGTGCTTCAGCTTTTCTCTAAGAATTAAATTTACACTTGAAAAAAAAACTGTTTCCATGGATTTAAAATATGAATTTGATTAATGAGTGGTAACTGTATGATTAATACAAATCTGTAATTTATAAAGCTAGTATTACAATTTTGAAGACTTGAGACAGAATTAAAACACCTAGCTTTTTTTTTCCTTTTTTTTTTTATTATTAATAACAAAGGCTAGATATTAAAACAAAGGAACAGGAGCTCAGTGTGGTTAATACATTATAATCATACTAAGAAGAATTAATATAACTTTTAGAGAAAAGAGAGCTTCAAGATTCTTCCACTTTGAAAAATTGCTCACATATTTATTTATATGAGTGATGACTTTAAACAATAGTGATGTCCAGCCTTATTCTTAGACTTGCACAATCTTTTTTTCAAAGTAAAGCAAGAACAACGCTGCTAAAGTAGTAACGTGCTCAGGGCTAATGTTTCTCTTTGCCTTCTTAGGCATTCAGCAGTCACTGAAGTTATTTCACAAATCAGTGAAAGGGCAAACTTCTTATCTTGGCAGTCAAAAAATATATGAGATCAAAGAGTATTTCTACTTGTGTGGCTCCTCTCCCTGATAATAAGCAAAGGTCCGACTTTGCTCCAAACAACATTCTAAAAAAGAGTGTGTAGTTCAGTATCAACAAACCAAAGGAATATGAGGAAATATGTTGATATATGTGTGTGTTGCATGTATGTTCACTGCAAGTGAACTAAATTACTTTTAAAGGTCCCTTCCAAATTATTCCATGATTCTGGGACTCTTATGTTATATAGGAACTGTGTCGGGGCAGTGCTGAACTTTGTGTTCTGTAAGACTGGAGGTAGAAATTTGCTGCATTTCTTTTAACTTAAGTGTTTCTGCTTAGGATCCTTTCCTGAAGTGAAAGGACACATCACAAAACCGGAGTTCTGCAAAAACACATTATTTTGATTACAGGAAAATTTTTCTTTATCTTTTTTTCCCTCTCTCATCCTTCATTGTCAATGAGCATTGTAAACTAATGATATTTTGTCTCATTTTCTGACCCTATAAGGGTGTGGCACAGCATGTTTAGTAATTATTTTGTTTTATGCAAAATTCAAAGCTTCATGCTTTAAGATTATTGGATCAGTACAACACAGTCCAATAAATCAGGTTGTTGTGTTTTAGCACAACCTGGCTTATGCTTAAACATTAAATTGGAAAGCTAGCAAAAAAACATTATCTAGGAGATTTCAGAATTTCTATGTTCTTCTTTTTACTGTAATTTTTAAATTAAATTACTAGTTCCTTATATATTCTTTTTGGTATAAAAGGGACTGGAAAAGAAAAAGAACAAGGTATGAGTGTGCCTGTTGAGTATGAGCATCTGTGACTTCGTCTATGTTGAACTCTGAGGGAAAGAGAGGGAGCAAAAGAAGGAAAGAAGGAGGGAGAGAGACTTAATGAAAAATTTGGATTACAACAATGTTTCTCAAAGTCCACCCCTCAAAGCAAATTGCATTTCTTTTGCAACAGTGAGAGACTTAGTATTAGTTCTGACACTTTAAAATGTGCCCTCATGGCTGTGCCACATTCAAGCTGCCAGCTTTGTAACAGCTTCAAAGCCAAAGCAGGAGTATAAGACTTAAAGACAGCAGTCTAATTTTTGAGCGCAGGATCAGTAAAGCATGTAGACAAAATCCTGGAAATTAAAATGGGCTAGAGCTTAAATAAATATATTCTATCCCTCTCCATCCTTTCCCTCTTACATGTATTTTTTGCTGTAAATATTATCTCGAATTTTCTGCCCCTGAGGTCCTGGCAAAATCCACTTGGCTGGCATGAAGAACATATAAAATATTATTTGCACTTGTGACAGTAGCAGACAATGTGTAAGATTTGGGGGCCAAGGATTTTTAATTTCTCTCACCTTATTTATCTGGGATATAATCTTAATTGACACATTCTCAACAGATCTAAAGAAAAAAAAAAAAGAGGGAGCAGTGTATATAAAATCATTAAATTATACACTTTCTTAATTGTGAGATGGTGCAATATCTATCTACCTCAGTATTTGTCAATGTAGCTTGAAGTAGGTAAATTTGATTGTTTCTATTTCACAGATTAAAAAAAAAAAAAAAAA
>VZSE01001157.1:107202-127251 GCA_013398275.1 Promerops cafer | reverse complement strand
AAAAAAAAAAAAAAAAAGAGAGAGAGGGAATAAGAAAGAGTAAGGTTATGTCTTGCAAAGGAGCTTACTAAAGTTCACTTGGCACCAAAACTGTCATTTATAGTGTTGAGCTTGACTTTGTTGCTTTGGAGAGGGAACCGGAAAATTTTCTACAGTTAGATTTGTATTCATAGCACTCAAGATGCCCAGTACCTGTCAAGGAATACTTTTTTTTTCCCCTCCAAGGCAGTAACTTTTACTTCCCAATGTCTGTCTGTAAAATCAGTAACTTCTGCTTAAAGTCAACATTTCAGGATATAAACAAAGGTAGTCTTTTACTGCTCCTCATCCAGAAAAAACTCAACAATCTTGAAACTCAGGGATCTTCACAAAAGTGCTGGATTTTCAACTAGAGCTCAACAGGTCCATACAATCCCAAGTAACTCTCTGTGGCTCAGGCGTATCATTTCCAGGTTCCTCCAGTGAAGTACCTTCCACGAGACTCTATTACAAGTATTAAAGGTGAAGAAGTTGCATTCTGAATGTCTAGGAAGGTGATGAAATGTAGCCTTGAAGAACTTTACAAATCACGGGGTTTTGTGTAAGCAATGTTCTAGACAATGTTGATTTATAAAGGAAATGGCCTTAATTTCTCCCTAAGATAATGACCTTAACTTTTAATTTTTGATATATGGCTAAGAACTGATAGCTGGATGATTTGTTCATACATTTCTTCTTTTTTTTTTACTAAAAACATCTCATCATGTATACTGATTTGTCTCAACAAGGAAAAAAAAAAGGATTTCTAAATTATATGGTAAATTTCAGAAATGGGTATGTCCTTCACAGTCTTTTTATATGCAATTCAGTCAATATAACAGAGAAATCACAAGGTCCTTTTCTAATCACCTTGCTTTTTCTGTCTTTTTTTCCCCCCCGAGACTAGTCATATGAAACTAAGAGACTAACTGGAACTGATCAGATTTTATCTTTAATTTCTTCTAATTTGGAGGAGCTCTTAGTCCATTTCTGCATAAAGATTATGTAAAAGGATTTATTGCTGGGTTTCATCTCTTCTAACCCCATATATGTGATAATTCCATGTCTACATCTAAGTTTCTGTTTGAAACCATTAATCAAGAGAAAGAGGCACAGCTAGTGGCAACACATCTATTGCAGGCCACTCTCTTACAATGGAGTGAATGGTACCTGGATGTCATCCATTTTCCTGTATTAATCTCAAAAAACTGATGATGACCATCTCAGATCTAGACTCAGAAGGTTAGACTGAGTCAGATGAATCACATCCTTAGTTACTCTTTGAAAGGAGCTGAGAACTTTTAATTCTAAATGCTTTTTTTTTTTTTTTTAATTTTTAACCAGGTCTTTTTATTTTGCGTTCATCTAGAATCTTGTATTTTTTTTTTTTCCCCCCATCATACAGCCCTCTTAGGCAATTGATCTAAAGTTGTCCAGTAGGAGACATGAGTTTGTTTCACTCCAAAATATTCCTTTTAACACCCCAAATTCTTTCTTTTCTCATAGTCATACACAGAGTGAAATGTTGAATTTGGCTCCACAACTGAGCATGCCCTTCCTAACACCCCTCATTTGTTTTACAGCTACATCTCTGTGAGAACCAGTATCTTCATTAGGCTCCATTTTACCTATATCAGCTTGTTTAGATCACAGTTTCACATAGATAGTGATTTTTTTTTGGCTATGAAGGATTTGTATTTAGCATGTTGATGTTCTGTAGTGGATGAAATTCCTGATCTCACGTTGTACAAAACAAGCACAAACAACTTCAAAATGCTCCATTGTGTGTGACAGCTGCAGTGTCATCTTCATTTTTAGTCCGTTCTTGCAGCACTCAGATGCCTCTTAATAGGTAATGCTACATGATTGCAGGCAGGTACTTCAATTCTAGGAGGAGTGGTAAGGGCTAAAAATAAGAACAAAAATAGAAAATAGTCTTGATGCTTTATGATCTTTTCACACACAGGAAATCAAGAAATGCCAGTTGAAAATTATCTTGACAAACGTGGGAAACAGGAGAGGAAAACTCACTCTCTGCAATCATAGTACTGCATTACATCTTTTCCTAAGAGTTCACTAAATACTTCACAGTCTTTATGAAGTATACATTCATATAGTTTGCATTCATATAGTATACATTCATACTTCACAGGTATGCATTCCTCTGTCTTTGAGTCACATCTGTCTGGTTAGTGAGTTTGACTGAAGCCAAGTGAGCTGATGCAGAGGAGGTTGGGTGACTTGCTGGAAGGGGGTGCTGAGAAGGCCAAAATGAAAATCTGTAATGTCCTACTTAGGCTGAAGAAACACAGTGTTTTCATGAATTATTCTTGTATGCTTCTGTCTCTTCGAGCAGTGAGAGAACAGCCCCAAAATCAGTAAGCTATTGTTTTTAGCACAGCAATACCAATAAGGTGAATTAAGCTGCAGGATCATTAACATGCAGACCTAGTGGAAGGTGTCCCTGCCATGGCAGGGGCTTGGAACTAAATGATCTTTAAGGTCCCCTCCAACCCAAAGAGTTCTATCATGATTTTATTATTTAAATGGGTCTAGCCCCTCTGAATATCTTTTTGCCTTTGCATGAAGACAACACTGTCTTGCCAAGCTGGATTTCAAAGCACCCACAAATCAAAACTGGGAGAATTTCCCCACTCACTGCTTGTGCTATCATCTGTTTGCTTATCTGTGTAATGGAAACACTCTGTGCCTAATTAGATCCAGTACTGAAGGAATTCAGAGCAGAGAGAAGCATGCTTTTCACTGGAAGAATGATTAACCGCTGGAGCAACTTACTTAGGATTTTTGTAGGTTTACTAATGTTAGAAATGTTTAAATCAAAATATTCTAAGAGATATGTTCTAATTGAAAGAGAATGAATTCAGGGAAGTCCTTTGACTTCCGTTATGAGGGAGGTCAGATGAGATGTTCACAATGGTCCCTTCTGGCTTCATAATCTATGAAGCTACGAAGCTATATGAACTTCTTTCAAGAAATAAAGATGATGGTAACTGTCTATAAATACTTGATAACATGAAATTGCTGGAGGAACTATTTAAGGTGGTTAATGATGGTATTATAGGGAATAATGTCTTCAAACTGAAAAGACCAAGGTAGAATATTTAAGAAAGACAGTATTTTCTAGAAGTGAGGTCAATTGCACAGTGGAGTAATTTGCAAAATTGAGTTCTATAATAAGAGATGTGCAAGTAGAGAGTGAATAAAGCATGCGATTAGTCTATGAAACAAGTTTGTTTTAAAGACAGATAATTCAAAACTAAGTTGATCAAAAATTCCATCACTGTGTTATTTAATGATTTTAGAAAATAGGTGTACTTGCTTGCGTTTTTTTTTTTTTTTTCTCTTTTTTTTTTTTTAGAATTGATTAAGAAATGGTTTACTGGCTAATGTTTTCTCATCTGAACACAAAACTTCAGGCAGTGGTTTTTCCACCTGACATGAGATAGATCTTAAGAGGGAAATAGTTGTAGTCCATGAAACCAAACAAGATTTCCCCCTCTGACTTTGTTGGTTTGCTCCTCAAAAGTGAAAATATTTCCCTTGGAGAAAAATACTTAACAACAGTCAGACATACATCCTTCCACCTCAGTGCAAACTGACTCCAAGAGACAAAGTTGTGAATATAGAAAGGATTGACAATTTTTGCTGCTGTGGTCATGTTTCCTGCGGTTCCCCTCAGCTTTTTTTGCATACTGAGGTGGTTTGTCAGAGCTTTGCACACATTCTGTGTCTAAAGGAGTCTCATTACTGGTCTGTGCAGAGACAAGCGAGGTGGAGAAGGATGACAAGGTTTGCATTAATTGCACAGCTATCTGTTGTTCCAGGGACCGTTCAAGCATATAATAACTTAAGTAGAGTTTCAGTGAGTTGGAAGTTCTTGCATTTTGGAATATTTTGGCAAGCTGATTTCTTATTATAGCACAGTTGGTATTTCTTTTTAAAGTCTTGACAGAAAGCTGTAGGTGGCCACATAGCTTTTGTCCTGATAGCACTACATTTGCAAGATTCCATTAGTCAGGAAAAAAATTGACTGGTAAAAGTGGATTTTATTCTATTTAAGTTCTTGACAGAGGTAATCTCAGACAACATGGTTGAGATGTGAATTTACCTGCAAATGCTCATGAAGCGTGGGGATAGGTAGTACTTGCTTTGGGATATTAAATAGGCATGCTGGTAACTGGAAAGTTCATCTCACTAATCATATTCAGATTCTTCTAAGTCTGGACTACCTCATGATCTTAATCAACAAAATTTACGATGACTTCAAGCTAACTTTCAGGTAATTTGGTGACATTACGCTGAGATCTCCACCATGTTTATTATTTCTGATTGCCTGTAAAGGAAATTTTTCCCAAGTTACTCAAAGATTAGCATCTTTGTATGTCTGACTTTCTATTTCAAAAATATCTGTGATTTTAAATCAAATTTGTTACTTCTGCAGCTTTAGAAGTTAAATTAATTGATCGAATAAACTAGAAAAATTTAGCAAGGAAATTCAATGCAAGGTAAAGATTATGTTAAGTTTAGATTAAATTAAGTTGGAAGAACATCTGGGAAGATAACGTTTCCTAAAAAATTTGGGATGGTGGAGATTAGATTCTTATATAACATCACCAGAAAGGCAATTTTCTTTCTCGTTGCTTTGGCATTTTTCAGACCTAGTCACAAGACTAAATAACTCTTCTGTCTATTTCAATCTTCAAATATATCTGTGTTTGAACTTTAATTGAACTTGCAATCAGTAAGGGTGTTAGCAATTGTGGGGTTTTTTTTCTGTAGGACTACCCAGAGAAAGAAAAATATACAAAAATACTAACATGGGAAAATAAGGAAAGCAAGATGTTTGGGTTTAAATACTTTAAAAAAATCAGTCCATTTCAAAATGTTTCTTAAACCATGCACTTTTTAGATTTTGAGTCCAAAATGTAAACTACAGTTTGTCCTCTTTGCCTTGGTCTCTTTTAACACCAAGCTGGTAAAGATAGCACCTTTTTTGGGTGTGCTGAAGTTTCCTTATACCAGGCATTCTCCTCTTCTAGGGGACCATACCACTGTGCCTCAGGTTAGAGCAACCTGGTTTCTGTAGATGACATATCTCAGCCCATACAGAGCTATAAGACAATCACTATTACCCTATTGGAAAGATAAAACTAGGGATTAGGGAACATCCTTTTTAAATTGTATTTGCAGGTTTTAGTCTGGCTTCGTCTTTGTCATCTGCCACACACAATCAAACATATGAAGGAAAAACATCACTGCCGTGTTTCAATCAAGCATAGTATGGGATGGACTTTCCATCACATGGCTTCCCATGTAAGTTAAAATGCACAAAATTATACTTTTAAGATTTAAAAGCAGTTGATTATAATTTACATCTCATTAGTATAACAAAAAAGGTGTCTATTACCAAATGTAAAATTAAATGATCATTGAGATAATTAGCCAGTTTGTTGTTCTCATTGAGTTTATTGTTTCAATTGTCTCTGTGTAAATTAGCAAAGACCTTAATTTGTACAGAAATCAATGAATTCTTTTGTTGTT
Organism: Promerops cafer; assembly: GCA_013398275.1. Lineage (NCBI taxonomy): Eukaryota > Metazoa > Chordata > Aves > Passeriformes > Nectariniidae > Promerops > Promerops cafer. The sequence continues at coordinate 121,671 of VZSE01001157.1, read as the reverse complement.
GTTTTCATTGGTGTTGTGATAATACATTCACATATTTAAATTGTTTCAGTATAAAAGACTATAGTGAGAGTTTACTTCAGGCATTGCCAGAAAAACACAGTACCTGATCTCAAATGCATCAAAGATACAAATTGCTGGTTAAACAAATATTCATGGCCAAAATTTGAAAGGTATTTTCATGTGCCTAGGGCCTGGCAGCCCTCATCCTGAGTCTTTTTGAAAACAGAATATATATGTCTCATGTTTGAATCTTAAGAATACTGGCAAAGTGAATTTTGGATATAAGTTTAAACGTTATACCATCTAATTTACAGTTAGTTTGTTACATATGGATCCTTCCTGTGTTTCTTCAAGAATATGAGAAGTGTTTTGGCTCAAAAAACTGTCTCGTTTTATAAACTTGCCAACACCTAAAATACAAAAGGAGGCTTTGATTTGGCAGGGGTGAGTCAAAGTGTGTAGCTTTTAGCTGTCTTGATGGTAACTCATAATTTTGTGTGTAGATTTATCAGATCAAGATTTATCTCACCTGTCTTTAGCTAAATATTCCAGACATTTATATCTGAAGTTTCTTTATTGTAAAAGAAAAAAAAAAAAAAAAAAGGACAAAAAATAAAGTGAAAGAAAAGGACCTAGTATATGAACTCTCATATATTTTTAATGACTGCATTATGATGAGAGGGATAACCCTTAAAATGGATTATTTTCCTCCAAGGATTACAGAGGATTATTAGAATGATGAGCTTTGATGAAGATATCTACATAGTAGACATCTTCATCTGAGCAAAGAAAGTACATCCTTAGAGTCAATACATAATGCATAGAAATACTCAGGCCAATTCCTGTACCTCTCCCCTGGCAGGATAAAGACTATGGAGAAAAGCAGTGAAAAAAAGTCAGGGGACTTTCAGTTTGATTTTGGTAAAGGAAGTAAATTAAGTTTATTTATCTGATTACAAGAGAAGAAGATAAGTTTACTAATTGCTGAGACATGGTAGTTAAAGAGTCTTTCCCTCTTACTTATTTTTAATAATAATCATAAATAACTATTTGAATTTTTTCCCATGTTCTGATAAATTCCTATTTTAGACAGAGTGGCTTCTTCCTCTCCCTGAAAATCTACTGTGTAAAAATACCTAAAAACTATATCCTAATGATTTCACTAAACCTCTCAACCCTCTCTGGGGTAGCCAGGGTTATTTTCATTGTACACAGTGATTGCCATTGTGCCCACTGCTCATTCCAAAGGGCTGAATAAGGGAAAGAGAAGACGCCAAACAAGCAAACAAATAAATAAATAATACCATGACACACACACCCCAAAGCTGGATCATACAAGCTACAATAATTCACAAACAGGGGAGGAAAGGGATAAAAATCAACAGCAACAAAACACAATTCCCCGAACAGCTGGCACATAAAACAGCCCAGAGGCAATCTCTCTTGTAGCACACCAGACAAACCCATAGGTATTTATGAGCAAAACAATTCCGTTTACTTTCCCTAATCCTCCTGACTCCTCCCTCCCCTGACAAAAAAAAAAAAAACCTGTGGTGCTTATCACAGGAAAGCTGGTACTTTGCCTTGTCACTCATATAGCCCTTGGGTTTGTACAGCCTTAAAAGAAGCCTAGTTATGTTTCCTTTTGATATTTTGTAGGGATAGGGCAATAAGGGGCTAAGGAGACAAGCAATGACAAAATGACTTGTCAGAACAAAGTGAGATTTGGGCTCATGGGACTAGATGTAGTTCAATTGTCTCATACTAATATAAATCAAATAAGCTTAAGGGTCACACACTAAAAAAATTACTTATCTCCGCCCATGATAAAGAAAACCTAACTTAGCTAGAGTATTTTGCTATAGTGATTAGCTAAGGAATATACAACTTTTGATGCTATATATGAAACAGATAAATGCCACTTAATGCTGTTTATTTTGATGTGAGGGGTTTTCTAATAGTTCTTCTGTATGTCCTGAAAAGTTCCTAATCCAGCATTATTGGGCTTGCATGCAAGATTTTGGTAGTGAGAGGTTGCAGGGGCGGCTTCTCTGAGAAGCTGCCAAAAGCTTCTGAATGTCAGATCAAGCCAAGCTGGACACACCACTGCCCAAGGCTGAGCCCATCAGCAGTGTTAGCAGCACCTCTGGCATGAGAATTGGAGAGAACAACCTCTGGAGAGAAGAGGGAGACTGTACAAGTGCCCTGCAGACACCCAGAGCAGTGCAGAAGGAGGGGCAGGAGCTGCTCCAGGCTCTGGGGCTCAGATTCCCCTGCAGCCCCTGCAGCAGCCCGTGGTGAGGCAGCTGTGTCCCTGCAGCCCAGGGAGGGCACGGGGGAGCAGAGACCCAACTCAGCCCCTGGAGGAGCCCAGGCTGGAGCAGGGGGATGCCCAAGGGAGGCTGGGACCCCACAGGATGCCTGTGCTGGAGCAGGATCCTGGCAGCACCTGTGGCCCCATGAGAAGAGCCCACACTGGGGTAATTCTACTTCAGAGGAAGGAGTGACAGAGAAAATGCGTGATGAGATGACCACAATCCATATTTGCTTTGCTCCTCCACAATTGCTGCAGGGAAGGTGGTAGAAGAAATTTGAAGTGAAAGGTGGAACTGGGAAGGCCAGAAAGAAATGCTTATTCTGGCCATACGATAACTGCAAAAAATGTTTATTCTGGCCATACAATAACTGCAACAGTGCCTCGGAAGTGATTTTCGAAAGAAAGAAGAAAAACTAGTCTGAAAATCAGTCCTGGAAAGGTTACATAGCCCTCAAGGATGTTATATCTTACAGAAGACTGAATCTTACAAACTTATTGCCTGAAACAATTTACTCTGAAGGCTAGTGCAATAGGAAATAATGAAATCAAGGAAAATTTGCACTGCTACCATGATTTGAAAACAGATGAACATCCTGGTCTTAATTAGTATCTATAAAAACCTCTGGATATAAGTCATAAGATCACTGATCTCAGAAGGGATCTCTTGAGATAATATAGTGCAGCTTGCCTGCTCAAATAGGATCATCCAGAACAGGTTGCTTTAGAGGACATGACTGTTACTGCCTAGGCAAATCTTGGTGCCAGGAAACTTTGCATGAGAACATTTACCAACTTCCTCCCTCTGACCTCATGCTTACAGAGCTTTCCTCAGGAAATTTTTAAATTCACAAGAAATTATACTGCCTGGAAGAACTGACCATGATCATTTTAACCACATAATGTCAAAAGACAGTCAGAATTATCCCAGCCTTAGATGAGAAACTTGCAGAGGAGGAAGTAAGCATCTGAGAAAGCACTGAAAGTAAAAAGTTTGAAATTTGGCTCTTCATCTTTGTTTCTCTACCATGAATTTCCATCAGCTACTAATTTTTCCTGCGGCAGTTGTGGTACAGGAAATAGTGATTATTGGGGCAATGTTGTAAAATTACTGAGACTGTGTTCTTCATTATGTAATTAGAATTGTTCGTCCAGCTTCAAAATTAATTACTCCACATGCTTAGATGAAATTGTTTTATATTACTGCAGTGCATCAAGGACTAAAAAGGCTTTAGCTGTGCTAGACACCATACACCAATCTGCAAGATGAAAATCCTTGCATCAGAGAGTTAATAGCCTAAATAGCAGGGAAAGGTAAAGGACTGAAGGGTAGCTAAGGGCATGGGAAGATGAAATGACATGCCCAAGGCCATATAGCAGTTCAGAAGTGCAATTGGCAGTGGAAATCACAATGCCATCAAAAAGGCCATCTTTATGTTGCACAGGCTTTTGTACAGAAATCTCTTCAAGCTGAAATTCTCATGAACTCTTGCAAGTCTATATAATGCACACTTCCCTAATTACATGTAAAAATTACTCTGTTGAACAAGAAGACAATGAATTTCCAGATTATTGTAGAAAAAAACACTGGCATGAAAACTTTAAAATTAATTAAAGGTGAAAATGACCAAACCATTAGGAGAGAAACATAACTTGATGATATGTGTTTACAGTAACATGACAGATATGACTGAGCTCAGACTGTTTTTCCTGTAGAGGAAATAAGAAATTAACCTTTAAAATTTTTTTTTTCAAAGAATATTCCTTATGATACATGTTGGTCTTGGACTCTGACAGAATCACCTTTTTTGTGATATATAACATAATTACAAAGGTAATTGATCTTTGACCTAAATCTCAACAAAATAAGTAGCTAGGTGAGTACTGAAGTTGCAGTTAAGATATTAAGGAACCTATTCAACCAGCTAATATATGTCAAACAATTTTACTCACCTCTGTATTTTTACTCATTCTGCCTTGAATGCTCTAATGCTGTGCAGATTAAAAGAAAAAAGAACAACAACAACAAAAAAACAAACAGATATGCTGGGGAAAAAAAACCCAACCATAAACAAAACAAACTATCACAATAGCTGTGAAACACCTGGCAATATGCAAAGTGCACAAAATTGAAAAGAGTGTAAGCTATGCTCCTACACAAAACTAACATGGCAGCTTTGACAAATCTGTGAGATTTCTTGTGAAAGAAATGCAAAAGTTAACACAAAACATTAGAAGTTATCTGCAATACCTCTGCTTGGGGCTGTAGTTCCATTGGAATATACTTCACCCAAGGCCACTGAAGATTATGTCTTGCTGTAATTGATGGGTGAATTTCTTGGTCCATTAGAAAAGATGATTCTCCCTTCTTTTAAGGCTGATGAGTTAATCAATAGAAGGCTTTTGCTTTTGTACTCATGCCTATGAGGATGAACTGGAAAAAGAATAGCACAGAATATTTGTTGAACCAATTATTGAATAATCCAATTTCTTGTTTACTACTGAGCACTCTAATTTTAAAAAGTATTTCAAAAAATGTGGTAATTTTAATATCTCTTCTAAATATGTAGTCTGATAGTGATGGCCCATTTTTACGAAGTGCTGTGTTTTACATAATATACTGGGTAATGTGTACTGAAACATAATTATGAGACTATAATATTGCAAAATAATATCTCTATTAAAAACGTCAGTGGAGGAAATACAATCTGGAGATTAAAATTAAGTTGATGAAGAGGTAAATTCAATAGAATTGTAGTAAATAGGATGCGTGTGACTGTAAGCAAGTTACCGAATATTTTAGTGCCTGAGTTCATAGTCTTCAAGAAACTAGTTAATACTTCATTGTTTTGTTTTACCCATGTTTTCTTCTCACTTGGACAGGAAAGGAAGTTCATATTACAGCCTGTACACATACTGCCAGAAAAAGCAAAACATCTACACATAAAGGAAATATTCCTGAAGTTCAGTAGATATTCAGATACCTGGATAGGAAACATGCTTCCTTGAGACAGCTAGACTTCCAACTGCAGTCTCTGTGGGAAATTTAATTAACTCTCACTGATTGGAAATAATATAAACTTACAGGGTAAATCCTGCTTTTAAATGTTAAACCAAATCAATTTTTGGAAAAAAATGTTATGGGTATCCAGCATGAGAACCCTGGTACCTGCTTGCCAATAACCATACCATGAATTTTTATACCCAAAGTAGTTTTCTTTTCTCCTTTATAGCATAAGAGAACTGTTACCCCCAGAGAAAGATTTCCTGAGTATTGTGCTTCGACAGATGCACAAATACATTAAATGAATCATCCTCTGGTGATATCATAGTGTTGACTAAAGAGAAATCTATATGAGATATTTTAAAGAGCTAGTATAGAAACAGAAGAAGCACACTCTCAAAGTGCTTGCTCTTTTGCCCTAATTGAAATGGGAAAATTGATGTCTTCACTACAGAAAAGTTGCATCCAATTTACATCCCCTTAGGAAACCCTAGTCCTTCTCCTGGTTTTTAGTACTATCTCTCTGAAAGCATGTGTCTCTTGGTGTCAGCAAAGGAAGAGTCTGCACTTTAGACCCCCAGAGGATGGATGTTGGTGTTCTGCAATCCAGAATGGGGCAAGGAAGTGTCAAGCTTTCACACCTGCCAATGTTTCTAAATTACAATGTTCTGCCTTTGTTCTAACCATGATTATCATCATGGAGAGCTACTGTTAGTCCTTTTCTGTGAAGTTTCACTTTTTGTATTTGTTGTACATGAAAGGGTAAGCAGTGTATGACATTTTCTGATTCATTACATTATTTTGTTCAGTGCTACTCAGTATTTAAGAAATAACATTTAAAAATGAAAGAGATAAGTACACAGACACAGAGAGTTAACAAAATTATAATAATGTTGACAGTAATGAAGACCTGAGCTCTTCAGCCACTGGCTGATGGCCACTAACCAAACTACTCAGGCATAGCTCAGAGAGGGTCAGCCTGAAAAGGGAGACTCCTGACATGACTATTGTGAGACATCCTAAGGGGATTATGGAACTGTGGAAAACTTGTAATGTGATCATTTGTTGCAGTGCCAAATGTGGAGGAAGGGAGAGCTGAGGAGTGGTGGGAGGAGGGGCAGGAAAATAAAAAGCAGGGCAGATAAAAGAGCCAGCTACATTCCAGAAAGCTTCCAGAATGTGTTCTTGCCTGATGGAACCCTGTGCCTGATCACAGCAGTCTGCCCTACCTTCTTAGTAAATACTTTTCTTGACTTTTTGCTCTTGTGCAGTTTCTTTTTTTTTTCTGTCCTACATGTGAATGCTGCAAGACCTAAGTGACAGAGACTGAGGGTGTCCACAGTATAAGAGTCAACATCCAGAGAGACAACTGTGCAAAAGAGATTTTGTTAACTGGGATATGAACCACTGGGCACAGGGCTCATGGCCTCTCATACCTCTGTATCTGTATTATGTTTGGGTATGTCAGAATGTGTGCCAGAGACCACACTGGTATTCGAGGAAAAGTGAATATGAATATTTGTGAAACTAGAGATTGAGGGTGAGTGTGTGAACTTCAATCCTGTGCCTGTGGGCTATCCCCTTGCTGCTGATCAAACCCAAAAAGGGAAACATCAGTAATGGCATCTATGGCATGGGGAGTGAGAGACTTTCAAGTTATGAATGTGCACTGGATAAGGACGCAACATCCAGGAGTCACTTGATGAGTTGGCTTTCTCATTTCCTTAAGCTTGGAGGCAATGCAAGCTCTTCCCTGAAACTCCATTACATTTCAGAGGCCAAAAATATGAGGCTAATATTATTTTTTTCAAATGCTACAATTTTTTATCATTTATTTCTGTATTAATCTGTATGTCTTCATGTGTTGTATAAACCACAACTCCTTGCCTCATTCTGAATTCATTGGCAAAACCAGAAACACACCTAGAAATATATCTATATCTATATATATATATAAATGATATTTCTTCTCTCTCAGTGGCCTAAGAATCAGAAATTTACAGCAAAGTAACACAACTTCAAGAGGAAGACAAAAAATACTCATGTCCTCAGCACTCCCCTTTCCTGTTTCTTTCACCCCCGTTTTGGGGCAGCTTCCAGTTTTAGGCTTGAAAATGAATCCGAATTCCCCACAGTTTCAGATATTTGCATTTTAAATAAAGTAGAAAATTTTCTATTTTGGGAGGAAAATGATCATCGTTTTGTCAGATTTCCAGGCATGCTCTCTTATCTGATAGCAGTTTCAACCAAGCAACTGGCTGTGAGCTGAGTGCTAAAATGTCTCAATCAAGACAAAGGTACATCTAAATAGTCTCAAAAGCTTCTCAGAGGCAATCAGGAGAGCTTTGATACAAAATGAGAAACTAAAGGCTGAATGAACATGGACTAGAGGTTTTTCAGTCCTCTGGTTTGGACTTCTAGTATCTAAATCCTGTCTAGGTGTCAAATTAGGAGCCTAAGTCACCCTGAGACTAACCTTTGAGTCCAAGGCTTCATCTAATTCTTGCTTATATCCCTTATCCAGGTTTTTCAGTGCTAACTATCACCCTTGATAGAAAGCTCAGGAAAGAGAGTTAGCACTGACTCCTGGGATTTATGCAATACTTTTGGTTTGTGTGAAGTAGCATTGGCTAGATACATTATCTTAGCCTGAAAACCATAAAACAGTATGGAAAACACCACAGACTTACTATAACTGCCTATCAGGGTTTAACCCCAGCCAGCAATTCAGTCCCACACAGCCATTTGCTCACTTTCCCACTATCAGGATGGGGGGGAGAATAAGAAGAGTAAAAGTGAGAAAAGTTGAGATGAAAGCTATCTAACACGTTTAAGAAGTAAATCAGAACAACTAATAAACAGGCAAAAAAAAATACCCAAAACATGTAAAACAAAAGTCAGGCACAGAGGAAAGAAAAGCAAGGAATTCCTTCCCACTTCCAATGAGCACACAGGGGCTCAGGGCCATTCCTGGGAGAGCAAGGCTCCATTACAGGTGACAGTGATTTGGGAATACAAACACCATCACTCCTAATGTCCCCATTGCTCCTCCTTCTTCCCCCAGGTTTGTATGCTGAGCATGGTTCTGTGTGTTATGGGATATCCCTGTGGTCAGCTGTGGTCAGCTGTCCCAGCTGTGCCCTCTCCCAACTCCTTGTGCTCTCCCTGGCTGGTGTGGAGGGGTGAGAGACAGAAAAGGCCTCAACTCTGTGCTCAGCATAACAAAAACATCTCTGTATTATCAACGTCTTCATCACAAATCCAAAACACAGACCCATGCCAGATATCATGAAGAAAATTAACTCTACCCCAGCCAAAAACATTGCAGCAGGTTTGGAAAGCAAAATGGCCCATAGAGCAGACATTTTCCAAGAATGTTTGCTGTCTTTTCTTTATGCCAACTGGCTGATGCAAATATTAATAAAAAGAACAATATAATTTTTCATGGCTGTGTGAGTAGTACCTTCACAAAGTGTGGAGTTCTGACCATGCAGCCCTTTCACTTTAATGGTAAAATCAGTGGTTTTGTTCAAGATTTTATAACAGATCTATTTTAGCACGTTTGCAAACAAACCTTGCCACCTCCTTTGAAGCATATCTCTGGTTTCCACCTTTTTATCCTGTACTGAAGAGTAGCTTAAAGAGAAGTAGGGGTCAGCCCAGATTTCACAAATCAATATTTCACTTAGCAATACAGTCATGGATCAGAAACATAGTTGTATCCCAGCAAAGGAAGTCAGGGCTTTATCCTTCCCCCACTGGAATTATATTTAGTGAAAAACCATGAGTCAAACTTCTGAGCCAAGATTTGGAGATACAAGCTACCTTGTATCAGGTAAGCCAATTCCCTTTGATTATACAGTGAACTTGTGCTTAAAGCATCTTCTGATATGGGATTGTCATAACCTGGTTCCCAGCTACTACACCTGCCTAGGGCAAAGCACCTGAGCAGAAGGTTTAATTAAATTTAAACAAGTCTGAAAAACAAGGGAGGACTAAGGAAATTAATGACATTATGTGCATTGACAAAAAGTTTCCCTTTTCAGTTAATCTCCCTCCAATTTCACCTGTTCTTAGCTCTGGAACCATTGGAACTTCACTAACATTTCTGTAGCTAAATTTTAAATGAAACATATTATTATTACCAGGGTTGCTTTTTCAATACAGGCAAGTCACATTCCTGTTCTCAATACTATGAAACTTTCAAGAATATTTTTCTAATTTTGAAAGTAATTTTCAGCTCTTCTCTCTTTACTATAGATTGTACCAATACCCTGAAACAAATTAAATTTCAAATTAACACAGAGACTAGAAAATGAAGGTGTTTTTTGCTGGTTTGTTCTGCTCTTTCTTGTTTTCCAAGTCTGGGTTTTAGTTAAGCATTAAGTTTTGGTATCTGCTGATGAAAAAATAGTCATAGACAGTCATATGGACATATTTGGAGTTAATAGACCTGCTTTTCTGAGTCATGCTCTATTAAAGAGCCATTCCACCTTGGTTGTAAAACCAAATAGAAACACAACATTGACTACATATCCCTTCTCTTTCAAAGCACAGAATGAGAGTCTATAATGTGATCCTCATGAAAAAGCAAAAAAAAATTATATTTTTTGTCTGCACTGAGGTGTTCACTAACTCAGTCTAAGGAGGAGAAAAAGTAACACTGAAGTTGAAGAAGTCATAAGCCAGTTCATGCTATCAGACTTGTTAACAAGTTTCCATTTCACAGAATTCCAGGGTTGTGAAAGATGATATGTGTTTGTAAGGAACTCTTATTATTTTCAAGGCTTCTCTTCAGCTACTGAGTTACCTGTTTTCCACAATATGTCCCAATGTATCAGGGTTCTCTGCTACTGTAAATTCCCAATTTGTACACCAATTGCAAATAGTGAACTGCATCATACAAAATATTCCGAAACTCAGATCAAAACTAAGGCAAAGTTAAATTGAAATAAAATATAGCCAGAATTTGCATTCCCCCACCAAGGCTAATCCCTCAGAAAGTTTTAATTTTGTTTGTTTGTTTATTTATTTCAATTAATGTCTTGATATGCCCTCTCCTTCTGTTGTATCTGGGTCTCTGTGTAGGATTAGTTTTGAGTTAGGAAGAACACAACAGTCATTGAAGAAAATGAAACCTGCCCCTGATGTGTGGTTCTTTTTCAGGACTTCAGGTAAAGCCATGTCTACAAATGCTCAGAAATACTCAGCTATTTTGAATCATCATAATTCCTCTATCACTGAAATCTATGTTTAATTCCAAGGAGGGTCTAAATGATGAAATAAACTCTAATTTTTCTGAAAAAAAAAAAAACAAACCTTCTTTTTTCCAAGTAAGTCACTTGAATTCTGTTGGTATCTATCAACTGTGGATATTATTATAAGAATAAGACATATTTTCTAATTTTCTGTAGGGCTTATTTGGAAAAAAAGGCATCAAATTGAACAGAAAAGGATCTTGTATCAAAATACTAATTCTCACTTGATTCTAAATATCTGCAGAAAGTACTCTGTATGTGATAAAACCTCACTATCCAAGTAAAGCTTAGAAATTTTTTAGTAATATACAGAAACTTTTTATTAAAATAAAATATTTTTCTTGTTAAGATTTAAAATGTCTGTGAAAAAGGACTTCAGAATATGTTTGTTCAGGGGTCAAACACTTAACAACATTTCACCAACTACTTGAGGGAAGTAAAAATAATATTGAAAAATGTAGGGAATCCAGAGGGTCTAATCCCCAAACCCACAGAAGTCAGTGAAAGTATTTCTGTGCAATTCATAATTTTAATTGAGTTATTAAAATAATTAGGTTTAACATTAATTTTAGTCAACATTATACATGTTGAACTAGACACTTCTAAGACATTTGCTTTAGCTCTGTCTCTGGTGACTGGAGAAAGCTAAATGCTAAATTAGATGTCTAAGATGTATGGAGTTAGACATCTTTTGAGAGAGCTCATCTTTCTGTTTTGACTTTAAATGGGGCACAAATAATAAGTTTTAACTAGACAGCTGGCATGTGGATGGCTAAAGCTGAGGCAAGGACAACGGTACCTGATAAATAAAAGATACAGGCAGCATAAGCAAGGGCTTTCTTTAATTCTACGACAGGCCATCTAAAAATATGTACAAACTAGAGACTCCCATTCCAGCTGTCCTTGCACTCATTTAGCAGTATCTTTACAAACTGCACACTGAGATTAATTTGAATCGTTGCAGAGAATGGGATCTACCTTGCCAGTATTGGATCTGATTTTATCTGCTGTGCATACATGAGTTCTCAAAATTATAACAAAAAACCCCCCCAAAAAACCACCACCAACAACAACAACAAAACCAAACAAGACCGAACAAACAAACAAAAACAACAAACAAAACCCACAAAAACCAACCAAACAAAAAAGAACCCTCCCAAAAACAACCAACCAACCAACCAATCAACCAACAAACAAAAACAACGAAAACCAGAAATATGTGAAATTGGAGACTAATATAAGACAATCAGCACAACAGTCATGTCAAACCCTTAAGCAGCAATGTATTTCTCATTCTCTCTCCAAGACAATTCGTGCAGAAACACAAGCAATTGTATAAAAATTAAAGCATTTCTGAATGAACAAACATGCCTTAAGTCACTTCAGAGAATAGCCAGCATAGCTTTGAAATATCCATCTCCAACTCTTCAGTTTCTCTTCTGTCTTGTATCTTTCTGCTCCTATGCCCACATTTCATAATTATGGATAAATATAGAGAGTTTAAAGAAAACCTTAATTGACGGTTAATCCCCAACAGTTAAATTCGAGCGTTCCCTTTGATACAAAAAGCAAAAGATGCTTAGAGGTAAAAGACACAAAATTTTGATTAGTTTTCAGAGTCTGTTTGATGACAAAAAGGTAAACGCATTTCTCTTTAAACTTCTTTTTATTTGTTGGTTGTTCTTTTGAATGCCTTCAGCTTAGAAATAGCCCGTGAAGAATAAGCAGAACAGTGACATCCATCACTCTTTTGATGTGTGGGTGGGGTGTACATTTTGTGATAGCTGCACTGAGTTCTGACCACACCACAATTAAACAAGGAGTGATTTCAATCAAATTTCACAGAAGGGAAATTCATTCAAAGATTACAAACCTCTGAACAAACCACAGAGCCAGGGCCACCTAAATCTTACCAAACTGAATTATACTACACTTTTAAAACAACACAAGAAAAAACAGTGATTTTAATCACCACAATACTATTATCTGGTGATTTCTGATAATTTTTTTGATCCATAATATTTATAAACATGAGTGGTGTCCTCAGTAGCACCAACAAGAGCATGTTTGTTAATGGATTAGACACATTCTGTATCAGTAATAGAGATATGTTGGAAAAAGCATAATACTGAGTTGCACAGATTTTTCTACAGAAAATGCTGGGAACACATACATTTATGTTGGAAAAGAATATGAAACTTGGAAAGTTAAATGAGGGGAAAATGGGGACAGGAAAATATCTAATATCTTCAACTAAAATTATAGTCAGAGAGGATAACTGTGAATGAGCAACATACTTGAAATTACCTTTATAAAATTTCCAGTTGTTATTTGTATATACTTAAGTTATTAACCTATTCCTCATGTTCAGTGCTTGAATTTTTAAAGAAATCAGAAGTACTCATTAACACCGGTGATACAAAGTGTTAGTGATACACAACGCTAAATATACTGAAGAAGGAGAATTATTTTTCTACTTATGACAGAGAGGGCTATAAAATGTCCTAGGGCAAAGGCAATGTTTTGACCTATGTAAAATGTTCCATTATTGGTCAGAAAGCCCAGGGCAGGGCCAAGGGCAGAGACTGATATGCCAGTGGTCGTATCATGAATATTTACATCAGCAGATAGTCAAGGATTTTAGAGGCACATTCTGCTTTCCCTCTAAAGATGACTTCAGTAACTTTACTAACATTATTCCCATTTTTCAATTTTTTCTCTACTTCTCTGGCTCATTGGTCTGGAAAAGAAAGACCAAGCACTCTAAAGGTACAGATTGGATGGAAGTTTTGGATCCCCTTCATGCACCAGGCTTGTGATAGCAGTGATTTTCTTCCAAGGGAATATGGCTTCAGTTTGCAGAGGAGGACATGCAAACGTGATTGGGTGAAACAAAAGATCTAACCACTGGGAGCTTCACTTATTTCTAGAAGCAGTAATTTCACTTTTGCTTACATTGCTGTTATTATGTGATAATATGTGGGAACAGTAAAGAATGACTACAGGAAAGATGGAGACAGATTATTTACAAGAATATGTACCGACAGGACAAGGGGGAGTGGATTTAAACCTATCTTTAGATTTAAACTAATCTTTAGATTAGATATTAGGAAGAAATTCTTTCCTGTGAGAGTGGTGAGGCCCCAGCACAGGTTTCCCAGCTATGGCTGGGAAAGTGTCCCCAGAAGTGTTCAGGACCAGGTTGGATTTGGGTTTGGAGTAACCTGGTTTAATGGCAGGTGTCCCTGCCCATGGCAGGGAGTTGGAATAAGGTGATCTTTAAGGTCCCTGTCAAACCAAATCGTTCCATGATTCTGTGATTTACTGAAAGTACTCTGAGGATTTCCCCATAGACTATGACATTAATCACTGGTTCTCATTATTCAGACATATCTCTAAAATGATGCAGAATATCTTGAGCATGTCTGAAAATTAGCCATAGCTCTTTCCAGGCTGTAGGTGACATGACACTTTTGGTCATTTTTCTGTCTGTGGAAAAAGAGTAAAGCATTCAGAACTCATGCTCGAAATTCCTGACTCCTTTGGAAAGTCATAGATTACATCCCAAGATAAATTCAGATAATTCAGTGGAATATCTGAATTTAGGAAATAATATCTAGAAATTATCTCAAGCAAAAATATTTACAATTCTTTAAAGATGATCAATGTCTTCACCATCTTGGCATACATGACATATTAAACATCAGTGTCCAAATCTCTAATATAAACACTAAATTAGTACTATTTCAATTACAAATTTAAACTGTTGGTTTACAAACTTAAATTCCTTTTTAAATTAGCGTCCCATTGAGATTATCTACTTCCACCATCAGTGTTTAAACTTACCTACTTTACTGCAAGTGGAAGGAATTCTGTGGAGCCCTGGTTTTGAA
>VZSE01001157.1:77643-107174 GCA_013398275.1 Promerops cafer | reverse complement strand
TTTTTTTTTTTTTTTTTTTTTAATATGAGAAAATGAGAATGACAAACACACTTGCACACTGGCAAGTTACTCAATACCTGTCTAGGACAAAAAAAAAAAAAAAAGAAAAAAAAAACAAAACACCCCAAAAACAACAACAAATTCAACCCCAAAGAAATGAACATAAAAAATGCCAAACAGACAAAGAAACAACAACAAAAAAACCCAAAACAAAACAAAAAAAACCAAACAAACCCACAAAAAAAATAATAATTAAAAAAACAAACATGTTTGTTGGAGTAACTCTAGAAATTTCTTGTAAATATATTTTATTCACAACAAAGGCCCTTGGCAATATTTTCACTCCTGTCACTTAATTTGTAGATGGCTTAGAGTGCTGCTTCCAGTAGAAACACCTTGTTTTGCTATATTAGGGGAATATCTACTGATTCTGACTCCCAAGGACCCTATTTCTGGCAGCCAAGTTTTGCTGGAAAAATGTACAATAGCATAAAATATGTAACTATTTACATGTCCAGAGGGCAATTTATGTTTTGTCAGGCTTATACTTATCACTAAGAAATTAAGTTACAGTTATCCTAGCACCCTAAAGCGAGTAGTGAGGAATAATTGCATTTTTGAGGTAATCTGTTACTCAAGAAGATTTTCAGTACAGACTCAAGGTCTGTTTTGGCCTTGTGTCTGAGTGAATGCAACACAAAAAATCCAGCAACTTCCACAATCAGAAGGAAAAGAAACACAAACAAAAACCAGCAAACCAAACCCAAAATAATTTCATTCAGGATCTCCATATTTAGCAAACAAAAAGGTTTTTTTTCTACATTTTTGCAGAACAAGCACCAGATAAACAGATTATGTCTTTCATATTAACATCCTTTTGAGGAGTCAGGGGTCCAGTTTGCTTAGCCTGGAGATTTATGAGCTTCTGATTGTCTTTTCTGGGTAAAAAAAGGGATTTTCACATAGGTTGAGGACCCTTCAAGAGTCTTGAATAAATGAGCTGTGCTTGTTCTTGTGACACTTCTCAATGTTAAGATGTCAGCAGGACAGAAATAAATTCAGAAACAACCTCCCCTCTTTCTGCCCCTTCAAGAGGCTCCAGGGTACCAATAGGTGCCCACAAAGTGAGGGGAGAGTACATCTTCATCCAAAACATCTCTGTGTCTCTCTAGAGGATGAACCTATGAGAAGAAGCCTGCCATGGACATTTTGAAGGCAGAATGAATAACAAGCAGAAGGCTAAATTCCTAACCAACACAAAAATACAGCAAGAGAGACTGTAGGCACTGTCAGTGTCCAAGCTCTTAAATAATATTTTTCCTACTGAAATAATAAGTTTAGTAAAATTCTAGGTACCTGAGGATATGAAGCCATGCTACAGGGAAAATCAAACCCTTAGCACACAAATCCACAGTAAGCTGGCCCATCTGGCAAGTTGTTTGTGACTCAAATCTTAAAATTAGCTTACTTTAGGTGCAACTTATAGGTAACTAAAGCAGACATCTGAGAAATTAAAAAAAAAAAAAAAACAAAAACAAAAAAAACCACAAAGCAAACAAAAAAACCAAACTAAAAGCTGTGATGCACACTTCCTGGAGACTGTTTCCAATGTATCACAGGAAAACAATAAATAACTGAAAATATGTTGTAATGATTGGGCTATGAAGGAGGAAATATTTTTAGGCCCTGCTAGGCAAACAACAAGGGTCCTGAACCTTGGCCCTCTTAAAAAGAAATAATGTGAAAATAATTAAAGATGCAGATTTCTCTCAGACATAAGAAATGCTCAGGAACTTACAAGACACAGATAATTTTGAGAATTATGGGGCAATTCCTTATTGGTTTCCATGAAAATCAAAAGAGGCTCTTGTCCTATGCTGCTACTACTAGTACTATTATTGCTATTAATATTAGATAAGTACAAACCTTAAAAATTTTCATCTCCTTTTAGTCATCTTCATATCTTAACTTTTTCATGTTTCTTAATTATTTTCACCTTAGATAATCTTTCTGTCTTGACATCTACTCGGAAATTGTATTTTGTGCATCTGCTCCATTTTGCCCCTCTGAGCACACTTCTAGACCCTTCTACACCTGTTCCAGCTTAAGTTCTTTGATGAAACCCAGAAGCACAAGGAATTGCTTAAAGTACTCCCAGTAAGATCTTATCAGCACCTTGTACTTTGATATCAAAATTTCAGTTTCTGTATGAAATGAGAAAAAAAAAAAAAAAATAAAAAACTGATCCGTTGTAGAACTGTGGCTTTTCATGGCTCCACCAGACAGGCATCTCATGTTCAAAGACCTTACCCATCCTTGCTGCCTTCAGAAACAACAAAAACTCTTTCATTTCCACTTGTCACTGCAGTCTTTTATTTTATAAAGATGTTTCAATTCTCAATATCCATTGAAAAGTTTCAGATTAATGCATGACAACCTTAAAAAAAAAAACCCCAAACTGTCCTTACCTTTAGCCAAAGTAGTGTAACACGCGAGGCAGAATAATATGAAAAATGCTATCAATCTAGTGTACACTAGTTATTCAAGATGTATTCTTTTGGGGCTCAATGGCATATCACAAGTGCAAAATATATAGGCAAACAGAGCACTTTTCCTGTGCTGAGAGCTGAGATGTGTTATTTAGTCCCCTCTCTATCATTTAATGGTAACATAGGAGTCCTACAGCCACCACCTCCACCTTCTATATGCAAGTTTATCAGTGCAAAAGTTTGTCTGATTAGTTTTCAAGAATCAGAAACATTGCATATTTCATGCTAGATGAAGACTTTCATGGTGCTGTGATGTAGAAAGCTTCACGAAAGCAGAAATAACAACTGGGAACTGTGTCACAATTGAATGCAGAAATTAAGCTGAAATGAAAGGACTTATTTTTCCATTTGCAGAAAATAAATGAATTGTTTTCGGACCAAGATAATAAATGGAAAGTCATTATTTCAAATATTTCTAATGAGTAGAATTGAATGGAGATTTTGACTGAAAAGTGTGACCTGAAAGAAAAGAGAAAGCAAAAAAAAAATCTCATTTTGAAGTTTGATTCATAACATCATCTCTGGAGGTGGGTAAGGTGCTGGCCTTTTGACTCCAGTCATTACACAAAGGGGAGAGAGAAAAGCCAACTACTGACTGAGAGCAGGAAATATGATGGCCCTCCTACGGAGTAAGAAAGACTAAGAGGATTGTGTGATCAGACAGCCCCTAGGAAGCTGCTTTTAGAACTGTCTACACAAAATTAAAAAGGTTTTAAAAAAAAAATGCAGGAAAAAAAAAAACCACAACCCTGTTGCTGCCCTGACGAGCCTTAAAAAGGCTGTATGTGCTCCATGCAGTCAGCAGTTCTGGGGAGCAAATGCTTCTCCTTTAGTAATGGGTCACAGCTGGCTTCAGCAACGGGCTGAAAGCTTCAAGTTTGGCATGACCGAGCATTCATGCAGCTTAAGCAGAGGCGTTTGACACTAGAGATGGCAAACTTGGATGAATTAAATGCCTGCTTTGAATGCAGCAACTAAAGCATCTATGAGAGTGAACAAGTAAAACTTTTTTGATGGGTAAAGCACAACAATATGAAAACCTTAATCTAAGCGTTGAGGGGAATGCAAATGGGAGAGGAGATATAATGCACAGAAATTAAAAACTCTGGTGACAATTTTGGCCTGAATATATTTTTCTCTCCATAGAATTTCTTGTTTTCATTCCACTTTGAATATGTGAGAAAGATTTTGTAAAGAGTTAGGATAACAAAGTATTTTCTAGAGAGCTGTTCTAAACTTCAGTAGCAAGAGTTCAATTGGTATAAATAGGATTTAGATTAGGACACAGATTCTTGTCTTTAAAAGTCTTGTACTCTAGGGAGATTCACAACATGCAGGAGAGGATTATTTTCACTCAACTTCTTGAAAGACCCTATCCAGATTTTGCTGAAAAAAGTGGTGTAAAGAATTCAGACAATTTGAGTAGTAGCAGAAGTTGCATTGTGAAATAATATTTACAGGGTTTTTTTGTTGTTGTTGTTGTTTTTTCTCATGGTGTTAAATACTGTGAAATCACCAGTCAAAAAGAAAATCTTTCATGGTAAGGGTTGGGTGATTCAAAATATCTGAATTCAGGAAATGACAGAAGCTTGACTTC
Organism: Promerops cafer; assembly: GCA_013398275.1. Classification (NCBI taxonomy): domain Eukaryota; kingdom Metazoa; phylum Chordata; class Aves; order Passeriformes; family Nectariniidae; genus Promerops; species Promerops cafer. The sequence continues at coordinate 103,028 of VZSE01001157.1, read as the reverse complement.
ACAAGGACATGGTATGAAAAGTATTATCTTTTTTTTTCTTCTAATGTTTCCACCAATTGTTTAATTTTTACTCCATATGAAGAATGGGAATTTTTTAATTCACCCATAGCTTTCAGAGTAAAAGTGAACCCCAGTATCACAGTGATGTTCACAGCTTTCAAGATGGTACAGAATTGGTTTGAAATCTTTTTATTGAATATATAAATTGGCATTCTTCATAAAGGCAGCTTTATAACATTTCATAAAGGCAGCTTTCTCTACTATATGTTTTGCAGTTACTTTATAGTTAACTATTTCTATATCAACAGCACATAAAACTTCTAATAGAGACCCCAGGTGGACAAGGTCACTAAAAATATGTCTACAGTTCTCAGACCTGAACAATTTATTACCAAAAAAGAAAACAACACCCAGGTTTCAGAAATTCTCCATAGCAAGAAAATAGAATGATCCTTCCCCATAATTTCTTGAGTCCTTTATGAAACATGTAGAGACCTAAATTTATCATTTGCATCCGCTTGCTAATTATAGCAGGAAAAGACCATGGACAGGAAGTGAAGAATGCTAAATATTAACACCTTTTTTGTCACCTAAATGGTTCACAATGATAGATTGTTACTTACCTTATTTTTAAATCTTGTCCCAAATTGGAAAATATCAGGGGAAAACAAAACAAAACAAACAAACAAAACCCCACCAAAACAAACAAACAAAAAAAATAATAATAAAGAGAAGCACCAGGACACATTCTGAAAGAAACCTTTGCTTGAAGTTAACTTTACATAAAATTTAAAAACTAACTTCCTTCCTTCCTTCCTTCCTTCCTTCCTTCCTTCCTTCCTTCCTTCCTTCCTTCTCTCCTTCTCTTTCTTTTCTCCTTTCTTTCTTCCCTCATTAACTCCCATCCAAATGCATACCTCTACCTNAAAACTAACTTCCTTCCTTCCTTCCTTCCTTCCTTCCTTCCTTCCTTCTCTCCTTCTCTTTCTTTTCTCCTTTCTTTCTTCCCTCATTAACTCCCATCCAAATGCATACCTCTACCTCTTGTTCTCTCCTGCAGTGACAGGAAACTGAAGAAAATTGATGCACTAACAGTCCTAATATGACATTCTAAAAGTGACTTTTTGATTTTCAATTAACCTTGCACAAAGAGGAAATATTGAAATTCCCCTCTTTGTTCCTGGCTGTGTACATTAGCCAGGCTAGTGTTGGTAGGAGTGAACAGGAGGGGTTGGGCTGGGGAGGGGGAAACTGGCACCTCATTCAAGCACTCCACTGCTATTTGCACAAAACGAGACAAGACTACCCTGCAGTAATTACTCTCTGAAGGGGGAAACAGGTAGGAGAGAGAGTGCTCTTGTCATTTGTTTGACTTAATTGTATGCTTTTATGAGCAGTCTGGCTGGAAGGATTAAAGTTACTTTTAATAACACTTCTTTTCAAAAGAATTTGATTTGAGATTTCCCAGCAGGGCTGCCTACCAAGCAGCAGGACCTTTTTCTTCCCTCCAGACCCTCATTCCTTCATCATTCCCCTATCCTCCCCCCTCTTCTTCCACCTATGAACACCATTCATTGTTCTATTTGTCTAAGAGAAGCCAGGATTCATACCATGGTATGAAGTGTAATTTTTTGTATTCACTTAAATTTAAAAAAAAAGAAAAAAAAAAGTCTATGAAAAAATATGCATAAAACACCCTTTCCTAGGCTGGACACAGGGAAAATGAGACATCATCACATAGTCTGGTTTTCCTGCAGTTAGTTTAGAGATGTTCATTACACACCTACAGAGCAGACTACAAAATGGGCCAAGAGCATTTCTACAAAGTATTTTTAATTTTGGAAAATAGAAAGGTATAATTAGTCAAAGTGAAATAAATTTCTTGGGAAAATATGAAAGAGTCTGTAAAATGCTTTCTTTTTATCATGGGAAACTCTTTCTTAGAGGTAGGTTTTCAAAGCTATTTGGTGTGTTCTCATAATAATGCACTTCAATTTAGTTTACATTTTGTAGTCAAAGTGTACATAAGAAAAACAAAACAAGAAGCAGTGCGGCTGTGGGAATTAAATCATCTCTTTTCCTAGAACATGATCCAAGATCCTCTGTCTGTGAATAATACAGGTTAATGTGATATTAACAGTCACTATCCAGCAAATTGTGAACTTATAGATGGGGGTCAACCAGTTAAACATTCTTTCCCTCATTAAATGTGCACTTTTAAACTATTATTTAAGAGTTTTTGTAGAAGACATTGCTCACTTGCACCATAAACCCCAGAAACTTTAAGTCAGTCTATTAGTCTATACCTTCTATTAGTATTATTTAATTTGCATTTCTAAAATCCACAGCCTAAATTCTCATTTTGTTGATTTTCCTTCTGGATTAGGAGTAACAAGAAAAAATAAAGCAGCTATATGTGGCATATAGTTACTTTTTTANGGGGGGGGGGGGGGGGCGGTGTTGGTGTTTGTTTGTTTTCAATTTCACTTTTTATTTACACAAGAATTTACAAACTCTATCATTTATGTCTTTTCATTATGTTAAATATATCTGAGCATCCCTTCTATAACACCTACAGAATCAACCTTGTTTGTTTTTTTAGCTGTCTGTGAAAGAAGTGTGTTTTTTGCCAATGTTCTAATGTGCCTTATGTCAAACTCCCAGCTTGCAAACATTTCAAACCTGGCACATTAATACACTGTAGGTCAATTGCTCTTCTGATTCCATTAAAAGGAAGAAGATGCCCTTTCATACATGCATGTAAATCATTATATACTTAATTCACTCCCACATCCCAATTCTAAAGTCCAAACCACTTCTACATATACAGCAACAAATAACAAAAAATTCATCTGGCATCCTTGAAGCCTGAGTTGATTTTTACTCCTGAATCTCCATGGTCATTATCAAAAACAACCTTTGGATATACTTGAATATAATCAACACTATCCAATATCTAAGTGATTGTAACACCAACATCATGTGTCAAAAATATCTGTGCCTCGTCTTGATCACTGGTTGGAAGTTGTTTCTCTTGCATCTTAAGTGAGCTCTGTTCCTCACCTCACTGAAAAAAGTTTGCTTGATAACTCAATTCCCCCTTTTTACTTGATATATGATGTATAAATTAAGTAGAGAGAAAATAAAAACTGAACTTATGTTATTCAGTTCTGAACTAAATGATTTGGCATTGCTGTATTTTCAAGGGGCATATTTGCTAATTTACTTCATGAAAAGCTTGAAAAAATTTAGAGGTAAAGAGAAGAGTATCAGATTATCCATATACTTTTGTGGTTTCTCTCTTGAAAATTTTGAAAGGTGGGAAGTGTGTTTCCTTTTCAGATCTAATAAAATAATACTTTATTTAGAAAAAGTCTTTTTCCTCACATTTTCATCATTCCTTGTATGCAAAAATTTGAACTCATGTCCTGTATGGAACAAATATAATAATTTCCTGGATTTAATTTTTCATTTTAGCACAAAAACTCATTCTTTGAGCAGTGTAGGAGGTTTATTATCCCTGAATGCTTACAGAAATGGTTCCTGTCTGCATAGCTTCGGGCAACTATGTAGGGTGGGCAGAAGCAGCCTTTAAATTGTCTTGGTAGGAGACACAGTTACTTCAGGAGGTCACATCACTCAACACCTAAAGTTTTGATCTCAGATAGCAAGCTGAATCCTCTACCTAGCCTTCTTTTCTCAAAACAGGGAACATGAGGTTAGAAATTTGAAAAACCTGCACACCAGTGTATTTGTACACGTTTATATATTTTTCATGGAGCCTTTATTAAGAAAACACAATCATTTGCATCTCTAAGTGCCCTGAATGCATTAACAGTGCAGTTCAAACCCTGACTGAACGATGTTCTCGCATGAGCTACCTCTAGGCAGGAAATTAAGCAATAAACAGAGTGATAATCAACAATAGTTGGTAGTTTCTTCACTCATCTAGGGAATACCTACATTTGTTCTTTTTCTTTTGCCAGAGACATAGCCGCTCATACAATACTGTCTTTTGAAAATATTGCCTGAGTTATCTCCCCAGTCTTGGCTGTATGAGGAATTGTGAGGAATTATACAGAAGGACTGAGTGGATTTAAACTATCAGGCTTAGAAAATATTTCTGTGTTTTTCAAGTGGAAATATCTGAGAAATATCAATTCACTGCTAGCCTAAGAGGAAACAGAATATCTTGTGTGAGTCACCTTTTTAAGCTACAAATTATGAAACAGTTGTAAAATGACTGACAATGAATTATTCTGTCAACCCAGTAGAAAACAACAAACTGCAAAGTCTATCTAGCAAAATTAAGAAGTGAAAGAAGATTGAAATATGATTGGGTTGTGTACAAACCTTGACCCTCTAACTCCCACATTTTGCAGGCACTCTGAAGATCATAACACACTTCCCTTTTAATTTTGTGATAACTCTTAAAAATACTAATGTTTCATATTGCTTTCACAAAAAAAATACATTAAAATCCTGTTAGTTATTCTTATTTGTGCATTATCAGTGATCAAGGACTGAACCCTTCTTCATAGCCTTCGTTAATATNAAAAAAAAAAACTAAAAAAATAACCAAAAAATTAACCCAAAAAGCCCATCAGTATCTTTGGCAAGCCTCATTATTTTTTTACAACCAGACAGATGCTCTAAAAAGGCAGCCAATACATAAACTCTTCTTTCTTCTATAACTGCAGTTAAATAGGATGAAAGTTCTTTGTCTTGCTCTCTCTCTCTAACCTCATGCAGCAGGTCACTGTAGTAATGATGTCTCACAGCTGGTTCCCTCATTAAGCTCCTTAGTGATTATATCTTAATAGTTCCTTCATGTAAAACCCAGAAGTTAGACACATGATGAAATAACCCCTTGATTCATATTCACATAAACATAGAGTTCAAGTATGGCACATGTAACTTTACAGGAGATTTTGAAAGAGTATCAGAAATAAACACAACTGACAATTTCATCACAAAAAAAATTTGGGAATCAGGCAGGAATCCACCTTCCCTATTCATGGTGGGACAGTGAAAGAGATAATCTGCTGCACTGAGGTTAGTAAATTAGACAGAAGATATTGCCACTTTTGATCTTATCCATAATAATAGCTAGGACGTGCAGACAATTGGGTTGAATCTCCATGCTGAACCATAGCTCTGATTAGAGCTGGAAGTGTTTTCCCCTTTTTAACGAATCTCTCAAAATATTATTGATCATTTCCACATGAAAAAAGTCAATCTCCTTGTATTGTTGTACTAACATTTTGTGACTTTCTGGGCTTCTGAGTTCTGGTGGAATATTTACATAGCTGAAGCTGTTGTCCTCAGCTCAAGAACTGACAAGCACTGATAAAACTAATTTCTTTACTGCTCTCTAATCATGACCAATCCTGAAGTCTGAGTGTTTGTTCAGTATACTTTATCTCCTTGAATGAAATACTTGCTTCCTTTCATTTTCCCGTTTTGTTAAAATAATTTTTACTTCCCTGAATTGTTTTACAGGAATTAGTCTTTTCTCTCAGTTAAGGAAGAATAAATATCTTACCTTAATGTTGTGAAAAAGTTTGCTTATACCACATTTCTGTAGAATCAAACTACTAATACAACATGTATTAATTAAACCTGTTTTGAATGCTTTAGCTCTCTGAATCTTTTTCTTCCCTGAACTCCAGCTCTTAGTGAAACTATATTCAAATGTGTAACTTTTGTTTTCAAGTGAATTCCTTTCTTCTACAATATCTCATTAGTCATGGCTGGGCCTACATCCCTTCAAATATCCCAGTAATTTTATTGATTTAGTGTGATAATGATTAATCCTAGGTGCAGCTATATGCATAGAGTGTAGCATCAATGAATTTGTCATTCAGAGGAGCGATTAAAGTAGTCAAGTCTCACATATTTATTCTATAACACAACATGTGCACTTTTCCAGCTTTTCCAGCATGTGCTCTATATTCCTTCATCTCCTAGTCTTGGTCTCAAGCCAATGGTGTTTCTTTGTCTGAAATGTTTGAGTTGCATCAGTGCAGCCAATTCCAAGCTATGTATGTAAGAAAAAGTACAGTGGTGGTTCCATATGTTCCATTTGGGATTTATGTGCTTGGCTAACTCCAAATGGCTGAAACTGGAAATATCAAATCTAATGAGATTATAAAATTCATCATGAAAGAATGGACTACAAAACCTCAAAAGAAACAAGATTTATAGTTATGAATACTTAAATATGGCATATTTACAAATGTATACAGACCATTTTTCATTCTATTTTTCATGGTACCCTCAGTCTAACACCATTTAGTATACTGGGTGCACAACAAGTCCCTTTAGATTTAAATTATGTTAACTGCTAAAAGCTTTACAGTGATAAGCAACCCAAATTTCAAGACCTATTGGGCAAAATAGTTTCTCTTACACTTCTTGGGAGTAAATTTGGCCCTCCTAGAAATAAGATGGGAAGTCACATTCACTAAAATTGCAATCTAAACTTTTAAGAGATACACAAATGAATAATGTTGTGAATTTTCCATAAAAAGAGGTGAACGGTAGTTTCCTAAAATGTATTGGTGTTGGCTACTCAAGTTTAAAATCAAATTTTGACTCTTCTATTACAGTAATCTACTTACAGTAACATATAGAAGTACATTTTTATCTGTAATTGAAATTTTAAATGGCTGATGTTCTCCATAAACACATGGAGACACCATTACTTTTCCATTTCCTTCAGTGTTTAGAAAATCAAGAAACTTTCAGGGACGTTAAGGAGGGCAATCAAGAAACTATCTGTGGGATCCACTGATAATATTTATACACTTAAAAATTAAGCATTTTAGCCAAGGCTGTCCACTCTGATTTGGCTTTAAAGTCAGCAGCAAGAAATAGCCAATTTTCAAGAATGATCCATCACATTCCATGATGGTGTCTAAAATAAGGTGGACGTATCCTTTAGAAGATGCTTATTTTCTCTCTAGGCAATAATTCTTATATTTTATACATGTTTATTCATATATAAATATATGATTTTTACAAAATGGGTTGATTTTCAATGGAAATTTAGTATCTAAAGTTAGGTGAGTGGAGCATCCTTTTAACATTCGGAGGCTTCACCACATTATGGAGATAACGTATGTTTTGGGCAGTGTTCTGTATCAGGCAGCAGTGTTTGGTATGACTGTCAAATGAGCACAATTATTTTTAGGTCTTTTGAGGTCTTTTCTGCTGAGCTGACTGTGACTTACTGAATTGCAGTCAGACAGTGTTGGTGATTCATCTTTATTCTTTTATATTCATCCTTAGGCCCCATATGACTTCTCCTTATTTTCAAATGGAGTTAGGTCAGGCATATTTGAGCCTCAATTTATCCTTAATCGGTCTGGTTTTCAGCCCTTAAGTCACACCTGACTATGAGCAGAATTGCCATAAAATTGTTTTTCATTAATAGTCTTTTAATGTTGACCTGAGATGTATATGGAGTTTGTCTTGNTTTTTTTTTTTTTTTGGCAGCTTATGGGGGGTTGTTTGTTTTTGGTTCTTTCCTTGGAGTTTTTTTGTGTTTTGAGCGGGGGTTGTTCTTTCATTTGTCTGTTTGCTTTTTCACTGCTATGGGATTAAAATTAAAAACATCAGAAAGTACACAGAAGAAATCAGAGAAATTACTCCAATAGCTGTGCAGCTACTCCAGTGCAGTTCATGCCCCTCAAATAAGCCTTTTGCAGAATTCCAAGTAATTCCCTTAAATGACTCTTCCACAAGAGCTGTGCAGTTCCAGGAAAGCACCACCAGCTTTAGCCACAGGCAAAGCTGGAAGTTTCCTAAGGAAGCAGATTGCCAATGGGAATACTGCAGTTATGGTATTATTCTCTTTTGCTGGCATAAAGAAAAGGCAGATCTGCAGTTACTGCCCCTAAAGGAGGGGCTGGGGCAGAAGTTCTTCTGTTTCAGAAGAGAAGGTATTTTCAATCAACAGCAGCACTTGTCTGCATTTCATCAGGCAGTCATCACTTTCCAGGGATGAGTTTCCATTCTTCTGATGGCAAGAGAAGCAGCAGTACTACCTCTCTAGGTCTTATTCCTTTTTTTCTTTTATACCCCTTTCCTTTGTTTATTTTTCTTTTTGTTATTTTTACCTTCCTTTTCCATAACATAAATATCCCAACTCTACTTGCTGACTAGAAAGATAAAAAAATCACTTTCCACCAACACTGTCGAGAGCTCTGGTGTTTGCTCTAGTTCCCATTTAGGGTCTTGTCCTGTAGTTCTAGGTAATAATTAAGGCTATCCCATCCATGCTGGACTTCGGACTTTTCTTTCCCCCCCACCAAATTCCAACTGGTTAAAATAGAAATGTTTAACAAAGGAAAGAGAATTAATTTTGATGCTACCAACTTTTTTAGGCAATTTAACTCATATCTGTACTAACCTTAGCATAAATGAAGCTCAGTCTAGGAGCTGCATGATCAAATGCAGTTGCAGAATAATTTAGGCCAATAGAATATGTCAGTTATTAAACAGAAATTCATTCTGGGCACATTTAAAACTCTCACTCATCACTTGCTCCTGAGAGCCAGGTTCCATACAGACGTGTAAGCTCCTGAACAAGCTTAGAATAAATTGTTCAACTTCATATCACTAGCTGGGATTGTCAGCTCCTGATTCCCAACCCTGTAATATCTTACAAGTATGACAGAATGTGATAGTTTCCAGAAACTTGTACAGATAACTAGCATATAAATATCCAGACAAAAGATAGTCTTTGCTGAGGGTAGGTTATAACCTTCTGGGTCAATGGCTCTTCTCTACCTATAGTGTTCTTATTACAAAACTACTTTTAAATGACTAATAACATAGCAAGAGATCAGAGGCCACAATAATGACCATTGTAGTATCTTCAATTTTATGGCCCAAATGATTGAACAGGGGATTGAATATTAGAAACCATATATTTTATTTGAAGACTAACCTATGGCCAAGTAGAAACCCTAGATGAGTTATTTTATTGCTCCATGTCTCAGCTATCAATAAACTGGGAATAATGACACTTAATATCTTTAAATACTACAGTGTGAAAAAAAACTTAAAGGGAGTTTATAAATGTGACATAGTATTATTGGTCAAAAGACTTAAAATATTAATCATATTATTGCTTTCCACTGTATTTTTAAATTCTATTGCTTCCCCATTCATTTCATCTCTGGGTAGTCATATTTCAAATCTTTAAGCAGCTTTGACAATGGTCATTTCATTTCCCATTGGAGCCCAGATACTTAAACAGTTCACTGCTCCTGGGATACATGTATATTTCCTTACAATTAGTACTGTACCCCTTGATAGGCCTAGCCACTGGGATTGACATGATCAGGCTCAGTAGTTATTCGACACAGGAAGCCAAAAATTTTCCTGCTCCTTTTTGGTGCTGTACTCTCCACATTCTAAAGGAAATGGAAAGAGAGATCTAATCTTCATCTAACATCTCTTAACTTTTGGGAACAAGACTTGATCTTGTTCTACCAGAGATCTTTCCTGCTTATTCCATACCCATAGCTCTTACTTGATGATTATGCTGCCTGAACTTTTATGCTGCCTAATAATCCCATATGGGGTTTTTTTGCCCTTTGGTGGTTACCAAGCTTTGTTAAATATATGCTGTTTCCTGTGTTACGGTGATGTTATATATCAGCATCATGGTGTTATAAATGCTTATATGTAACCTGTCGTCACCATTTTGGTATGTTTGCTCCATCTTTTAAGGTAAATATTAATTCTTTCTTGCTTAGTTGCAAATATTAATGCTTTCTTGCTTGTGTTTTGTGGATTCAGCAGAAGCCTCCTAGAATAAATCTCTAAAGCAGAATGACAAAGAAACACCAAAATTTCAGTCATAGCACAATCAGTAGGGTTTGACAGATTTACTCATTCTACAATAAAAGTTCAATTTTATTTTTCTATAAAAGTTAAGAAGTAGTTTGGGGTAATAGATAATGCAAGTGGTGGACAGTAAGAGTGTTATTGTGTGAACCCACTCAATACTGTCCATTTTGATGTAAGACTCTTTACTTTGCAGGTCTTTTTAATTCTTAGAAATAACTGCACAAAACAAGATCCACTAAATGAGTGGATACATTAATAAATAGACAGTATTTATTTAACCTCTCCTTTCTTTTATAAAAACAAATGGAGTGTATTTCCGAGGTATACTTTGTGTCCTGTGATGGAAGGCAGAATAAAGCCCTGTGATGCTGTGGCTGATGTGTCACAGCTTTAATGGCAGGAAACTTCCTGAAAGAAGGAATTTGAGTCAACAGAGAGGTTAGCTCGACATTAAAATAAAACAGTTCAGTGATTTCAAATTAAATTACTGCGAAAATTTTTGTTCTTCAAAGGATTGGGTTATTTTGACCTTTCATTTCATTTCAAGATTAAAAGAGCTGACAAAACATAAGGATTTTTGATGAGCAGAAATTCTGTATTCTGATCAACTCTAATAAGGCATTTTCCACAGAAGCACATCACTGAAGCTATCCAAACCATCTCAATTACTATTGATTAGAACATATCTCTAGCAGAATGATGTTACCAACTAGTCTTTGAATCTATTAAGAGAGAATGACTTAGAAAATTATAAAGATCCTTATCGTTATGAGTTTCTCCTAACTGTATCAGTTACTTGTTTAAATTCTAAAACAATGGAGTTAATATATTTTTCCTTTTTTCTCTTTTCTATTTTTTACTACATATTTTCTCTGCTGGGTTTTGCAGATGTGCATTTCTTTAGAAAAGCTTGCCTCATGTTTAATGCATTTTTAGCTTAATGATATTTTGTGCCACTGAGCTCCACCAGCCTATTAGTAAGTTTAATTTTAAATAGCTTTCCTTTTGATCATTTTTGATCTATTGTCTTTAAAAAAACTTGTAATTTTAGAGGCATGTGGAAGAATATTAATGAATACCGAATATATTTCTATAAAATTAATTGCTGCATATACAGCCCTGATGTTATTTTTATTTCTTTCCAAACCAAGCAGTCACCATTGCTTTTATGTTTCCTAACTAGTTGGTGTTTTGAGGCTAGAGAACCAAAACATGCTGGTTCCAAGGCAACATTAAATAGACTGTTTATTTAAACATCCTCTGAAATCTGTTTGTCTACTTGACCTAACTACTGGCTTAAATGCAGTAAGAAGGCATTTTAACACCATTAGTATCTGGATTCCAGCCAAAGAAAATCTCCTTACTTTATATCCCTTTAGACTGCATTGATGAAATAGCCTAAAAGTAGGTTTGGTGTTCATTAATTCATTTTAAATGGGAAGGGTACTCGCAGATTGTATAACAGAGAGATGAAAAACTGAGGTTCTGAAGGTTAAAGGGCCTGTCCTTTGTTGGACATTTCCTAACGTATGTAACATTATGATTGTTTAGTTCTGCACAGTTATAAAATAATTTAATCCTATATGATATGGTGAGTTCAGACAGCATATGCTTTTGAGATTGTGCTGGAGAGATATTTTTCTCCTCTTTCTGTCCATGATGAGAGTTGTTTTTTTTGTGATTTTTTCCCCTCTCTTGTGTTAATGCCTGTAGCACAATGAAAATAAGCAGTCCAGATTTCTAATGCAAACTGCTTAGGGACAAGATGCTAAGTGATTCTAAGTGTTTTGTTGAGAGCCACTGTTTAAGTAAACATTACAAATTATGATTATGTAGTATATAATGTAGATTGAAGCCCTTGAGCAATGAATTATTAAAAAAAAACCCAAAACATTTTATCTGTTAGATCATGTTTCTTTTCTTTAAAGAATATGACAGGATTTTAGTCCTGTTCCTGAGGCAGCATGTTCAGTGGCATGAGAGACACATCCTTGAAAGGTCCATTTTCTTTTTCAGACCAGGTTTTGATTATCTCGAGAAAATGTGATTTTCTCGAGATTTCCTTTCATACGATGTAGCAGATTGAGCACTCTTGGGTATTAGAAAGTAAACTATACACTATTTTCAACAGTATAATTTGTGGTATTAGCATTTTAATTGTCTGTACTTTGTTTATACTTCATGCTTTCCATGTTTGTAGTTCCTTCATTCATTTAAATGAAAGTTTTTCTGCAATTAAAAAAAAAAAAAAAAAATCCATGGCAGCATGACTGTAAGAAACAATACTGCACTATATCAAATAAAGTTCAAGAAGCAGGCTTAGAGGTTTAGATCTATTTATGTAGTGTTAGGTTATACCATCACTCATAGCTTCTAACTGTGGTTTAGGTTCTCCTGCAATTCATACTGCCAGCATGTGGAATAAAACCAGGGATCTGCAAGAGGAGAACTGGAGGCACAAAAGGATGAGGATCACTGGCTGGGACAAGAACAATTTATGAGCCATGAATTTATTACAATTTATTTTTAAAAAGTATTGGCAATGAAATAAGAAAATGAGCAGCAACAATGACAACGCTCAGAGGAGAGTGTACAAGAGAGGTGAATGACTGGAACACAGCACTACCCACAGCACACCCCAGCAAAACTGAAAAAAACACCTCCTTTTGTGCCCCTGCAAATGGTCCGGGGTCCTGACCCTCAAGGCTGTTGCAAAAGTTGGCCAGAATCAGATTCCAGTCTTGGAATGTTCATGAAACACAGGAATTTCACAATACACTAGTAATGAACCTTTGTCCTTGTGCTTACTTGTCCATATGTTGTATTCCTTTGTGACAGGTCAATGTTGGCATGGATACATTTAATATCTGTTAGAATTATCAATATCTGTTAGGCATACTAATAGGCTTATTAATATCTGTTAGGGATATCAGAGGAGAAACTCTTGAACCGTATTAAAATGGTAAAATAAAAAAGCAGGCCTTTATTGGAAGCCTCCAGGTGCCTCCATAGTTATGGGCTGTGGGCAGACCTGGTATCATTTTTCTACAATTTTTATCAGTTTAACAGATAAGCCTACCTAACAAATATTGCCCAATTAGAAGAGGAGCTGGTTAGGTTATTTTCCCCTGGGTACTGCTCCACTGTAGTTGGTCCAGGGCTTCTACGTCCCATTTCTTTTTGTGTCTTCTCAGATTCTGGTTGCAAAACAAAATGTCCTCCTTGTAGGTTCTCTTCTTGAAAATAAGACTAAACAGTATCTCAGGAATGTGTTAGAAATGCCTATTACTCTAAAATGTAAGAGAAGGGGTAGGAAAAATACCAGGAGCTATACATCCAGGTATTAATACTCTACAAAATTGCAAATATATGAAAAAAGGCTGAATCTTTAGGCATCAATATTCAGAGGTATGGGCACAAGTGAGCATTTTGACAAACTTCTAGCAGCTCTGTGTTGTATCATGCCTGAGGAGGGTTTATGGTTACAATCTGTACACTGCTTCACACACATTCAGTTTGAAAAAACTGTTTTGGGTGAAGAAGGAAAGATTAGAACCAAAATGTCTTGAGGATGAGTACACTTTTTCAAATATTATCGCAAGTTATACAATACTGCATAAAGTATTTTTTTAGATCCTAAAAGTCTGCCACAAATAATTTTTGAACAAGTTTTTGAAACAGACTTAATTCTGGTTCCTCCATTTGGGCTTTACAAATTCTCACTTTTTGTATTCCCCTCTTTGCATAAGCATATTTCCTTTAATATTTTCATAATCTTCCCATATTATTCCCATAAGTGTTCTTTTGTTGTCCAGTTCTATCCTCCTTCTCCACATTCTGAGTAGAGTGTAGGAAGGGTGATGTTATATTTTTTTGCCTTTTTTCCCCCCCTGTTTTTAACAAAATACTGCAATCTGTGGCTGACGGCCTCTTATTGTTTCAGTGCTGTTAAAAGAAGATCCATGGGGCCTCCATCTCTTCACAACATCAACAGAGTGTCTCCAGATCCCTCACTGCTGGCTCAAACCAGCAGCCTGTCAAGTAATATGCTCAATGTACACCATCCTAAGGAGGGGTAGTCAAGAAGTTTCCATCAGGCACTAAATATTTTACAATTTTTTTTTTATTCTACTGTAAATTCCTCTGTTTGGCACATGATTTAGATGTTTAATTTTATAAAATACAGTACTTAACTAACAATAATTCTTGGCAACTAAGTGCAAGTTATAAATTGTGACAAACATTACAGATTCCTACAAAAAAATTTATTTTCTTGGTTGCTGTGAGAGACTATCAGGAATGTGCTTCCTACCAAGAATTCACAGTGTGACTTCAAAGATCATACAATATGTTCTGAATTTGATTCTCATCATGAAAGAGGATTAATCTAGTAGTAATGTGTTAGTATTAAGATATACAATTAGATCTTGAAGAATGTGAGAAGAAAGAACTCTTTACAGGCTTTGGGAGTATTCTCTGTATTCTAAGGTTTTACAAATTAATTTGATAATACCTCCACTTTCCTTCTTATTCCTCTTTTCTCCTTATGTATGCGTTACTTTTTGTTAAGAGAGATTTGTATGATTTTTTATTTTCTTTGGTTTTGTTTTTTAATTCTTGTGACATATACATATACATTAGCTGTACAAATCTGGTCCAAAAGAAGAAAATACTGTGATAAGCATGTAATATGGTCAACACCAGTGTGATAACTAAAGAGGCTTTATATTAATTACATCTTAACTACCCTAATAGAAAATACTGTGATAAGCATGTAATATGGTCAACACCAGTGTGATAACTAAAGAGGCTTTATATTAATTACATCTTAACTACCCTAATAGTTCTTTGTTGTGAATGACAAAGTAGTTGTGTGAAGAGAGATCAACGTTTTTGAATGAAAAAACTGTCAATTAGGAATATCCAGGCAGTCCTCAAATTGATAAAACTGATATGTTTCACCTCATTGATGAACTTTTTTTTGAACTTTTGTATTTTTGGAGCTGGGCAGACAGTTTTCACTTTTCTCTGACACCTTGATATGATACATGTTATGTACTACCATAATTTTTTCCTGGTTTTGTTGCCTGTGTCCACATATATGCTCTTACTGAAGACAAGGAATGTTTTCATCACTGCTGAGTTTCCATAGTGAAAGGTGGTTAAACTGTGGTAGACCTAGTGACTCTCACATAGCAATCCTCTTCTTTTGTTGTTCTTCTGTTCATTCTGTCATCAGAACTAAATGCTAGATGGATCACAGGAACCTTGATTTCTGATACAGTGATCTGGACTGAGATCGGATGATAGGGATATGCAATGCCTTAGCAGCTGTTTTTTAAACTGAAATTCCTCATTGAAGACTTCCTTTTCACATATGAAATGCTGGTAGAAAAGACCTTATTCACACACGTTATCAGAAAAGGTTCTTCATCTTCTCCACACAGTTACCAACAATGTCTAACATTTCACTATTATGTGATAAATTGCATAATTGTTGTTTGCTGTGAACTTTTTTGCTATGCTAAATAATGGTGTGGGTGGGAAAACCATTCATGAATCATGCAAGTTGCCTCCTACCAGGCCAGTAAAATTTTCTTCTCCACACTAATCATCAATATCATTGACCTTTGTCATAAAACTTGGGTCGTTCATATCTATATCCCATTAGAAGTATCATCCCACGACCACCTCTTCGGGTCTATTAAAGTCATGTCAGAAAGAATCATTGACTTCTTGTCAAATACATCCAACCTTCCACATTAATATATCCACAGATGCCTCACTAATCACTGAGCAAACAATGCATGATACACACCAGGCAGTGAGAAGTGTGGGAGAGATCTTTGGGGGACCCTGTCCTCCTCCTGGAATGGACCTGATGGTGACAGTGATAAATGAGACAGGATACACAATATTCTTGCTCCCCTTCATGAGTTGCAGGAATGGGTAGACATTGTTGCTCATTTGTTTTCTCTTTCTTCCTCCTCTGCTCAGGAGTAGAGGAAGAAACTTAAGAGAAGTAATGTCATATTTGTAAATATTTTCTTTTTTTTTTTTTTTTTTTTTATCNAAATATTTTTTTTTTTTTTTTTTTTTTTTTTACCTTGAGTTCTACTCTTTGTCATTTAAATTTGTCTCCTAGAAACTTAAACCAAACTTCCCATAGCGGGTGAAGGTGTGGTCACAATAATGTTTTTTAAACTAAAGTTACATAAAATTTGGAAAAAATGCATTTGATTGAAGCCCAAGCCCTGACCACATTTTCCAATGTCACAAAAACTATTCAAACAATGATGAACTGGAGGATTAGATCCTTTCATATTTAGGTCAGCTATTACATCACTGGAGAATAACTCCAGAGACATTGGCTCTATTCTTACCCTACTGATTTAGTGAAGGTTACCAGATTGAAATACCTCTTGGACTCCTGTTCCAGCTTCAGTCTTTTACTATTGTCTGAAATTCTTTGCATGTCTATTCAAAGTGTAAACTCCTCAGAGCAGGAACTACTCTTGTCTCAGCAGGAAAGAGAAAAGACGTTACAAAACACCATGGTGGTGTGAAAAAACACAATGGAAATCAGGAATAAAAAGAGGATTTTCAGGGTTCCAAGGTTCCATTGCACACTAAAATTTCAAAGAACTTCAGTGTTTTTGCAGGGAAGTAAACTAAGTTGAAAATGGGTTCTTTGGGCCTTCAAATATTAAATATCCTACTCTGCAAACACTGACCTTATCTCCATTTTGTGCTAATTCCTTTATGGATGAAATGTTGATATTTACCCAACCCAAAATAGATGTGCTAAAGCTAAATTTAATAGTCTTTGGAAAAACTGCTTTAATATCCCTAAATGGGTGCAATTCTCTAGCTGCAAATTATAACCATTATTTCTGTATTACATCCATTAGCAAACTCTCAGGGGGGAAAGAAAACAAAAAAGTAAAGGAAAAGAACTGGACATTTCCAAGACTATATGGTGATAAACACAACATATGTTAAAATGATAAAAATAACTATAGGAAATAGCAGTAATAATGATAATTAATAATATTAATAATAATAGATAATAGATAATTTTGGAAGGGATATAAATTCATGTGCTTCAGGGCATAAGCTAGTTTCTACCTACAAGGGCTTAAGAAGAAATTTCCCCTTTGGGCAAATTGTACTATTTATCTCTTTCTCTGAAGCATCTGGAACCAGACGTTTTTAAAAGTTCATTCCTGATCTGTTTCTTGTGTGCTATGGCAATTTTTATGTTTCTGTGAGCTGAAATAA
Source organism: Promerops cafer (assembly GCA_013398275.1). Taxonomy (NCBI): domain Eukaryota; kingdom Metazoa; phylum Chordata; class Aves; order Passeriformes; family Nectariniidae; genus Promerops; species Promerops cafer. The sequence continues at coordinate 85,883 of VZSE01001157.1, read as the reverse complement.
AATTGTCTTTACCTAAAACTAATTTCAAGGTAGAGATACTATCTGTGCCAACAGTATGCTGGCAGGGCACTCAGTAAACTACTTCTGAACATGGAGCCAAATGCAGCCCTTTTGAAGATCTGCAGGCTTAGTCTGACAATTTTGGCAGATGCCTGGTATACTTCAAGGGCGTTGAAGTTTGTGCCAGATTTTCTTCTTTGATTTCCACAGATCTGAATGCACACATCTGGTTGTGGGAGGGGTTATCACACATCTACATCTGCCAAATATGGCCATGCTCTAACACATGCATATTTCTTTAATTCTTGTGTACCTTCTTGTGACAGGCTGATTCCAGCAGTATTTCAAAATCATTTAGTGGAAAATATTCACAAAAAGAAAAACAAGCGAGCAATAAAACACAACAAAAACATCCAGATAAACAGAAGAACCCACGCACCAACTAAACAAAAAAACTCTCACAAAAATAAACCTCGAAAACAGTGATGGGGAGAGGGAAAGAAAACCTGAGAATAACTGGCTGAATTCCCATCGGATTCTTAGGGGTCTCTGTGCTGTTCAAAGTTTACTGAAAAAATATTCCAAAGAGTTAACCTGGAAGCTCTGTTGTAAAAAAAAATCAAAGGATGTGAATTCATAATAAAGCTTAAACCAAAGTCATTAAATATAGATTGACACAGAGAGGATTTTTTGTAGGAAAGTAAAGAAGAGAAAAATAAAATGTAAACAAGAGGATATTCAGAGAACTTGGGAGGAACTATAGATGAAATAATAAAATAATAATTGTTAAATCTGAGCCAATAATTCCCAAGGAATAACTTTCTTAGTGCATTCTTTCCCTTTTTTAATCACACAAAATCCAAGGATCTGGTTGGGAATTGTGTTTTTTTTTATTCAGTAACAGGAGAAACAGACCTATATTTCAATCTTTACTATTTTTTATTTTAAGTGTTTGAGATTCCAGGAGTATTTTGTATGCAAATTTTGGCTTGTTCTTGCTGTAATTAGGCCCAGAGGTCACGTGGTATATTTGTTTTCTTCTGACTGAAGCTCAAAACACAACTGAGGGAATCCTTGGAAGAAGCTATCACTGTTCTGAGACACTTAAGGGCTAACAAGCATAAATAGCAGGAAATTTCAGAGCCTTCAAAGCTTTACGTGGTGAAATATTACTGTAAATATGCCTAAACTTGCCTCCACATATACATACAAAACCACACATACTAAGGCTGTTGAAAGTTCCAGTAAATTACACCAAATAAAACTACAAATTAATCTTAGATGAAAAAGATGTGTTTTTAATGTCATTGTCACTGCCCACCTTTGACTGATGCTGGATTTTAATTGCTTATCTTAAGGTCTGCTGTGTCTTACAATAGAACAAATGGAGGACAAAAATTTAACCAATGCATTGTAAAGTAAAAGGTATGGCTAGGTTATTTCATTATTAATCAACAAAGATTTTTCTTTTGGGCAGAGCTGAATATAAACAGAATTATTCCTTACATTATCTGAGGACTTTCTCACTTACAATGAAGAGAGAGTAGGGAAAGAAATCTTGTTAAGCATCTGGATTATGGTCAAAACCCCATTGGGGTCACCTGGTAGACTCTTGATAGATAGATAGATCAGTATTTTTTGATAGATAAGTGTATTTCTCAATATATATGTGCTTACATTTTATGTGGCAGTTGTTGACTTAACATGTCCCTCTTCTCTGCATGTTAAATGCACATAAATCTGATTATCTTAAAGGAAACACAACAACTTTAACATATCAGTGGGAGAATACTCAACAGCTGTTTGGAAGTTAGGGTCGTAGAAGATATCTAGGTTATTTATTCTCCCTTCCCAACTTTAAAGACTTCTGACAAATGATAAACCAGAAGATATGGATACCTGGAATTTGCTCTTCCACCTTGGAGCCTTTTCTACCTCCTTACATTTGAAGAGTAGTTAATCTTGCCTGAAAGTTCTTCTCCAAGGGTGGGTTCCCAACTCTAAATCCTAAACTAAGAGAGGCATTTCTGTGTCATCCCACTGTGAGAACCTTACCTTCATGTCAATGAATATTTTTAGCTTTTCAATTCCTTTACTGGTTTCCTGCTGGACTTTCCTGAATTCCTTTGCCACACAACTAAATCTCTGCATATGATATTTCTAGGCACCTTGGGTATGTAGACAGAACCTCTAAAATATGAGCCTTCAGTCACAGATTGTAATGATGACTGTTGAAATTCCCACATCCACCCAGAAAGAACAGCTCAAGTATTCAAATAGAAGTGATGAGTGTTGCATCCATGTCTAGGTGATTGACAGATAAAGTTGTCTGAAGTAGATATCAGCGAAGCACGGATCTCAAAACATAAATGTAAAAATATGTGGATAACAATGTGAATAAAACCTAAGGAATGCAAGAGGTCAGATCTGCACCTGGTATAAATTGGTACACATCTGCAGCTGTTTTACACCTAATGAAGATCTTATCATGGAAAGTTTCTCTAAGCTTAATGATTCTCAAATTTATTTTCCAATTATTAATTAAAAATATTTTAAATATTTTATTTATTTTCTAAACTTTGTGAATGAGCAAAAATAATCCTAAAAATATAGATAATTCATATCCAGATTTTGTGTTGGTGTAGATTCTCAAACTGTCACCAAATAAAAAAAGAAAGAAAAATATAAATCAGAAATACATGAATAATAGTCAGACCTTGGTATATCATCCTAAATTATAAGCAAGGAAATCTCCTATGACCAGAAAATCTGCTACTTGAAATAATGTTATCAGTTGCTATTAAAAATAACAAATACGTGTAGTATTTTATATTTGTTTTCTCCTCCACCTTTGTCAATTCTTTCTTGGAATCAACATTGTCAGCGATATTAAATAGCTCCTATTTCTTATCATTTGCTCTCCCATAAAGATTTGTTTTTGTTTTTGTTTTTTGTTTTTTTTTCATGGTGAGGAGGTGATTCAAAGTAAAGTGAAAACAAATAAGGGAAGTCTAGACAACATGGTTTCTGGATATCAGCTTTACTTACACTGTGTCACAGTGGGTTTAATTCTGCTCAATGTTCATTTTCCAAGGTGACCTGTGCTTTGACAAACCAGTGCAGAGCTGCAGCTGATGACGAATGCAGAGCACTATCTCAGGAGCCTTAACTTCACTGTTCTCTGGTGCTCTAAGCAGAGAAGTTGAATACCTTTTCTCTTGGGTGGTTAACCCTTAGCAAAGGCTTAAATATGTTAAGAGTGTGTTATAATTTCTTGCTGCTAGATTTACAGAAACTGACGCAAAACTCAAGTGTGTGCAAACTGAGCAGGTCCAGCTAATTTTGGTCATCGTAATATTCAGATTAGTAGGTTCAAGAGGAGTTTAAATGTCTACTTAATATTATACATCATCATTACTAAATAAATCTACTCTTTGCCATAGATTCATTCTAGACACTCAGCAGCTGTTCCCACCAGAGAAAGGCATGGAAGGGACTTTTGTGTCATAAGTGTGCAATAGTTATCTTTGTCAAAAACGGTGATTAGTCTGGTGGCTACTGATTGTCTATATGAGCTACATATCATATGTAGCTATAAGTTATAATCAAATGATAACATGAAAATATGTCAGCAAATATTACAAAGAATACAAGAAAAGGGATTGTAAAGATAGGCACATTGGTGACTTAGACCATGAACTAAGATTATTTTATTTTATTTTATTTATCCATCTGCACGAGCTTAAGTATTACAAGTGGATGAAACCTCTGGTCTGGAACACAAAATTTCTCTCAAAAAAAGATTTTTTTTTTTTTTTTTCACTGCAATATTACCAGAGGGAAAANTTTTTTTTTTTTTTTTTTTTTTTTGGTGCTTGACCAAGTTTTGAAGTAATGTTTTTCACTAAAAGTTTTTTTGAAAGTTTTGCAAAGACATACCTTCAGAGTTATTACTTTTTTTGGATTCAAGGGAACCTTTTTGGGAAAATAGACAAAAATCCTCTATTTTTCCTTTTTTCAAACTTGATTATCAAAGAGCTGGTAATTTAACTAGTGTTATTAATCCACTAATTAAGTCTCTCATGTACCCAGAAGAATAATTTATTTCACAACCTTTTAGAAATATTTTGCAGAACTGAGTAGAGCTAGAGATACAGACCTAAAAAACAATACCATTGTCCATATAGCAGTTCCACACAAACAGATTTTTTTTAATTAATAAAATATAATACTATTATTTATATTGCATTCATATCAGGTAGGCTTTTATGTCAATATTTAAAGATATTTGTCAATATTTAAAAATATTTTATTTGATAAATAGTGCAAGCAAAGGGAGGGTGAAGACAGAGAGATGACACTGTAAAAATATTTCTGTGAAGATACCTACACTGAGCTGATGACACTATTTGAGGATGAATGATATACATAAAGGACAAAGATTATAACACGAGTTTTGCTGTGGAGCACAGTAAAATAGGAGGAGGAAAAAAGGCTTGAAAGAATTCTCATCATAGAAAAACGTCAGAGTTCTTTCAATAGCAAACTCAAATTTTACCACAACTCTTGTGGTACTTCTCTTTATAGAAGTGAAGCTATGAGCAAAGTAAAATGACCACTAATAATTGTAATTAATAAGTAGTTTAAAGACTGCAGAAAGGATATAATTGCATATTAAGAACCCAAACAGATTTACATTTTAAGCATGTGTTAACTCTAAGTACAAGCTGAAGTTCCATTGATGCCTCTCAAGTGACATTAAATAGTCTCATGTGTTGGCATTTCAGTGCAGTAGGATTTAATTGAAGCTAAAAACCACTGTGTTTATTTTTGAAAAAATATGATATTTTCATCCCTTTTGAAATTTACGAGGCATTTCCATAGGCATAAAGATTCCTTTGCAATATCCTTTTGTGTCTGTTTTTAGTTTAGTTTTCCTCACAAACCAGTCTTCCTTTACAGATGTGTTTCTGCATGCCAGCAGACATCAGGAACAAACAAGGCTGTCATATGCATATCACAACTAGCCCATATGCCCAACAATGGACTAAAAAGTGTCTTCAAGTAACACCCCACTTATGTCTCTGAACAAAGGTCTATGCCTGGTCAGTATGTGTATTCTATGAGACACACATACTGTCACCTAAAATTTGTTCTTTTTCTTTTTTTTTGTAATTATCTGCTAGATCACTGTAATATTTGAGGTCAATTGTCCTGACTTTATGGACCAGGCACGACTTCATAAAAAAATGTTTTTGAAGGATGAGTCAAGTGGAAAACAGAAAGAACAGAAACTCACGTGCGATAGAACAAAAACTGGTTTATTGGACATGTGGCATAAAATAGATATAAGCTATGGCCCAAGAGAAGTCCTGTGTGATACCCATGCTGTGAAGAGCCTCAGATTTCCACTTACTCACAATATTGTGAGTGTGTTTATTAATTTCCGTAGGTTTTTTAAAATGTTTAGTTGATAGGACAGAACTGTAGAGGTTGCATCCCTGGGGAGGAGAACTACAGCTGGTGATAGAAATTATTTCCTTCAAGAACAGCTGTGAGTGCCTTATGTGCCAGTAGCTGCATGTGAACCCTTTATTTTTGTAGTATAAAATCTGACAGGAAAGTGTAACTCTGGAGAGAGTATTTATATGTAACCAAACACATTCACTTTGCATTAAATATCCTTGTTAAGCAGGTTTATGTGCTCCTGTCTGCTGTCAGTCAGGTTTCTGTGCACTATCAATCAGTTGCAATCACCTGTTTTTCCTTTCTTGGTTTTGGGTACACAGTGCATAATTGCCACCTATAAGTTGCAAGATCCTAAAAAGGGTGGAAATTAATCAGTTTGTAAGATTGTCCAATATTCTGCTTAATTGCAAATTTTTAGCACTGAAAAAATAAGTTTTTTGTTCTTCATTCAGTTTGGAGCTCCCTTGAAAACCCAACAATAGGTGTGCAGGTGATGTGCAACACCTTCTACTGAATATGTCCATTAACCTTTCCAAAACCTATATCCTAGGCCAATTCACCTCTGCCTGTCTTCAAATGTCTGCAGAAACCAAGAATGTGAGTTCAGTTCTGTCTACAGTAATTCCAGCTATGACCTTCAGAAACCACCTTAAATTCAGCCACTGATTATCTTCTCTCTTTTGTGAAATGAGACGAATGTTCTCTATCTCTAAGTCTGTATAAAATACAGTTAGAATTAAAGATAGTCTCCAAATGCTAATAAATGCAATCCCAAGCCTACAGAATCGGTGTCAGTGGGAGTTTTGCCATGGAATCCAACAGGAGCAGGGTCAGGACCTGATATAATTGAGAGAAGTTGTTAATATACATCACTTACTGCCTGCCTGCAGTTCTTGTCTAGCTAATAAAGTCACTCACTGACATAACAATATAGAGTGCAGGAGCAGGTGACACACTCTACTGTGTGCTTATGAGGTCTTTTATAGCATACCTTTCCCTTCAGTACATAGTGGAGAATATATAAATATACTCCATATTCTTTATACTACTATATTGAGTAACTTTTTGAATGTATGCTTTGGCAGCTCAGCATATCCCTTAGTATGTGACATCCATAGCAGATTAGCAGCTTCTGTGCATTCATGAAAACACCAGAACAGTCTAACACCAGTAGCAGCTCAATACACATAATTGGCTTTTGGAGAGCACTAGTAGGCTCAGAATTAAGAATTGATGGGTTGCTTGTTTGTTTGTTTAAATATTTTTCTTTGTCATCAAAGGTTTATGTTCGTGGTATTCCAAATGTGTAACATTAAGACCAAAATTATATGCAATCAGCATTTGAAGCCACCTGTTTTTTCAGGGGGGCTGTGGCTGTTAGATGAAATCAGTGACAGCAGCAGAAGCAGCTCCTAATCACACATTCTTCCTGTCTCTCACTCTGAGGTACTACGTTATTTAGGTTGATAACCATAGAAGATCCTCAGTTATGCTGTAAACCATTTTTTCTGTATGGTCAGGAAGGATTTTAAACCAAGGAGTAAGATTTTGCAGGGTAATAAATATTTATGAAAAGAAATATTGCATATCATGGTATAGAATATTGTGTTCTCAAAAACTTTGACCTTAAATAAGATTTAGTTATTAAAAAAAACTCTGATGAAGTTATAAAGATAAGGACTATTTACTGTCCCTGCTTAAAAAAAATAAAATTAGTTCTAAGCAAAAGTGAAGAAGTTTTGTATCTTCATCTAAGGTGGAGGAGAGGTAAAGATGGAAAGAATGAATTTGTATTTGATGTTGATCATTGTAAGAGAAGTGTGAAGAAGAGGAAAATGTCAGTCAATATCTTTTGAAAAGACTTGATGTTGGGAGTAAAATGTCAAATTTTAATAGATCAACTTGTTTATTTTATCAAAAAGATAAGAGAATGCTTCTACATCAAAGTAGCTTAAGATAAGAAAAACTCCTGATGTGAAGGCACTATTATCTTTCAGAGAAACATAGAGCCAAAATGCATAACAAACATGTTGCATTAATATTAACACAAATTGGTAAAAATTAATTTGGCTTTGTTTTTGTTTGTTTTGGTTAGATGGTCTTGTGGGGTTTTTGTTTGTTTGTGGGTTTTTTGTTATTTGTTTTGTTTTGGGTTTGTGTTTTTTTTTTTTTTTTNGTCTTTAAATAATTTTGAAATGTATATATAATTAATGTTTTATTGTTTACTTAAGGGGGAACATACTATAACTGTATTTTGTGAACCTTCCTCCCCCCCCACCTCAGTTTTAAAGCTCTGTTGATGGACACATCCTTTTAGAACTCACACCATGTCTGGCTGCAGTTGTCACTTTACATTGAATTGTAAGTTGACAAGAAAGTCCTAGCCAAATGCTGCACTTTAACAAGACGACACATGAGACAATGAAACCTGAAATGACATGGTTTCCTTTTCTCACTATTTTTTTCTTTCTAGACATGCAGTATTTTCCTGAGGAAATAAGAAAAAGAAGAAATTAAAAATATGGGTGTACGAGAGTTCTCCATTGACAATGACAGCATTCAATTACCTGTCTTAAGCTATGTCCCAGTTTCCAAATATCAGCATTGAGGTGGAATAAAGTTAGGCCAAAATAACCTAGGGAAGTAATACAGTGGTGAGAAGTTTTTTATTGAAAGTCCTTTTGTGGGTTTGTTTTTATTCTTCAGGGAAAGGGGAGATAAAAATAAACGAGTGGATAAAATGTTTTTTTGTTTGTTTTTTTTTTTTTTTT
>VZSE01001157.1:56594-76830 GCA_013398275.1 Promerops cafer | reverse complement strand
GTCTTTAAATAATTTTGAAATGTATATATAATTAATGTTTTATTGTTTACTTAAGGGGGAACATACTATAACTGTATTTTGTGAACCTTCCTCCCCCCCCACCTCAGTTTTAAAGCTCTGTTGATGGACACATCCTTTTAGAACTCACACCATGTCTGGCTGCAGTTGTCACTTTACATTGAATTGTAAGTTGACAAGAAAGTCCTAGCCAAATGCTGCACTTTAACAAGACGACACATGAGACAATGAAACCTGAAATGACATGGTTTCCTTTTCTCACTATTTTTTTCTTTCTAGACATGCAGTATTTTCCTGAGGAAATAAGAAAAAGAAGAAATTAAAAATATGGGTGTACGAGAGTTCTCCATTGACAATGACAGCATTCAATTACCTGTCTTAAGCTATGTCCCAGTTTCCAAATATCAGCATTGAGGTGGAATAAAGTTAGGCCAAAATAACCTAGGGAAGTAATACAGTGGTGAGAAGTTTTTTATTGAAAGTCCTTTTGTGGGTTTGTTTTTATTCTTCAGGGAAAGGGGAGATAAAAATAAACGAGTGGATAAAATGTTTTTTTGTTTGTTTTTTTTTTTTTTTTTTTTTTTTTTTTTTTTTTTTTTTTTTTTTTTTTTTTTTTTTTTTTTTTTTTTCTGAAGAGTGTGGGGTTTTGCATTCTCTGTTGATTTTCTCCTAAACTATAACCTCTCCCAGCTATAACTCAGTCTCAACTTTATGTACTCAGTCTCTCAAACCAGCCATGGAAAGCTGGCCACACATTTTCCCATATGTCTGCACATTTGCAGCTCTTTTGATGCAAAGTGTATCTCCCTTCATGCAGCAAAGCACAAAGAAATAGAAACCGTGCAAACACAGACCTAGGGCTTGTTACCTGGCAATGGAGATCCTTCACCTAATTTATTTATTATTTATTAAAAAAACCCCAAAACGTGGCATTTGTGCTGTTTTGGAACAACTCTGCCATCCACATAAGTCAAAACTTGAGGAATTACTTTAAAATGAAAGTTAGCAAGGGAGGTTTTCACCCAGTTCTGATGGAATTACGGTGTGTTTTGGCATCTGGTAACACATGTTAATTCAAGTAGGCAACCCACAATAACTGGGTTAACCAGCAAAAACAGTTGGCTGTTAACTCCATACTCCATCAAAGAAACCAAAATATCTTCAACTCTGTGGTTTCTTTGAGTCTTGGAGGTTTTCAGTACGGCTTACCACAAAATTCAGCAACTCATGGAACCAAACCAGGTGTCATGATAAAACCTCATAAATCCAGGTAACAGGTGATGACCTTACCTGGTGCTCTTCCCTACTCATCCATCCTCAATATTCTAAACCCTCAGTAACTTAACTATCAACATCTAGAGAACCATTATGTAAAAAAAAAAAAAAAAAAAAAAAAAAAAAAAAAAAAAATTTAATTTTTTTAAAGAGGAAAAAAAAAAAAGAAAATATTTACTATTTTTCAAGAGGAAAAAAAAGAATAGAGAAAAAAGAAAAGTCCAAGAAGGTGTCTTCAAAAACAGCCTGCCCAAAATGTGCTAGGTGCAGCTGATGCTTAATAAGGAATAGCTAGTTTCAGGACAAACAGAAAGCTCTGTTTCCAGTCCCCACTGAGAAGGACAGGAGATATGCAAATGAATGTCTGGGAAGCTTCACGGCTCCCAAGCCCGCGCGTGCTCCCTTTTTGTCTGCAGCACTTCATTTGTGAAGCACAGCTTCCCCAGGGGGGAGTACGACAAGATTCAATTCAGATTTTCCCTAAATTAAATTAAATGCAATGGCCATAAAGCCCCAGGGGGGTGGGGTGGGGGTGAGCAGTAGGATGATGACTTATTTTGAAAGCAACTAACTTTTGAGCAAATTTGAACTGCGTGTGACAGGGGCATAGGGTGGTGGAGTGAATTAATGTGAGCATTTAATGAGCTATATTATTACTGTCCTACTCTGAAAAACTAAGGCTTTCTAAAGCAGTTAGGAGCAGTTTGAAGTGAGGACATGCTAACAAGAAATTTGAATTTATATTTCTTTGATATTTTCTAGAATTTATTCATTTAAACTTTTGCCCATACCCTTGAGATTGTTGGGATGACTATGAGTACTTGGTTCTTAGAGTCACAACTTTTAAGAAAGGTTGTCATCCTCTAGGTTCTTAAAGTTAGGGCATACATAAAGGAAAAAAATTACTCAAAACCATTATGTCAAAATGTTTACAACACATCCCTCATTTGTAAACACCTCAAAGGTTGAAGCTAATGGAAATTACCTGAAGTTATTTGAAATTAGGATTAAAGCTACTTTCAGTTTATTACCTTCTGTAATATGTTATACAGAGATACAAAAGACTTTCCCAAATACTCCATGTGAGGAATAAACCATTCAACCAAAAATATGGGAAACCAGAAATGGGAAAGCAGCAGTGACCCAAGATAAAAGAATATCATATGGCCTTAAGTGATCCAGAAAATGGTATTCAGGCAAATCACTCTAAATTAAATTAGAATAGATTGTAATTTCACAAAATATGCTGGTTTGCAATACATCCAGTGCTGCACCAAAAGCCCGGCTTCCACTTTAATAGTAATGAACAACACTAACTGATACAGGTTCATTGAGGAAATATATAATTACCCAATTGCAAATTTTAATTAAAAATGTGGAACATACTTCTACATTTTTCCTTTATCCTGGAGATTTTGCCACCTGGAATGTGTGGTTTATATGCTGCTTCTCTGTGTGATCCAAGAAAGTTTTGTTCTGATGAAACTCATAGCAATTCTCATGCTCTGTGGTGATTATAGTAATCAAGTTCCAATTAAAAATAAATGTCATTAAAAAAATGTGGGTAAACAATGTAATAACTCACATGAAGCCACTAAGAAGTATCTGTAGAAGGAGAAGCATTTGTAGAAATCTCCTCTGTACATGTCATAGTGTGATCACATTTGCAATAAACTCTTCTGCTTTATAAATATTTAGAAGCAGGAGATACAACACAGTTCTCAAAATTACGTAAAAAGTTCTGTAAATATTAGAACAGAAAGAACTTAAAGAGAAAAAACAGGAATGTCAAAACCTCACAAACAATTTTTTTTCAAATACCAGAACTTTTTTCCAAACCAGTGATGCTTTAGGGATTATACGGTTTTGAAAAACATATCTTAAGTTCTCTTATGATGATTTCAACAGTTTAAATTTAAAGAAGGTTCCAGAATTAAAGTTATACACATAAATAATCACTGGCATAATATAGCATCTCCCCAGTGAGAATGTGAATGTAAAAACTATTGGAAATAGTTTGATTATACCATTTGAAATTCAGTGTTCCAGAAATGCATGCTTTTAGGATTCTTGTTAGATTTTAAATTATCAAAAGCAAGTCCAGAGACATAGATATAATAAAATCCTCATTACTTAATATTCCAAAAAGGTACAATAAGTTAAATTATCTTGTCAGCATATATTTAAAATACACAAACTAAACAAAGAATATGATAAAATAGAAAAATATATGTGTCCTCTTTTCAAGAAACATGATTAACAGACAAAAAGCTTTGTGATATATTGTTGAGAACATTAAATGAATTTGAACAAATTTTATGAATATATGGATCATATATTCTCTTCCATAAATGCTTTTTAGATAATAATATCCTTCAGCAATGACAAAATGATTGCAGCTGATCTACAGTATATTTTTCGTTATGTGCTTTATATCCATAAAAAATAAATAAAATTTATAAAAAAAGGCAAGAGAAAAGAGAGGTAGAGAAAGATAATGAGAGCATAGCAGCATTTTCTTTTTCTGTTTTTAAGCTGAAATAAATTTTACTCATTGTACAAAAACAGAGCAACTCTTCCCTGTGGCTCTCTTACAGGGTCTTGTTTTAGAAGCCGTGTCAGTACTCAAAATAAAGATGAGTGAACCCCTGATTGGCACCTGGTGCACAGTGATGTCAAGAGCTGATACAGCCCTAAAACATCCTGTGAAATTTAGTTTGTTTTTATACATGTGGCTGAGACTTTTCATCTGATATTAAATAGTCCCCTACAGTATCATCCTCTTAGTAGTCAATGGGTTTGCTATTAATATGTGGATGTATTATGAGTCACGTTTCACAATAACAGGAAAATTGAAGCATTAATGAACATGGCTTTAGCAGGTATTGCATTAGAAATACTCCATTCTCCCTACAGCACATTTTTTGTCCAGCAGGTGCAGAAAGACCTCTTTTGGGAGCAATATATCAAAGGAAATAGAAGTGGTTTCTGACATCAGCACCCATTCTAGCTGGATCATTTGGAGTTGATTTGACATGAAATGGGGCAGGAAAAAGCAGAAGGTGGAAAGGAAATTTCCTAAGCTGTTCCACTTATATCCTCAAATGTGTGGTGCAGTGTACTGGCATCCTTACATGGAAAACAAAATCAGAAACTAGGAGAAAATGAAAAAGAAACAGTAAATTTTGCAACACCACCTCACTCCAGCACTAGGCTGGTAGCATTTTTGTGATCTTGAGCCAGAAAAAAAAAAAAGAAAGTGGGGAGAGTTTAACTCTGGTCTACATGTTATCCACATGCAGGAAGTAAGGCACTGCTCAGGCTTCGACTGTAACCCCCTTGAAAACATCACAGTGGTGAGCTGCTGAGGTGGCTACATATTGTCCAACAAAATGGAAAAACAGGACTGAAATCACTTCAAGTCTGGGTAGAGAAAAAGGAAGACAAGAGAGGTGCAGAATGGTGTTTGCAATACATTTCTTTTCACCATCCTTCTGTGAAAAGAATACAGCCACACCGGGGCAGACCCAGTTTGGCCCTCTGCTTGAAAAGTGCTTTGAAGTTGAAACATATTTTGTACATGCTAAGTATTTTTATTAAATTTAATTGATAAGAGGACTGTTCTTTGCAGCTGCCTGCTAGCTTAGATTGAGTTGTGCTGCAGGATATTGTTTGTGTTGTGATGAAGAAGGCTGTAGTAATACTCTCTGACTGCCTCTCCCCTGGGAACTCTCCCAAAAGCAAAATGTGCATCTGATGAGAGTATCCCAGCAAGCAATGATTTAAATACATAAATAAAATTAATAGGAATGAGGAACATGTGCGGGAGGTAATTTGAGGTCTTCATAAGCATCAGTCTTCAGTTAGGATAAAAATTGTCAGTGGTCTTAAGTGGAGGTAATGAGTGGTCCAAATTTGACTCCAATATGGAAAAGAAGACTTAACAGAACTTTTAAGCCTGTTCTGAGATTGATTTCAAACTCAGGTCATCTCCCATCCACTGTCCAGGATCTCCCCTTGTGTGCTTTGACAATTTACTAAAAATGAAGCCAGATTGCTTTTTCAAGGCATCTACAGAGATATCTAATTCAGGAACTTCAGATCTTCTTCACACTCAGTGAAGAGGAAGGGCAGGTGGGGAGAGAGGAAAGTTGATGATTCAGGATGATGCTTAAATGGGCTGTGCCTTCTTTTACTGAAGGTTCATGCTGAAGCTGAATGTAAGTGCCTCAGCTAAAGGATATCCATTAATTGGTATGGTCCCTCCCCCCACAGAAGCAAACTTGATCTAAAAGACCCCTGGTTGAGGCAAACTGTCTCTGCTACTCATAACCCCAGTACTGACCTTTTCCTTTTTTTATCTTTTCTCTCTCTTTGAGTGTGAATTCCTTGAATCCTTTATTTGTTTTTTCCTACTTTCCAGAGCTAAGCCTCCAGTGCAAACATCTTTGCTAGAGTGCAGCTGTTTCATTTTGCATAGCAGACTCAAAACACAGCTCTCACCAGTCCATGTTATGCTAACTTATGATTGAAACATTCAGACCTGAACCCCTGGAATTTTCCATCTGCTTTTCATCTGCTGAGCTGATGCTAGAAGGGCAACTGCTGCGAGAAACCCTGCAGGGCTGGTTTTACCAGTGGGTGTAATTGAGAAACAGTAGCTAACACTCTCAGATATAGGGCAAGGGGATGGTTAATAAAAGAAAATATAGATCAAAAAGATATAAACACACATCACAGCATGATCCAAATCAGTGCGTTGTTAGGTTGTGGTTTTGTGTTGTTTAGGTTTTTTTGGGTTTTTTTTAATGCATATACGCTCTCACATCCTCAAGACCTTGCTCACTAGTGTGTCTCGTTGGAGAAAGTAAAAAACCTGAGATTCGTGGAACATGATCAGCACTTAAATGGAGCAAAAGGTCTTATTGAAATTCTGGAAAGGGAGAAGGGAAGACTGAGAGCCACTTCCCAACCAGCAGTGTCACCCACTTCTTGAGCAAATCAAGTGAAAAAAATAGCTGATGATTTTAAGTGTTTGACACAACTTACCTTTAAAGGCCTAAGTATGCAAATCCAAGTCTGAAGTGTGCTGAGCACTGCTAAGGACCCTGAGGCCTTGTTTGATCCTTGCACAATGGATCTGGTGATAGCAGGCATGCTATCTGCAGTAAAAAGTGAAGCCATATACGCCAGCTGCCATACTGAGGAACAAGCATGGACCTTGAACTCCATGGCACCCTTATTCTCTGTAAAGTGCCTAGAAAAAGGGTTTGCAGCGAGCACTGTCCAGGAGCCTGTGCTTCCTTGTAAGAAATATTTGCAACATCAGTTATCAAAATGTGTCTTAAAAAAATCTTCAGTGTTCCTTCTTGCTGTCTTTTGTCTTGGATTAGTTTTGTTTCTGATCGGAAAGAAAAATAAGTAAGAAAAAGGAATCAAAGAAAATGCACACAAAACACATGCACACATACATGCACACACTGAGAAATTGTTATATAAAATGACCAAAGAAAATCAAGAAAAATAATTATTGCAGCTGATGAAGCAGAAACCCCATTATGGCTAGATGCTAGTTCACAATGCAGGGTCCTGGAGGTTGAGAGCTAAATGCATTTTTCAGCATCTTTAGCACAATTTATTAAATTAAGTTTTAAAATGAAACACATTTGTACCCACTCTATATTTTCCCTCCTCCTTGCTCTCTGCTTAGGGCATTTAACAGTCAGTGTTTATCACTGGTTTGCTTCCTCTCATTTTCAGGCCTGATACTGGAGTGTGAAACTCTCATTTATGCTGCAAATGTTATTCATATAGATAGCAATCCTTATCCTGGGGTGCAAGGTGGGGAGAGAAAAACATCTGGAATATCTTTTGTCTTCTGATGAAAGCCTGAGGTGCCTCAACCCAGAACCAAATCAAAGCTTCGAGATGAAGCAATGTCTCCTGTTAAATCAATGGTCCCATTGAAGCAGGTATGATATCCACAAATCAAATATCTTCCTAAAGTGGAAATCTAAGGGGTAAAATGGTAAATGCACTTTAAATCTGTATGCATGTTGCTGGCATTCATCTTTTCCCAGAAGGAGTTTCCAGCACTGGAGCTGCTGAATATGTAAGTTTCAGAAGCAGTCTGAAGTAAATCTGTTACGGCCTTTTCTCAGATGTAATCCTTTGACCATGCAGCGGGGTAATCCCCAAACCCTTTAGATACAGCTAGTGAATCTGTACTGAAATTATGCTGCAGGTACCTTTCAAAAAGAGAAAAAAAAAAAAACATTCAAAATCTTGCAGCATATGGCACACATTTTTAGGATAATTTTTTACTTGAGTTTCATCTTTCTTCTTTTGAACTTATTGTAAGCTAAAACCAATTTTAATTCCCATGAGATCTTAGTCTCATGTCTCCTGAATTTTAACTCAAGTAATTCTCTTTTTCATTCCTTCACATTGATACTGGCTCTGTGTTTGCAAAGACAGGTTCACTTTCACTGTCAGTCTCTAATTTGCATGGAAATAATTAAAAACAATAACCCCTCTTTTTTAGGTGAAGAAAGGAATGGGAAGAAGTAAAGTGAAAACATCAAAAGTGGCAGTTGCAAAATGGAACATGGAAGCCATAAAACCCATCGCAGAGGCACTTGCTGTGGATACAGAGCACCACAAGACTGGAAGATATGCCTAATTCCTTGTCTTTTCTGGCAATTGTGCAATATGCACAGTACTGCAAAATAACTCACAATATATAAAAAAAAAAAAAAAATCACTATGAAGAAAAACAATGTCAGCCTTCAGGTTTCCAAGAAGGAATTGCAAGAAAGGAAATGAGGAAAAAAAGGCAAAGCCAGAAATACATATTAATTCCTTCCTCTGTTTGTAAAGTATGAGAAATTAATTCAGTTACTGATGTGGATTTTAACACAGTGTCTGTTCACGTATGCATAGTATGAGTAGCTCCAAGTATAACCTGGTTGAAGAGCGATTTAATTAATAACACTTAAAGTATAAGCTTTCATTTATAGTATGGCCCTCTGGGGCTTATTTCTTTGCATCACTGCTGGAATAAAAAGGAGACCTAAAACTTGTGTAAATTACTTTTATATGTAAGGTATACAAAGCGACATGTACAGCAGTTTCACACAAATTCATTTGTGTGTGCATCTGTGGAGGGAGGGAGCTTTTGAGGGGTGTCCTTATGAAGAACAGCTGTATGAGTAACAGTTTTTTAAGGATCTTTTTTCTTGATTTAATTTTTACCCCTTTGTATAAAAAGGAACACGGCAAGATTATCTTTCACGGTTATTAGTAAAGATCTATTTATACAGATGCCTCTCTAAATTATGAATTCAATCATCATCCCACAGATAAATGTTGAGTCATAAAGGCACATGTTGATTTAATATCTGAGAATGAGATTTTTGAGTCAAAGGACTGTATCACATTAGAAGTGCTGGGCTAGAAATGGTTAGGCTTTGAAACTTAATACTATAGCAAATAAATCTGGCAATATGTTTTAAAATGGAGAAGAGGGAAAAAAAACATAAATTGCAGTCATGAAACTATCATCAGAGTATTTTTCGGCCAAATTGCTGCATATTTCAAGGGTGTATTATCAAGGTAGTTTTCTTTTTGAGGGTCAAATGAATAACTTGTTTATCAGTCTAATAAAGAGTGTTTACTCATGTGAACATATATGCTTTAGATACAACTCAACAAACACCACCAATTTGAAAAGCTCTGAATTTTGCTCAAAGGGTAAAAGGTGCAAGAACCACTAGAGGAAATTATAAAATATAATTATAAAAATATGTTTTAAAGTAAATATTATAAAATAAGTATAAAAAAGTGTTGGTTTTTTTTCAAGAGTGAAATGTACGCAATCCCTCTACAGATGTAGCTTCCCATATTTAGGGCCAAGATGACAATACATTTGCATTTGAAATTTCCTTTATGTAAAGTTCTGAAAGCAAACACTTCCGTAAGGATAACATCCAAGCTGTGCAGTTGGAAGTAGGACATGTAAACCACTGTGAAATTGTTAACTGTGGCTGTCCCACACAAATACAAATGTAAGGAACTGTGCCATATGTAAAGACAGCATCATACCCTAAGGACGCTATCTCTTTTTCTTATCGCCCTCTTTAATTGAGATATAAGCTAACTCCCAAATAACAACCCAGACTGTTTTCTTTACTGCCTAACCTACAGATTTGTTAATCCATAGGTGCTTCACTAATCACCCTTTAGGTCCTTGAATGCCCAGATGTAGATGTTGAAACCCACGTGCTAAATGGTGGGTGATATCCTTCTATGTGAAGCTTCTCTGCAATGCAGCCTAGATTTACAGGCACGAGCCATTAAGGAGTTCCTCCGTGAGAGACAAAACACAGCCCTGACCTAAGGTGGTTTTCCCCCTCCTCTGAATCACGGTGCTCTTACCAGAGTGTCTGGAGGCTGATCTGCTCAGTGTGAAAGCAATGGAATTAGCATCCCCCAGTCAGTGACAGAGAATGGCAACTGGAGATTCTGGCAGAGCTTCAAAGAAACAGCTCTGATGGGAAAGGCTAATGCTTCATGTGCACTGAATGAATCATGCTGTGGAGGAAAACCATCTCTTGAGTAGTCAGTGTGGTCAGGGAGGAGATACAATAGATAGACCAAAAGCCTGTGATGGGTTTCAAAGGCATTTTCCTTTCATCATCTCCATTTGATATTTATGGAGCTCTAGGTACTTTGGATTAATGAGGTACCAAGGATATCCTTGAGGCAAGTTCTAAGCAAGCCACATAAATTAGTTGGGTTGGGTTCTGCTGTGATAGAACAGGAGCCAAACAGCATCTGTTTTCTCCTTGGTTTTTCTCCCTCTCAAAGAGCACCGATCATGAAGCTTCCAATCATATAGAGCTCATAGGTTGGAAAGTTTCTGGAAACTATGTACATGAAATTTTTCTGATTCTACTAAGTAACACTGGGTCCACCCATGGACTGGGGAGTTATCCTTAGCTGCTAATAGATGTATTTCAGTGATAGAAACTTGGGAAGTTGTTTGGGTGTTTTGGAATTTCTTTTTAACAGATGTTCTGAAAATATTTTGAGGAACTTTTTCTGAAATGTCATCAATTTTCAAGATTCAAGGGTTGCAGTGATTCTAGGCCCAATTTCCAAGGAATTAAACCTCTAAATATGTTGATGAAATTCCTGTAATATCCAGGATACACTATGTTGTAGCATTTTATAATCTGTTGTGTCAAAAAAAAAAATCTGTGTAGTCATAGTCATATTTTTAGGAAGCTTCTCACTTAAAAATCACATTTATCAATGGTCTTGCTCTGTGGATGGTCATTTGTGAGTGAAAAAGACAGTCATATTTTTTAAAATTTCAGTAAATTTTTCCTTTTCTTTTACCTCTCTATTCATAGTGAAAAGCACTGACCCCAGCTCCCTTTAGAATACAAATAAAAGGTAACAGTGGGTGAGGACTGAAAAATAAAGCAAAAAATATCTGATCCCAACTAAACAGGATATATGGATACCAGCTATGAGAGTTTTATTGTCTGTTCAGTATGGAGAAATATCTATTGGTTTTAGATTTATTCAGAGCTTTGGCTTACCTTGATTCAACATAATAAGTAAAACGACACATTTGCTTTTCAAGGAACATTAGAAATTGTTCTAGAAAGGTCTTATTAGTTCTGCTTTTTCAGTTCTCAACAGTGTGACATTATGAACAATGATAGGCTTTACAGACTTAGTAAAATGTGTTATTGTCCTTGCTGACAATCCCTGGCAAGATTCTGTGTGTGTTTTCAGAGATCACAATGTCAAAACTTTCCTATACAAAGCTCGAGGACCTGTACAGCAGGCAGAGATTAGCAAATTCCCACCGTGGCTGTTTACAGATTTGCAACCTGTGTATTCACTTGTGGGGCATCACGGTTGTATATTGAGCATCCATAAATCACAGAGCTCCCCGGCCTTGCTATGAAAATATGACAATTCTGCTCGGCACCTGCTCCACCCTCTATTTCTGTCACCTGCCAGAATGACAGCGGGCTATAAACGTCTCCCTGTGCTGAAGTCTCAGCTCTGATTCCATGGAATTAAATGACCTTGGCCAAGATGATATTTTTGATGTGGAGAGCTTATCCCATTCTTCATGCAAAAGAAGTAGGGCTCTAAACTTGAGTGACAGAAGTCAAATCTTCTAGAGGAAAAAATAAAAAAAAAAAAAAATCAAAACAAAACAAAACAAAGAACATTGACTTTATTTTAATATTTCTTCTTCAATACGCTGAAGTTTTACCAGGTAATTGCCCGACACAAATATTTATGAATGTCAGACCACGGAGTTTTATAGCATTTGCTCAGAGAATAACATCATTTAATGAATTCTACCATGCACATGGGACTCGGGTCTTTAATGAATAGGTCACTGTGATTTCTAGAGATGGCTGTCACTTTGAGATATGAGAATCATTTCTCTTTAGTGAAGAGGAGCTTGGATATGTGCATATTTAGGGGTTCTTTTTTGTACAACTTTAAACCTCTCAAAAATGATGCAGAGCTGGGGCTAAGATTTAGGAGATTTCAGGTGTTGTACCACTGAGATCACCAAAGATTAAGAAAGTACACACACACACAATTTAAAATAAAAGCAAAAATACCCCCAGTTCCTCTGAAAAAAATAGTTATTTCTGTTACTCCTTGAGTTCTGAGGCATTAATTATGTAGTAGTGGTTTTTGTGCATTTTTTTGTCATGGCTCACTAATTTGTTTCACAAGCTTTACCCTTTGCTAAAATTTCATGTATAAATACAACAGTGTTACCATATAATAAAACTTTTTAAATGTAGTTAAATCTTTTACCTCAGAGCATTCTTTATAGTCCTGTATGGGATGAGGGAAATGAGCATCATTACCACGTGTGGAAGAACTCGACCTTGATGTTCCAACAATAGCCTCATACACAGAGAGGCAACCACAAATTACCATCCAAGGAAAATTAACCTTAAAAAAAAAATAACATTATATCAAAAGTGGTCTTGCCTTCTTTGGCACAGACAAAAAATGAGTTTTGATAACAGAGAATATTGATATAGTTCTCTTAACCAAGCAGTGGAACACAGTGAGCAGGCAGAGCCTTGCTATCTATGACTCTGTCCTTGCAAAGCAGAATAAAGGCTTCAATTCCTGTGTTAACTTTCCTTTATTTTTTTTTTTTTCTTTACAGGGAAAAAAACACATTAAAAAGGATAAAATAATAAATAACTACATAAATAAATAAATTAAATAAAATCTAATTTAATATGCTTCTTGAATTACTAAAAGTAGTGCTTTTATAGAGCAGAGGAGCAGATGTATTTACTGAGAAAAGGAAGAGTTTCTTTGTGTACAATGGAAATGAAAATGGCATTATAATCTACAGAATAGACTGTTTTAGTAGAAAAAAATGATTAGCTTTACAACATATGGGGCATCACAGGATATAGAAATGAAATAAGCAATATCAAGGATTTTGAAGTTAGCATGAAAGCAAAATTCTGGCTTTTTTTTACCCACTTATTTTTAATTAAGATCTCCCTATTCCTGCTGAATTAAAGGTACTGCAATATAACTGCAATACAGCCAAAACATAAATCTGTTGTTTAAAATCCAAATAGTTCAAGTTCAACCTCTTGAAGAGTGGGTTTGAAACAAGAGGAGATTTCACATGCAATGACTTTATTCCAGAAACATCACCTCAATCCCTCAGCAGAAAGAGTGCTTGCAAAAATTCAGGTCTTCTCCAAACTAAATAATTCTGTGATTCTGTGATTCTGTGACTCTTACCATCTTTTATTCATTTTGAGGCTTTCATCTTTGCACTCTGCACACTTGCACCTATTTTAAGGTGATTGACCTGTGACAGAAAGTTCTATTGCCTGACCCTGCTGTATGATATTAAAATTGCAAATGTTTCTCTATGATGATTTTCCCTTCTAAAAGAAAAGCTTATCTAAAATAACCATAACATGTGCAAAACCTGTCTCAAGAACATCCACTGTGCTTTTTCATTAATTTTCCCTTTTCTAGCCTAGTTTCCCTTTTGATATTATTTGGAAAGTTAATGGGAAGTTTTAATTGAGGGGTTTGTAGTTATATAAAATATGTCTGAAGTTTGGAGCCAGTGATTTTTTTCTTTTTTTTTTTTTTTCTTTTTAATGAAACAAGTTTATAGAATTTGACTATTACATGTCATTTTAGATTTTATATCCGTTTAGGTATTTGTATTAAACATGTTGCTTATTATGAGGCTACACCACTATTTCTTCAGTTGTTATTTATCGGATCTTAAACCAGTTTTAAGAACCTTCAATTTAGGTACTTCAAATAGCTTAGTCAGATAAATCCTCAGTGTAACTTGTCCAGGTAAAAGCAAATAACAGGGAAAAAAAAAACCAAAATAACAAACTGATCAAACAATAGGTAAAGTTATTGAAATAAATAAAATTTTTAAACAGTGTCGGAGGAGAATATTATACTTTTGTAATGAAATGCTCTTAATTTAGCGATCAGCAGAAAATGTGTGATGGCAACAAAACAGAAAATACTAACTTAAGGGTGGATTTCTAGTCAGAAAATACCTGTGAAAAAGACCAATTACTTCAATCCCATCATACTTTCTTTACAGCCAACACAAACAACAGGTACAGCAGCAAATTTTTGCTGTAGCCAAACAGAACTGGAACAGACAACTTTGTCCTGAAAGGATTTGTTCATTGCTATCCATTAGTCCTATGTAAATCTTGAACTGACCTATTGTAGACTTTTTAATATTGTAAATCTTTTAGTGGTCAATAGGACCAGTACCACTGCTGAGGACTTTTCTCCTGGGTGTCAATGTGCTTTATGAGTTTGACTACAATGAGGCCACATCCTTTCATTTCTGCACGGGAATGAGTGGATTGTAGCAAATTCCTTGGGTGACTCAGTGCACTAAATCACTCCCTTTCCCATGAAGAATACTATTCAGCTTCTGTCTCCTCTCAGGAAGCAACTCACATTTTGTAGAAGAGCTTTTTATTCAAATAAACACCAAACAATAAACTGGCTTTTCAAAAAGGATGCTCTCTTAAAGTGGCAGTGACATCCTGTGCCTTAATCCACTCTCCTGACTCAAGCAATAAAGTGACAAATGAAATCAGTGACTGTTGAGAAATAACCATGTTCAGTTCAACTGGATACACACACACTCTTCCCTTGAACAAATCTATCCTTTAAGAAAGTAGCCTTTAAAGTTATAGTGCCAGGCTGAGTTGTAAAACCAAACAGCAAGAAAAACCCCAGAAAAAAACCCTTTTAAAATATATGGCTAGAGAATAAATAATAGGTAACATTGACAGCTGATCAGTTGATATACCATATTAGTTCCACAGAAGCAGCTGAAGATGTGTTTCTGAGCTTGTCAGGTGCATTTCTGTTCACAAACCCCATGACAATATTCTATGGTAATGGCTCTAAATATTATTGGAAGCCATATTATTATATCTACTGCAGTATTTGTTTATAATAAGCATTATGTCTAGGCTTCCCTCCAGTGTGTTCATGTTACCAAAAGCTAATCAATAGTTACTTTACTTACTTTATTGAGTTTCAGCACATTAATTAATGTATCCCTCTGTAATCATAACAGACCTCATCACTGGATCAAAGAGAAGAGTTTGAAATTGCTTTTATTAACAATGAAGTCATTTATCCCTTCTCTCTTATGACCTTATCCAAGGAGAACAGAAGTGTAAAATGCTTCCAGATCAGAACAGTAGTTTTATAAATGCGTATGGACCAGACAAAAGTCTCTATCTCTCTTGATCTTTACTTTACATTTCATATCAATAGATAAAATTGCAATCTTTGAAAAAGGTCTAATACAGAGAGAATAGAGCAAAATCTCTTGATTAAAATTCACTTCTCTAAATATTTTTATTAAAAATTGCATGGTGTTCAGCTGCAGTTTTAGTACAGACAATACTAAAAACATACATCAGTCAGAAATTTAATGCTTATGTGGTTTAGTTCAACACATTGATGATTTCTAACATTTCCATTTCCTGAATTATTGTTTTATGACTTAAAAACACTTTTTCTTGACTACACACATATAATGTGACAGCAGAAGCCACTACTACAGGTTTATGAACTGGGATATAGTTGTAAATCAATATTGAAAATTGTGGCAGTTTGCCACATTAGTTTGAGTGCCAGTCAGGAGCTGCTGTTTCTTAAAGCAGTTTATACTTTGATTTCAAGAAGGGGAAAAAAAAAAAAAAAATCTGGTCTCTCTCATGAGCCATATTGGCATTGATTCTCTGGCAGTAGCTGATGTTGGTGAGACACTTAATTCAGGATCATGTTGCCAGAGTGCCTATGGGGCAGCTGTACCCAGAGGAGAATTGGAGTAAGGCTGTTTTTTTTAAAGAACTCTCCTTTTGCCAGTGTGTTAGCATGTCCCTCTCCATCTCTTCACGTGGGTGCTGCCAGGGCAGGCTCCTGAGAGTCAGAACTGCTGGAAAGAACCATCAGCTGTAATGAAATCAGAGGCTCCTGACATAGGCAGGTGCTAACCAGATTTTCATCCTGAATGCAGTTGATCTACTTACTGATATCACAGGCAAATAAAATTATTAAAATGGAAACTATGACAGAACCTCATCTCTGTAAACCTATTATGTTGAATGACTCCATACACAAACTTGAAAATTTAGGATGTTTTGCAAGTTTCAGTTAACTGAATTTCCACGTACCCATTTTTTGAGTATTTAAGGTATAAAAATACTAATTTTCACAATCCTGTGTATCATGTAGAGAAAATGAAAAGAAGCAGTTCTCGGATGAAGCACCCAAACAGAATATTACTTCTTAAGAAATCTTTGTAAAACCATTTCTAATTCTTCCTTTCAGTGTCTCTGTTTTCAACTGTCTTGCTAGGCAAAGCAAACCAAAGCTAAACTTACAAATAAATGGTTTCTGTGTAACTGAAAACTTCTGTTTCAAAAGATTCCTTTCAGATATCACCACAGCACTCCAATTTACTATTTCTCTTTTTCTTGTGGTATATAACTTCTATTGGGATGCCTCATCTACTTACAGAATCACTGAGTTTACCACCTCTAATTCATTACTCAAATATGACTGAAGTTTTCTGAATTTCCACTGCCCCTACATTTCCTGTTGTGGATCTTCTGAAAAATCCCTATTATCTGACATAGCAGAACAGCTTTTAAGAAAGTATTCAACTCCATTATAATTCTTGCAGGTTCAAGTACCAGAACTTCTATCCTTTCCACTTTAGAAATGAGTTTGAAACATCTATTCCTATCATACCACTGTCCAAAACAGACAAGAAACATTGCAAACAGTATTTTCTAAAATATTTTGCTGAAACGTTATTATAAAAAAGGCTCACATTTCCTTTTCAATGGCAAAATTGTCTGTAGGAGACAAAGTAAGTAACAAGGTTAAATTTGCTGTGTTCTCCTTTGTTCAACACTAATGTGGGCACATTGTCTGTACCTAATGAAAAACTAGGAAAACAGCTGCCTTTGTGGTTTCCCTGGATCGACCCAGGATCAAACACTTCCCTCACTGGCATCTGGAATTTGCCCCTCACTGGAACCTGGAATTTGCATTGAGAGAAATAGACTTCCCTTTTGCCAAAATAATACAATTATTATATTATCAAATAATATAACATAATGCAACTCTACTGCATTTCAAAACCTGAACATATCAACATTCTAAAAAACCCCAAACAATAGAAGACAAAGCTCTGAATGTCTAATGTGTCATTATAATGAATGTCATTAACTACAAATTAAACAGCATGCAGTACATTCTGATTTTTCTCCTCTGAATCACAAGAACTGAAAAATTAACGATTGCTTTTTTGTTCCTCTTTTCCTTTGTGTTTCTTAGAATTTTCTAACTGTTTTTCTCTTTGGCAAGTCACGGTTATTTCCATAATACAAAAGATATTTAACTAAGGAGAGTCCACAGCTCTGAACAGAGCACACATCTGAATGTCACTCAATAATAAAACAAGATTAATCTAAGGAGCTGTATTTATCTGTTTAGCCATGTGACTGAGAATTAGTTTATTCCCAAATGGAATGGGTACATTACAGTATTGCCAAACTGACTTCAAAGCTTGGACAATGAATGTTTAATTGCTTTCACTCTTGTAAAATGTAACTTAAGAACAGAAATGAGGGCATTTTGAACATATAAAGAAAATATGCATTTACTTTAGAGGCCATTGCAATTTCTCTGCATATACAGAGTTTTCTTAGCATAGAGAAATGACAAGGAATATGTATAAAACTCTCTTATTTTTCTCACTTTTGGGGCTGAGCTAAATGAAGATATTTCTACAACAGAAAAGCAGTGATTTGAGGTACAACTTTTCCAAATCCTGACCCCTTTTACAAAAAGTATTTGCTGCAAATCCAGGCTGCTGTTTCTATATGCAGCTCTGTTGCCTTTGTGCTGTTGTAATTGAACATCTTCATGAGAACTATATTTACTTTTGGTAAATTATCACCAAATAGTTTTCACAAACAAGCCTAAGTATACTGGTTGTCTATTACTCTGCTCTTTTGCCATACAGTGTAAGAATAGCTGTAATGAGTCAAATGAAACATCCATTTACTGCATTGTCTCTCTCTGAAAATTGCATTACAGGATGCCCTGGGAAGAATACAGACTGGTCCTAGGAATATCCCAGATATATTTGAGAAAGAGATGATGATTAGTCTCTGCCATCAACCTTTCTTTTTTCCATAGCAAAAATAACGGTGATGCCATGGTCTAAACAGGAACCTTTGCTCAATCCAGCCAATTCCCAGGCAGAATAAAAGCAGGACTAAATATGCAATGCAATGTCATGTGCTGCACGCATCCCCAGTGAAGACAGCTATAAAGCAGTTTTGAATTGTTAGTTTGAAAAACAAACCTGTGACCCTTTGCTGTTTTCCTGTATCTTTCTTAGGATGAGAAAGAGGGGGGGAAAAAAAAAAAGAAAAAATAGAGATATTGAAATAAAGGCTGAAAAAGGAAGGACTGCACAGCTGCATGGATGTTGTGATGACCAGGGTTTTGGACTGAAACATCCATGATGGGCTGCACAGATTCAGTAGCAATCATTACCCTGGCCATGCACCATTATGTCCTGAAGGCTTTAAATGGGTTCATTCTACTTATGCTTCTATATTTAAAACATCAATGAATAATTAAATAAATAATTGGACAAAAAAAAAATCAAATCCTCTATCCTTTTAAAACATATGTTTTTAGAATCTGTGTTTTCCATCCAAGTCATGTCTCATGAATAAGTCATAGGGATACCACAAGATGTTTGCCACCCAGGTTGTGTATTACACAGCTAGATCTTAAATTTCCTTGTCACCTCTGGAATTTTTGTTGTATAAACTTTCTTATATCTGGAGCTCAGTTCTTTGTGTAAAGGTTTTTACAACCAGGTTAATTTATGTGTAGTTTAGTGGGATATGTGGTACTACCAGTGAATTATTTGGAAAAAAGACTGCTTTAAAAGAAACCCTTCCAAAAAATTCTGTCACATCTCTTATTTATGAGACTATTCTCATAACTTTTAAATGTTAGACAGAATAAATTGCCCCCTACTCCAGCAAAAGTTTCCTGAAAATCCAGAGATTTTTTTTCTCTTGCTATTCTAACATGCCTCCAGTATGTGTTTAGGGAAATTATCTTCTAGCAATGGAAAGCTCAGCTCTCTGTCCACTGATATCAAAACCACTGATGATCACATTTCTAAAGATGCCTTTTTGAACACCAGGGGAAAGCCAGTGTTAATGGCTGTAGGGGGTAGCCCTGTTTGGGTGTATTGCCAGAAAATCTCGAATACCAGCGCAATCCATGACAGCAAGAAAGAGCAAACCTTCCATGCACACACTTCCAGGTCTGTCTGTCCTAGAAACACTGTCAAAAATCCCTGCGCAGCTGGGCAAGCTCCAGGCAGCCCAGGTGGAGGAGAGCTGAACAGACATCAGTGGGAAATGTAGAATCATCATTTTTCTTGTACCAGGGATTATTCAGTTCCTTTGTGTGGCTACTAATATTGCACTACTTAGTCCCTGATTTTTCAGTGTAAGTAGTTTGGTCTAAAGTCTGGCAAACTGTTACAGAGTTCAATGGCGTTGGAATAAACTCAGCTTGTCAGAGAAGACTTGGGGCCATGAGTGGCAAGAACCCTATAGCAACTCTGTGTGGATACAGAACCACAACTACAAGCACTTCCTCAGCCCCTTTAATAACACTTTATAACATTTTTACCTCAAGCTGGCATCTCGGTTCTTAATTCTTCTTTCTCCATATAAAAGCATGCAAACAACAGATTTTTTTTTCTGAAATCCTCCCACACAGGGGATGCTTAGACTTTACACTCTTTTTAAAGTATTGTTCATCCAACTCACTTTGAACTTTAAAGCTTTTTACTGAGATAACAGGATCTACAGTGTGAGATCAAGCTTAGAAATCACAGCTTGAAATGCCCATCCAGGGGAAGTCATGCAGAAAATGAAACATATCTGGCAGAACAAGACTATGGTCGGAGTGACAAGACAAAGTCAAGGAAAAGGGCAATGAGGAGAACCCCAGACAGGAAAAGGCTCCCTGGTGTTACTGAGAAAAAAGAAGGTAAAGATGTGGAGAAAATGAAGAGTTAAAACTCACCTAGCACGGCTGAGATTGAAGTGCGTGAAAAATCCCATCTCCCCCCTCTTCACACAAAAGGTCATCCTGTGTGGAAACATTTTCTTGTCTCTCTGTCTCTGCTTTTATTTTGGGCTTTATCTGGGGGAATTTTGTCTAGGTGCAAGTGTGTCTTTTTCAAAATGTTCAGACTTTATCTGAGGAAGGAAGGAAGGAAGGAAGG
>VZSE01001157.1:28101-47445 GCA_013398275.1 Promerops cafer | reverse complement strand
AAAAAAAAAAAAAAAAAAACAATACTGAGTTTTAAATACAACTCTAAAAATGTGCAGAGATTTTATTTTTTAAAATAGCTTTTTCCCAACTTTTTTTTTTTTGTCCTGAAAAAAAAAAAAAAAAATATGTCTTCTTAATGTAGAAGCATTTAACATGTTTCAACTGTGCAGTACTGAGATGGCTAATTCATCTCACCCAAGCCTTTTGAAATGTATGGAACAACACAAAAGAAATCATTAGTAAAAGAACCATAAGTGGTTACTTCTCTAAAGCTCAGCTTCTTTACAGTTCTGTTACACTGGGAGATGCCTGTAGAGAACAAAGCTTTCCAAAATTTCTCTGTAACACTTTTAAGACAATGGGCCTCTACATTAAACCTGAGCTGTCAGCCAGGAACCAGTGGACCGTTTCAAGTGCTTTGCTTCCATTCTGCCTCTGCTGCTCAAAAATGCACACTGTCAAGCAGTCCTGTGTGCTTCCAGCACACAGACACAAAAAAAACAAAAAAGGTTATATGCTTAGTCACAGGATGGGAGAAAAGTAATATACCTGCTGATCGTTCCACTGGAACTGCTCAGAGCCTGTAATTTCAGTACTTGAGTTTTACAAAAAACTCATCTACAAACTTTTTCCAGCCAGCAATGCTTCTAGATTAATTACTTGTTCTCAGTTTCTGCGGACTTACCTGGAAGGGGGAAATTCCAAAAGAAGACCCCAGTAACTGAACCGAGTGTTACTGAGGCAAGTGCTGTGACTTCCCAACGTGTACTCAATGTGAGATAGATCCTCAATGCACTGTTTAACCACTCAGGTCTGATAGAATCAACAGGGAAATTTTCATCCCAGAAAGTTGGTCAGGATATTTGGAAGGCTGAAGACCTGGATTAGAAGTTGCAGCAGCAATCTTTAAGTGGAGCAGAAATATGAAGAGAAACAAATGCCTATTTAATGCCTTGCTCAGGCAGGTTAGTCAAGGAATAGACTAAGCCCAGGCCTTTTGTACTGCTATTTGCTAATGTTCAGGAACAAATAGTGACAGGGTTTCGGAAATGCATTTTCTTTGACCTTATGTAAAGCCAATTTGCTAAGCTGAGTAGTTCTTTTGGTATTTATTAGTGCTTCTTTTATTTCAATTTTATGCTGTGTAGAAAGCAAATGACAGTACAAGTGAGTCAGAGCTGTTCAGGTGGAAAAGCAATGAAGGAAGGAAAAGAAGAAAAAGCCACCTAGGTAGAGGTATCATAAAAGACAGGATTTGTTTTTTCCTTCTTAGTCATTGTTTTTTCTGAAGGTCATAATTCCTGTGTCAACCTGCAAGTCCTTTGACATATAAAGAGGGAGAGCAAGACAAAACTTTTATGAAGTTTCCAATAACAGACGTTTCCTCTGATGAAGGACATCTTTGACTCAAAATAAGGACAAACTTTCAAGTTAGAGACAACTTCAGAGTTGGATAAGGTTGTTCAGGGTCATATTCATATCTCGAATATCTCTGAAGATGGAGATTCTATGGCTTCTCTTGACAACCTGTTCTAGTGTTGAGGTAACTCCTTGATTTAAACATTTCTAGTGATGAAAAATCCAACATAACCCTTGACATGTCATTCCCACACATTGTTCATTACATTTCCTGTTAAACCTTAGTTTTATTTATAGTTCAAATTTCTCTAGCTTCAACTTACACACACTCAATCTTATTTTTATTTCGTCTGCTAAACTCTTTTATTCAAATTATTTTTCTTACATTTATAAGAACCGTATTTATAACCTATGGTTATGTCACCCCTATTTATAAGCCAAATAGATCAGGTACCTTGAACGTCTCATGACGAGGCATATTTAATCCATTTGTCATCTGAAAAGATTTTCTCTGAAACCTATCTTGGTTTTGCACATTGTTTAAAAGTTGGCCATGAAAAGTGGATACACTATTCAAGAGAGAATTGTAACTATTTCAAATAAAGAAATAATACAGGTACACAGCTTTTTTAGCTTTTAAGTCAAGTGCTTAATTCCAGTTTTAGAGTCCAGATGTGATTCTTTTCAGGGGCTGAACCTGCTAGATGACAAATACCAACAAAAAGGGCTGATCAATTCCCTAGACTCATTCTATGTACATTGTACTTTTCAAGAACACATTTGACTTTTTATGCAGTAGAGGGTACTTGTCATTGCATTTTGCAATCTGGCTTTCAGTATGATGGATCAAAAATTCATACAAGGTCACTATAACAACAACAATAATAAATTTCATCAATGTATAAATCAGGGACCTCTGTGGTGAAGTAGTGACATTCAGTACACAGAGAAGCGATTTCAGAAACATTCTCTAAATTTCATAAGCTTGTGATTAGAGCTAAGGGCCTGGAGCATTCTTTTGAGATTCCAGGGAAAAGACTGGCGCAGCAAACTGCAGTCAAGTCAGTGGTTACTCCTTTAACACATAGGCAGACAACTTTCTGAACAAAGTTCACTGATGTTCACAGCCATTTCTGGGGCTGATGTGTAACCTCAAACTGAATTAAGCACAACTGACATGCCTGATAGTTAACCCAGGGCTAGTAGTGGCAACAAGATACTAACATGGTTCTGCAGCCATGTCCTTTGGATCTGTGGCCTGACAACGCATGGATGTGCCAGTATTTCCCTGTGCCAGGCAAGAAAATATTCATCATATCCAGGATCTGGACTATTTTCTTAAGGGAATATACTGTACAATGTTCAAGATTGAAATATTACCAAATATTCCTGTACCATATCAGGAGCAGAGACACCGTCTAACCTGAATCTCATCTGAAAACTATTCAGTTATCTATAAATTAAAACATTATCAGGAGAAAAAGAAGGATGCCTTATGGATTAAAATCTTTCTTGTGTCAGGAAACCCAGATCCTGAATGTATGTCTGAAAAGTGGACATGTACTCTGAATATTTTCCCCGAGCCCCATCTGAGATATTTGAAGAGTTTCTTTAGTGTTACCTGTGTTCACTACTTATAAACTCCACTAGAAGCCTGGAGAACCCAGGAGGGCAGAAAATTGAGCCTCAGCCAGACTCTGAAGAACTGACGTAATCAGGCCACCAGCTCCTTTTTAAACAAGCCTTAGCAATGACCCATAAAAGGAGATCCCTTTTCTTTGAAATACAGCCTGAGCAAATTCTCTATCANTGTGGCTTTATATTTTTTTTTTTTTCCTCTGGAATGACTGTAGCATACAGAGAAAACTTTTCTAATTTGGAAAGCTTAACCCTGATTCCTGGCTTATACCCTCCCCTGAAACATACACATACTTGAATTTAATTGGGTTCCAGACAGTTCAATACAGCAGATAAATTTCTTCTTGCTAAGTACTGCTTGCTGACATTTTTCTTAGTAGCAAAGCAGTGAGAAAGTTTATGTACAGAAAGTTAAGGGGAATGTGACTGTTGGACACAATAAAAGCTCAGTTTAGTTCATACACTCTTTTACACAGGTTGCTATTTATTTGAAAAGCTTCTGGCATTCTGTAGACAATAAGAAGGTCATAAAATCCCTTCCTTTCTGAAAACCATCCAGTTTAAGACTTTCTGTATGAGAGAAGCAAAAATCTTCCACAGCTCTACCTAATCTTCCCCAGAGGACAAATGTATTGTTATTTCAAACCTATTAGTGGGCACTTTCAGTGCAGATGGGGAGTGCTGGGAGACAGTCAGCCTGACTTCACATAGACTCTTTCCTGAGCCAAAATAAACCCTCTTGACCCTGAAACACCCCACAGTGGACAGAGTGTGAAAGAGGCCTGGTATAATCCAATCTCTATTACTGAACAGCTCTTAAAGATTTATATAATTTTGATTCTTGAGAGCTACCAACATTTCTGGAACTGGAGTTTAGCATACGGCTACAGAAATCTGCAACAGCAGCTGTGTTAATAAATTGTTTTAAATCTTGACATATGTGTATAGATTTATTTTCTACTAAGCAGTTCAACAGATTTCCATGAGCTAATCCATAATTCAACATACTGGAGAGTAATTCCATATAGTATATTATATATTCCATCCCTAATGCCAAAAGGTGAATCCAAATCACAAGCTTCCAGGGAATCTAGTCGAAGCCCATATGTTTGTTTGTTTTGTTTTTTAAGAGTATATTTTTGGTCAGTTAGACTGATTTGTAGACACACTGAATCAAAAAGTCAACGCAATTCTGCATATATCTGGATGGTGAACTAGAAGCCTCTCTATAACAAGTCCTCTCATTTTTGATGCTGCTAGTTCTTGGTAGCTCAGGCATAGCTTAATTCACTCCAGCAGAGTTACATTCACTTATGCAAGCAGCAAATTTGGTCCACCAGCTGCAAGATCAGCTGTAATGTATCAGCATCCTTTATCTAAAAGATTTGTTGGCTGGATGTTTATGCTGGGAAAAAAAAAATAATTAGAAAAGATGCCTATATGATTAATCTTTAGTTCATTTTATGAAATGAGGCAAATTATCAATCATTTTAATTTAAAAATAAACAAACATTGAGTATCTTCTCTTGAGAATCTGTTATTTTTCAGTGAGAATTGCTGAGCATGAAGTATTAAATATTATATTGAAGTTCTGTAGCCTATCACACTTTCAAAATAGATGATCTTAGTAGAAACAACTTCTAAATATCTGAATCTGTGAATTCATTATGCAATTTTGCATCAAAAGCATATACAGCAACCATCACTTTTGATTTAGCATCAGTTGTCGGGGTTATGTTCTTTCTGTTTGTTTAAAAGCTCATGGAATCATGAGAATCTCTGAAAAGCTTAGCCTTCACAAAGAAAATTTGTTCTGGATTAAAGCTGGGAAAGTGGGGCAAATCTATATTTATTGCACAAGCTCAGGAACCACAGACACCAAAACTGTTACCCATGGCTGTCCATGGAAGAGGCTGGTTTCTAACAACATTGTTGTAAAAGTGAATATTGCTCAGAAGGGGCAGAATTTTGAGTCCAGTACTCCACCTATGCATGTATTCACATGAAGTGAATGAGACTTTAGCACCTTTTTGCAGCATAAAAACGTTTATCAGACTTGCTTGGCAGGTTATCAGGCAAGAGAGGAGTCAAGAAACCAGTAGAACAGAATTATTCATACTTCTTTACTGTAGAAAAAAAAACAACCTGAAGAATGACAATTCTCTGACAGAATTTTCGGAATTATTCATAAATTTGCAAAGACACAATTTTTCAGGAGTGAACATAAATATCTTCACCAATATCATAGTCAACATTGCTGTTTGCACACCACTATTTTTTTTCTTTTTTCTTTTCTCCCCAAGGATATTCTGCCCGATTGTGTTACACATAGTTTTACAAAAACCCCTGTAAAACCTAACAGAGCATGATAAACTTGCTACAGGATTTTCAAAACCAATATATGTTGCAAGAATGCAATTTTCTGCAAAATTCTGTATAATAGCTTAACAATTCCACAGAAATATGTCCTTCTTTACTGCATTATGCTGTTTCCCAGAATATCTTTTATATAACTCTACTCTTGTCCTCCTTTTAAATCCTGTTGTGCCAGAACAAAATAAAAGAAGATTACATTTATATGCCATCTTACATCTGGATAAGTCAAAAATCATGTTAGGAGGTACCTAGCACCATGAATGTAACCATATCTGGTGTGAAGGGTGTGCAGAATCACCTTGTATGAAAGTGCACAAATAAATACCCTGCACATGCACTTGAACAGAGGCAGCTTTAGATAAAGAAGATTATACTAACTCTGCATTTGGCAAGATGTCCTTCAGAATCTGTGGAAGCCAAAACGAGAAAGAATGAGTTACAAAAAGCACCACTCAGGAACTATTTGGGTGGGATGTATTCTGTCCTGGGGTAGGACAGAGAGTAGATTACTTGGTGCAGTTGTTTTCTGCTTCAGTTTTATGCTGTAATTGGATACGGAGCAAGAGACAAATTTGCAAAATATTATGGCCAGGACAGATTTGCAATGAAAAGACTGTCCATACCACAGTTTAGCCAGGATAAAAGACAGGTTCCATGTGTATTCTGGAATGGTCTGGCCTGGCTTTGATCCTGAAACAAGAACTAGTCAGGCTGTTCCTATAACAGCATTTAACTTGATGTGAAGACTGCAATGTTGAAATTAATAAGTAAATTTTTTTCACTCCCATGTACCCATCTCCAGTTTGGTGTCCCCAAGCTCTTCAGAGAACACAGATGAGATTTTTTTAGGGGGAAAGGAAAACAAAACAAAATAAAACAAAAATCCCAAGAATATGCATCAACCTTAAATAACAGTAGTTCAATCCACAGGATACAACTGGTCCTGGAGTGATGGAATTGCTCATAATGCATATGGCCATATGGTCACCCACACCAAATGTTTTTCCTTGGAGATATACACCTATTGCACTACTTTTAATGCAAATAGAGCTTCTGGAATGTTTCGGTATAGTCTAATAGCCTTTTGATGCAAGGAGGATAGAGCTGAAATGCAATACATCCTCGGGCATGATAATAGGCCTGTTCATCTGGAATCAAAATTAGTGCAATGCAGTGATCAAGGACCTCAGAGGAAGCAGAATGTGACTACATAAATTGCATTTATTTCCTTGGCCTTGGCAGAAGCTAATCTGTGAGATATTTGTATTTCAACTTCCAAATAAGAGTTAAAGAAAAAAAGACTCATTATTAATGATGTAACCTACTAGTCAGAGCTCAAAGTAATTGTATTCCTTTTAGAATAAGCATATTTTAATTACAGAAAATTGGAATTAATGTTATATATTTTTGCAAGGAATTTTTATTAGACATGCTGCACAGCTTTTAAAGCACTACAAAATAAATATTGCTATGCTACAGTATTTTCTCTAACTATGCAGAATCCTAATGAATCATTATATTTTGTGATAGCCGATCAGTGGTTTACAATTATTACTTTTTTCCTATTTTTTTTTAATTATGATTATTTTTTCTAGCATTAGTCTTTCAAAAATCTCAATGAGCTACCTGTCAATGGTATTGAATAAATTATAGAAATTATCCAATATGAAACTGTATAATCAGTGGTTATCTGCGGTTATATCTTGGTCACACATTATTAAACAATGCTTAATCATTGCCTGCTGTGAATTTAAGCAGAGACTGAGTTTTTAAACTATTAGTTTCTCCTCTCCCTTCCCTTCCCTTCCCTTCCCTTCCCTTCCNCCCTTCCCAAACCTTCCCTTCCCAAACCTTCCCATACCTTGCCTTCCTTTCCCTTCCCTGAACTTCCTTTCCCAGAACTTCCCTTCTCTCTTCCCTTTCTTCTTTCTTTTTATTTTTCCCCCTACCTTCTTCTACTTTTTTCTTTTATCTTTTTTTTTTTCTTTTCCTCTTTTTTTTTTTTTTTTTTTTTTATCAAACACACCTGTGAGGGTCTGCTCGTTGCAGCTGGACTGTGTCTTTCCCAGATAAAGCATTTACATTCAGTGTCTGTATCCGGAGCTGCCAATTTCAGAAGCAGGAGAGACTTTACAGGGCCAGCTCCAGCCTCTTGCTTATTTCCTCCTGTTTTTCTGAAGCTGTGATTCATGGGGGAGTTTCAGCTAATAAAGTTTATGATATTTTCAGCATTTTATTGCCCCAGCAGCAGGCCAGCATCTCCTTGTGTCATGAGCTGTACAAATCTCTTACAACCTGAGTACAAATTAACCTGGTTGTTCCCTGACCTTATTGGTGTTCTAAAGCTGGACAAGGGAAAAACAAAAGAGGTGGAAAAAGTCTTGATTAGATCATCTCTGTCTGAGAAGATCCAAATTTTCACATGGATTACATATAAGGTAGATTCAGACTGACCCTGTCAGAGGAGTTCAAGCCACAAACTAAGGGAAAATACAGAAAAATATTGGGAAAATAAAGTAAATATTGGCAGCAGAAACATTTGACTAAGCCAAAAGAAGTTGTGTGGCTCACCAATTTCCAGTTTTACTTAGTCTTTATTATGAATGCTTGAGTTTAATGGCTCCTACCAGGCAGTGACTGGTGGATAGTCTTTGACATTTTAGGAAAATAATTCTTCCATACTTTTGTGATCCCACTCCTGATATTCTTTTTCATCCCCAGTCCAAGATGCACAAAGCATTAAGCATATGAATTAATTCTGGCCAACTTTGCCATGCTGTAATTTGCAGGCAAAGAAATACTGAGAACTATCAAAAAGAGTGTTGCACAACTTGCCAGATTTTTTTGTTTCTTAACAATATCGAACTGAGAATGCAAACAAAAGCCTCCACACTGGTTGGGTTTTCTGGGTTGTTGTTTTTCAGGGTTGGGGTTTTTTTGCATTTTGTTTTTACTTTTTTTTTTTAATCCTCCTAAAAGGGAGTGATAGCTTACCGTGCTGGTTTTACACTAATTAGTACATTAACCAAAAAATCTCAAATTAACAAACCAAAACCATTACACTTAGTCATACACAGTAGGCAGCTGAGTATTCTAAAGATAGGAAATGCAATTGTTGTTCAAATATATATGAGTTACCTTTTCATCCCTGAGAAACAGCTGTAATTTTACATTATTTGGACATCTGGAAAGAAACAATAACCTATAAGATTCCAAAACAGCCAAGTGTAGACTACTTCTATATTTTTCAGGATGTTCAGATTCATTCACAGTGGGGAGAAAAGGAGGAACAAAGTTGCAATTTTGTTCTATTAGGATCTACATTGAAAGTTTTACCTTTTGAACTTTTACAGCTAAAACCAGGCACGTATATGAAACATTACGTATTTTAATTTTTATATAGCCTTGTGATAACAGATAAGGGCTTACTCTGCCTTATGCTGCTTGTCTAGAAAGCAGTTACATTCCCTAAGCCAGTTCACTGGCTCTTCTCTATACACAGTGAAAAAAGAAAAATATTTTCAGAAGGGGGTTCTTCTCTTCAGAATTTGACTAAGATAATCTACAAATCACCTTCTGGGAGTAGCTTGTCTTTTCAACAAAGACAACTTAGAGAATCTTAGAGAAAAAAAATCTATAGCAGGTTTAAAGCTGAGGGAGAGAAATATTACCCTTTTCAAGTATATTTTAATAACTTAAAATAATACAGCTTTTTCAAACAATTATTTATTCAAAATTAAATTAATAAGTTTGGAAATCAGTGGAATACTAAAATAAAATATTTCCCTAGCTCTAGCTCTTTCTTCATAATATTTATACAGCAGAAGGAAAGCAGGGAGAACACAGAACAACCCACATGTTTTGACAGATGAAGTGTGTCCCTAATATGAAAACTCCTACTAATGCACTACAGTTATTGTAAAAGAAGATCTCCATGTCAGGATTATGGACTGGAATAAGTGAAAAGTAATGCAGATACATGAAGTAGAAAAATGGATCCTGTCCCAGGGAATTAAAAAATTATCAACAGACATCCATTTAGACATTAAAAAGAAAGTTGAAGTTGACTTTGATTGACACAGCAGAAGTACTGTATGTGTATGATGGATGGATACCACCTTTGCAAGGATCAGATGGATGTAAAACAACCAGATGCAGCAAATAGACAGATACAGCTATTAGGAAGGACCAAGAGGTACAGATAGACAACTAATTAAAGTAGATGGACAGCCAGATAGTTAAAAGAAGAATAAGGATGTGACAAACAGGCAGGTAGCTCAAAGGGGCTTGGACATAACACTTCATATCACCAGTTTATCTTTATCTGTCAGGTAGTATGCCATCTTTAAAGAAAGGACAGCTATTCCCCTTTTGTTCAGCACAGCTCATCTAGAACAGCTGTTTATACAAACCTTGAATCAAACCTTCATGCTCAGCTCTGACAAAATTACTACAAGGATGACTTTGGCCCAGTTATGCAGTGTTCAAAATCAGAATGAAGCATTTTGCACAAGTATGACACTTGGCGAGCCCAAGTGATGATGATGAAGGACAAAAAAGACAGCACATGGTGAACCCCCCTATTCGTTGTTCAATTAAGTATTCATTTCACAGTAATATTTTTTCTTTAAATAAATCTGAGGCATCTTTATACCTTTAAGCTCAATAGTTTTCTGCATTAGCTTGATATGCATATCAAAATGTGCACTATTTCTTAAATTGGTAGATAGGGCAGGTTTGCCATTAACATTTATGCATTTAAGTTTCATAGTCATGTGCTTGGAATACATTTCTCCTTCAAAGATTTGTACGGCTTTCAGCTTGTAATTTATTGCTGGGTATATTAGGTACACTGAGTCCTTCTGATTCACAGCTTTCTAATCGGCTATTTAGAGTTTACACCAAGCAGAAAATCAATGTATTCAATATGTAGTAGCTCACTCGTTAACTCTAGTCATTTGCTTAAAGAGTAATGTTGAGCTGATAATTGAAATATGGTCTAAATCATGCATTTTAATTTAAAATAAAAAATCCTTGAAATATTATTAATTTAATCCTTTTTTCTCTCTCCTCTTTCCCTCTCTAAAGGACATATTTATTTCAGTCCCTGCTTTGGGATCCTAAATCCATGACTGACTAGGATTTCAGAATAATAACATTTTTTATTTCATACAGCATCCTACAGAAATCTTGAAACACTTTGTAAATATTCTGTTGAAAAACTGCCACTTCTGGGGTATGAAGTATAGCATTTAGAAGCATCCAGGAACATCTTACAGCATTTCAGCACCAGATATAAAGAATATTTGATCGAAGGGGAGAGTAGAGGTTGAATTTATGAAAGGCTGATTGCACAAAAAAATTGGCTAAGTTTCCAGGGGGTTGCACAGTTATTTTATTTGTTGGTTAATTGGGATTTTTGTGTTTGGTTAGTTTGGTTTAGGATTTTACTTTGGCAAGGCAAGGAAGGGAAAGGGAAAGGAAAGGAAAGGAAAGGAAAGGAAAGGAAAGGAAAGGAAAGGAAAGGAAAGGAAAGGAAAGGAAAGGAAAGGAAAGGAAAGGAAAGGAAAGGAAAGGAAAGGAAAGGAAAGGAAAGGAAAGGAAAGGAAAGGAAAGGAAAGGAAAGGAAAGGAAAGGAAAGGAAAGGAAAGGAAAGGAAAGGAAAGGAAAGGAAAGGAAAGGAAAGGAAAGGAAAGGAAAGGAAAGGAAAGGAAAGGAAAGGAAAGGAAAGGAAAGGAAAGGAAAGGAAAGGAAAGGAAAGGAAAGGAAAGGAAAGTATGTTCTGAAAGTAGGAAAAAAATACTTAAACATCTAACATGTTCAGATTGCTTCTATTTTTCTTAGGTGAATGTTACCTAAATATTTGCATCCATATATTGAGTTCTTGAGTAAGGAGTACAGTCAAACTGCAAGACTGGGTTCTGATGTGATACAAACTGGCACACTTTCTTTGAAGTTGAATGAACAATACTGTTTTACAGAAAATCAGCAGTTGAAATTGTTTTGTTCAGGCTTGTTGCCTCAAGTTTTGCAGATAAACAATTCATTTTCAATGCTAAAAACAGGGATTTGGGAATCAAATTAAAAGGTAAAGGTCTAGTTACAGATAGTAAGATAAGGAAACCAGATTTATATTTAGTTATAATATAAAAGGAAACAAATATGTAGAAAGAGGTAGGCATTTGTATGTATTCCACTATATTTTTATTTTGTTATGTAGCAACAATTTGTTCTTATCTCTGAGGGTACATGTGAGATTACACCATGATTGTATACAATGGTTGCTGCATTAACTGGAACAGGCATATTTGCCAGTTCCCCTGGATTTCACTGTTACACAACTGCTCCAGAGCATCCTGAGTATAACTGCTCAAAAAAGAAATATCTCTTTTTATTCAATAGTTTATTATAACTTGATATTTGGAGACTTTTTTTTGTGTGTGATACAGTTTTGAAAGGTTGACTAAAAAAAAAATCATGCATCTTTTATGGATTTGTATTTAATTTCTGAATACAAATGTTTATAAGTAGTCTCAGAAAATAAAGTCTTTAAAATAACATGATAAAATGTTAAAAAATAATATGATAAAAGCCTACTTTTTTTTCCTTAAACAGAATCTTTTTCTCTTCTCCTAGTGTGTTTATAACTGCAACAGAAATGTGTTAATATTTCCCGGTTAGATACCACCTTAAGACTCCACTTAGATATTACCTGCGCCTGAGGATTAGTTCTGATCGATATTTCACATTCTATAAATACACACTATTCTTAGATTTATTTTGCCAGTTTTCTGGCCTGTTATTTTCCCCCATTCTTACCTATTTTTTCTCTGTGAAATGACACACATCTCACAGAAATATTGCTGGGGGAAAGACCGCTCCACTGCCTCCTCCTCCCTCTCCTCTGTTCTCACTGCCTCCAGACTCACAGCCTCTTGCCTTCCCTTCTTGCAAAGAGCATCCTGAACTCCAGAAACTGAGCTTTCCCTCGTGCTGCGGGGGTCCTGACACTCAATCTGCATAGCTCTTATCTGTCCTGCACAGAAGGATGGAGGGAGAGATGTGAGAGACTATTTGTTGCAGTTCAAAGTCATGTTTCTTTTATGTGTTATTTTTCTCCCCCTACCCATTTTCTTTTTTTTTTTCATTCTTGTTCCCCCACCTCAAGATAAATAGAGGTAGAAAGGACAAGTGATTTTGATTAGCGTTTAAAAATGTTGTCAATTTTTAATGAAAGTGTAACCTCCAACCATCAACTTTGTACAAACTGGAGACAAGGTTGCAAAATGAATGCTAATATCCTTGGCAGGCTTTGGCTGGATTGCCCTTCTGTGAACTTCCCTTGTTGTTAATTTGTTATGTCAGCCCATATTAGCAGGTTTCAGAAGCCTAAACTGCCGAGAGTATCAGCCTTAAGGAGCCAGAGTACATAAGAGTTTGCTGTTACTGATATCATTATGCAGTTACACACAAAGCTTTGAGGTCTGGGTCCTTCAGCACTGTACATCCGGCAGACCTAAATCTTGCCAGATGGTGTTTCCCCAAAGGGGCTTATCATTCAAGTGTAAAATGAGAGACCAGGAGTGAGGCTGGCAAAGGGAGGAGGTGGAGAAGTATGCAGGTGAGATAATTCTACGTGACACGAGTTAGTTACATAAAGAAGAGACTACCCTTTTACAGGCACATGTGACTGGCTGCGTAAGCGCCTTAGATGTATTTCTAACAAGACACTGCTGTGCAGAGAGAAAGAAGAATTTGAAAGAACTGGTGACATGGCTTTGTAGGTATTCATGAAGATGTTCCCTGAGCACAGAGGGAGGAAATCGTAAATACGGTGTGGGAAAATTCAAGCAGTGGAGCAGCAAAGGTTGACAGTGCTGTCATTGCACTGAATATTCCATTATACATGGATTTTTTTTTTTTTTTTTTTTTTTTTTTTTAATTGAGCTCCACGTGAAAAATCACTAGGTAAATTGCTTTTTTCTGAGTGAATCACCTTTGTACTTGCCTGGAGTCTTCCTAATATATGAAATAGTCAGGCAACTTCACAAAAAATTCTATTTAAAAATAATCAAACACAAATATTTTGCAATGTAGCACAAACTACATCTTTCCTTTACCCATGGAATTATATTAGTTGGTTATTTAATAGTGAGGGGGAGAAGTAAGAACAAACTTATTTATTCGTGAGTAGGAGAAGTAAGAACAAATTAGTGTATCATTCTATAAAATGAGCTGTGAATGGGACTTCAGCTCTCTTGAAGATTATTCTGAACATGAAAATTATCAAGTTAAATTCTAGCTGACCACACAGTTCATCACAGTGTTATCATTCTCACCAGTGTGACATGTCTGCGTGTGTCCATGTGCACGTGTGTGTGCTTATACACAGAGCCTTTTTTCTGTAAATAAGTGACTCTAACTCTACAGAAATGCAGTCAGTGACAGTGTGCAGCACAGTGGCTGTTTCATTGTTCAGATCGCTGCTGCTTGGAGAAGGAGCAGAGAATAATTCTGTATCTAACTGAAAGATGAAAGGCCCAATTCTGCAGTCACAGAGGCCCATGAAGGCACTATCTAGGCCTCTGTTTCTTTTTCCTTGCCAAGGAAACGTTACACCTGCACTAGCTAAAAGCACAGATCAGTATAATACAGATCAGATATCAAATTAAAGTAAGAAAATGGGACCATTTTGCAGTTTGAATACATAGCCTGCAATGTTCTCTAAGCAGTGTTTAAAGGACAGAGCTACTCATACTACCCAACATGTGGCTTGTGTGTATAATCATATACACCCTGGTTATGGATGCCTGTGTACCTGTCTGGATGAAGCATGAATGCATGACAGACTTTCACACATAAGAGAAAGGGAGATAAAAAAAAAAAAATAAAAATAAAGGTCATGAAATTTGATCATCTCCATATTTAAGGTTACTCTAAGCAGTCTGCAAATAACAAGGTACTTTAATACCCCACTTGCACTTTAGTCTCATTTAATATAAACCCATGAAAGATTATTCCTGAAGTCATTATCTTTAACTGTTGAGAGCATAGATCATGCCTAAGTGACTGAAGTGCCAGGAGAACTCTCAATGGGATACTGCTGAAGATCTGATATATGTCTTTTGGTATCCATCGGAGTCAAATGACATGCAGAAGAAGAGCAATGATAACTTTGAAGAATGGGATGTGTTCCACAGGCAGCCGGCATCGTGAGCCCACGGCGAGCTCGGGATGGCTGAACGACGCTGCTGATTGCAGAACGGTGTTAATGGGATGCTATAGGTGACTCCTTCTACCTCTCCAAGCATTAATCCTGCTTGCTTTGCAGATTCTCTTCAGGGGTGGGGGTGAACTGCATCCCTATGCTTTGCACTAGGAGCAGAGAGACCAGAATGACCACAGAGGGTTGCTAATTTTGTCATGGTCCTGTTTGAGTGGAAATTCCCTGAGATAGCTAACATGTAGGAAAAAGAATCCAGCCAAATCTGTCTAAAGTGACTGAAATCTGGAGAGTAGAAAGCTCACTAACAGAAGGACAGAAAATTCAGGTTTGAATGATAGAAGTTAGACAGTCAGTAAGTTTGAGAGTAAGAACGTAGAGAAAAGGGTACTCATGAATGTGAATGGGAGGTCTAACAAAAGAAAAGATATTGACGGAAAAGAAATATTTAGATATTGATAATTGGAGCTCTGAGAAAGCCTGTACTTCATACACAGAAAATGGCATAGTGAAAGTAATATCATTCACCTGGGTCAAGGAGGACATTTGGTATCATTTCCAAGAGCACCTAATGGACAACCTACATCTTTTACTGTGATGAAACAAATGACAGGAAACATCCATGGGTGTCTATCTGAGCAGATTAGGTTACACCACAGACACTCAGATGTGCCTGACAGGAACAGTTTCCTCCAGATTCTTTGAAAAATGTGAAACAAAACAGAATTAAATTGAGTATATGTATTATTCACAAGTTTGCTAAAGAATGAATTATTTTTTTGACCCTTTACTCCTGCTGTAATAACTCGAAAAGGTGCTGAAGACCTCAGGTTCTGAATTCTGTGCTTGTCTCTTCTGAGACTTGCAACATAATTTAAAATGGTCACAACACTCTGTTTATCAGTTTGATTATCCCCAATATACTTACAATGATACTTAGATTCTTCATGTAGTCTTGTGAATTGAAGCTTGGAAAGGTCTTTGACATCTGGAAATGTAATACGCTGTCTTAATCCAACATATTCAATTACAGTTATTTTGCTCCCTTTATACTCCTCTGCCAGCAGTTTTCTGACTTCTGTGTGTTGTTTGGGGTTTGTTGGCTGTTTCTTTTTTTTTTTTTTTGGAGGGGGAGGTTTGGTGGGTGCTCTTTTTGGTTGGTTGTTGCTTGTTTGCTTGTTTAAATGTACATATGAGGCTCACTTATATTTCCTCTAGTCACTCTTCATTAGAGACTGTTGAAATACTTGAAAAGATATTCTCTGAAGATATGTCTCTTTTTTCACATGACTTATACGTAAAATGACCCTCACTGTTGTAAATTTTTGTATCTAACTATCTGTTGTACGCACCAAATGAGCAAACCTTGGTCCTTTGGAAGAGAAAACAATGGCTGACAAAGCCTCACCCTCTCTTACACTGCCTGTTCTTATCATGTGTGATAAAGAGAATCATGGAATACCAGGTTGGAGGGGACTGGAAAGATCATTTTGGCCAGGCTTTCTTGGCAAAAGCGTGACCTAGAGAAGATGGTCCACCTTCC
Organism: Promerops cafer; assembly: GCA_013398275.1. Lineage (NCBI taxonomy): Eukaryota > Metazoa > Chordata > Aves > Passeriformes > Nectariniidae > Promerops > Promerops cafer. The sequence continues at coordinate 31,305 of VZSE01001157.1, read as the reverse complement.
TGTCCAGCTGAATCTTAAAAGTGCCTAATGTTGGGAAATCCACCACTTCCCTGAGGAAATTATTTCAAAGGGAGTTTGTTCTCATTGTGAAAAGCCTCCCTCTTTTGTCCAGTTCGAATTCCCTGGAATCTGTTGCATCTATTACAATATTTTCCATGTGACTCCTTGTAAAATGGAGTCTCCATCTTCTCTGTAGCTACCCTTTAAAGACTGGAACATGGTGATAAGGTCTCCTCTAAACCTGCTTTTCCCAGGTCTGAACAAACCTTGTTCTCCCAGCTTTTCCTGAGGTGGAAGGTAACCCAGCTCCGTGCTCATCTTTGTCGCCCTTCTCTGGACCCTCTCCAGTCTGCCCACATACTTTTTGTGTAGTGGAGGTTGAAACTGAGCACAGTCTTCCAGGGGTGCTCTGACAAGCACTGATAGTGTGGGATAATGCCTTCTTTATGTCTGCTGGTGGTGCAGCTCAGCATCCTGACAGCTTTCCTTACTGCTGAAGCACACTGTTCACTCTCACTTTTCTTGTTCACCAGGACCTGCAGACCCCTTACCATAGAGCTGCTTCCCAGCCTGGGAGATGCCAGCTTGTGCTACACTCAGAGATTATGTTTTCACATCTACGAGACCTTGTCAAATTTCATAAAGCTCCTGTTAGCCACCTCTTCCAGCCTACCCAGGTCATCCTGCAGGGTGTCTCCCCCTTTCAAAGTGTTGGCTTCCCTACTCAGTGTGGTGTCCTTGGCAAACTTCGACAGGGTACACTCGATCTGCATCTTCCACATCACTTGTGAAGCTGTTGAAGTGTTGGGTCCAATATCAATCCCTGGGGGGGCCCAGTTGTGACAGATTGCCATTTTGAAAAGGAGCTGTTTACCACCAGCCTCAGGGTGTAACCTGTCTGCCACTTCCCCACCCTGCACACAGACTAGACTCCTTGTGCTCTCCAACACACCAGTTTCTCCAGGAGAAATTTGTGGGAAACCACAAGGAGAGCCTTGGAGAAATCACAGCACACAATGTCCACTACTCACCCCACATCAGCTGAGCAGGTTATTTTGTCAGAGAAGACTACCAGGTTTATCAAGCACAATTCTCAACTTCTCTGGAATTATGAATTTTACTAGCTGAGACATAGGATTAAGAACACAGAATCCCTGGGCATACTCTCCACTTAGTTATTTTCTTGCTGTGCGTAGTCCAACAAATCACTTAATCTCTTTATACTTCATGTTAGCCATCTCTAATTATTATTATTAAATAGGTATTAAAAGTATCCAGAGCTGCTGATCCTGGTAAGAGTCCTGTTGTTTTAGGTAGTGTACAAAGATTTGGTGAGTGACTTCCTGAGGAGTTTACTGGTTAAGAAACATGCCAAAGAAATGCCCAGGAGAGGGATGCTGTAATGCTTTTTTAGCTGTTCTAAATTTTTAAAAACATCAGGTTCTCTATAGATACAAAGAATTAATTTTCACACTAGAATGTATGTGCATAATGATAGATCCAGCATATCATATTGTTCATAAAACAGACACACATACATACACACATACTTCATCCTCCCCACGTTTTCTGAACATATTTCTACAATTGCATATAAATTTTCCCCTTGTTCTATAATGATATGACAGTAAATGAATTACCATAAATAAACGAGACACAGGGATTGGTGCATAAAGTTGTCCTAGCTTCATACAAGATCTGACCTTGGAACAAAGAATACTTTACATCCATGATGATTCTATCTGCTGTTGATGAATCACAACTCCTGCTTATGTTTAATCACTACTGACAGTAACAGCTGACAGCTAGTTAGGAAGGAAAAAGTCCTCAGCAACTAAATCCTTTTCTACAGAAGAAAATAAAACTCTCTATATGACAGGTTTTGCATACAGACTGATTGGAAGGATGATATGCAGATTTTTATATACTAAATAAAAGCTTTGCCTGCTTTCTCCCTTTAAATAAAGCCCCATTCTCAAATTAATTTTCACTTTTCATTATTATTTCAGTACTGTCTTTGGAGATTTTTGGTTAGCTATGTAATCATTTTTGCTCAGCTATGTAATCATTTTTGCTCATGCAAAAAAATTGAAATTTATTTGCAAAATTTAATGAAAGAATGCTATTTTACTTTTGTATTTGGAGAAAATGTGGAATTTGTAGGGATACTTTTATTTTCAGATCCAATTAACTATATTGTTGATGGGCAGTTTTCAGAGTTGATGAAAGGAAGCTGTTAATATCAAAGGCTATTTTGTGTCTGATTTTTTTAATCACTATGTTCTTGTGCATCAATTTACTTCCATTACTGGCACATGAAAATCAATGGGACTAGAGGTCTGTAGACTTTATTTTGTGTGAACAACAGCTCAGACAGTTGGCTCTGTATTGTGAGATTGTATCTCTCAGCTGGAGAATTAAATTTCTCATGTCCAAGCTTTCTTTACATGTGCATTGTTTGTGTGATGAGGGTAATTATTAACTTACTGGCCTTAGCATTTACAATGTGGGGAAAAGAAAAAAATGTGCAGCATTTTTCATCACAAAAGTGTTTAATAAAAAAGCAAAAAGCAAAGGATAGATGGTGTATGTCTCAGTTAGTTCATTTCTAGCAGTGAGATGATAGAATTTGGTCTTTCCTGCAGAATATGGGGCTGAATAATGAAGTAAATGTGTGGTTTAGCTGTTCAATGCTTCTGGGAATCACAGTATGACTGTTCACCTGGGTTTTTTTTCCTCATGTGCAAGACAGACTGCAACTCTATAAAAATCACATTCAATGAAAAAATGTCACACCGATAACAGACTATTCCTCCTTTTTCTTGCTTTTTTGGCCTTAAATACACCTCTGGCTAGGTTGAGTACCATGCTACCATCACACATTTGAGGGGTCTTTGGACCAGAGCTGCACATACAGCTAGGTCAGTCTGGAACAGGCTAGGTGTTCTCTACAGAGGTGGTCAGGCAAGAACAAATTATTGTTATTCTGGCACAGGAAATAATAAAGGAGTCCCATTTACACCAAAACTCAGTAATACAAGTGGTTTTGGAAAGAAATGACAAGGCTGTGCACGTACACTAGGGAAGTCCAAGAGGAAACAAACTTTTTTGTGAGATGTTTGGAAGACACAGTGAAGCAGTAATACTGATTTATGTGCTTAGCCCTATACAGTTGCTAAAAAAAAAAAAAAAAAAAAAAAAAAA
>VZSE01001157.1:0-28077 GCA_013398275.1 Promerops cafer | reverse complement strand
AAAAAAAAAAAAGCTTAAAATAAGTTCCTAGTAATGATTTTAAAATTACATTATTAACTTCCAAAGAAGAAGCATAGGAAGTTATGTGATTATATCTCATAAACTGACACATTGGAAAGATTATAAATGGAGACATCCCTTTATTAAAGATGGTAAACTACATCAATATTCTTAAAACATATAAAAGATAAAAGCTTAAAACACAGAAAATGTATATTTATTAATTTAAATCTTGTGAATATTTTTTTTATTGGATCAATTTCAGCTAAATCTATTTCTCAAAATGGACTTAAAATAGGAAGTAGTTGGTGAAATTCAATGGCTTTTTCATGAAGACAAAGAAAATTGCTTAAAATTACCAGAAGTCTGCTAATTCAGAAACAATTCTATTTTCTATTAATGAGCATATCATCAGCAAGCTTGAGTTGCATTTCTTTTTTTTGTGGTAGGTTCATGGTAATTTTGTAGTCTTTCATATATCTGCTAACCTACAAATGAAAAGTATTGCACAGAATTGGAATCACTTTGTCCAGTTTACTACCAGTTGTTTTTGGTATTTTTGTTTTTGTTTTTGTGTGTTTTTGTTTGGTTGTTGTTGTTTTTTGTTGTTTTTTTTTCCCTAATATTGTAAATGTACTCTGAATCTGGTGAACTTTTTTTTTTCAAATGTTTCAGAGAGGTATATCAAGAAGCCTGACTGACAAAGGGCATTTAAATTACTCCTGTTGGAGAGAAGCTTTTCTTTAAAAATACGTTTTCTTAAAAAGGCATGTCTTCAGAATGGGGATAGTGTAATGCAGATCCTGTGGATGGATGCTTATGTATGGGTGTAACAATGTTCTTTTTTGATATTAGACATGGAAAGAATGTTTGCAGCTGTACCAAGAAATCCAGACCACTGGGGGAAGCACCTGAGTTAATTGTGTGTTTAGGATAACAAGAGTAATAAGCATAAGCTGATAAACGTTGTCTATTTTATTTCTTAAGCAAAATGCAAGGTGAATAGGGATACTAAAAAAAATCCATTTTTTTTTTCCTCAGTTACTTGTTAGAACTCTCCTCCATCTTCCCCACATTCTGCCAGATTATTAAATAACTTTATCCTGAGCAGTGTTTACACATCTGAACATTGGAGCATGTGATACCACTGATTTCTGATGAAGGTCAATTATACCTTACAATGAGAGTAACACACTGAAGAAAATGGTTGCATATTTGCAGACAGGTTATTCATAGGAAATATATCCCTTTGTCAATATAAATATTAATCCATTTTGTACTCCTACTTAGCTAAACAAAATGGAAGGAAGGAAGGAAGGAAGGAAGGAAGGAAGGAAGGAAGGAGGGAGGGAAGGAAGGAAGGAAGGAAGGAAGGAAAAAGAGAGAGAGAGAGAGAGAGAGAGAAAGAAAGAAAGAACAAATTATTCAATTATTCCTGTGAGACTTTAAAGCAAGGCTGAGTCTCTCTGTGCTTTAGTACATTATTTCTCATAATTTTACCCAAAATGATATCCTGAAAAAATTATTCTTATTAATGTTCTCTTCATTTCTGCAGGGGGCATAAAAATAACTGATGAGTAGGAGAATATAAACCGTATGGTTAGTGAGGCAGAGGTGATAATTAGAACATGCTGTACTACGCAGTAAACAAAGCTATTATGAACGATAGAGTTCTTTATAGAGTATTTAAAAGGGGGATGGAAATAATATACTTTCCCCTGACTAGCTTAAAAGCTCTGTCTGTAACTACCATGAAAAATAATAAAAAGAAGGAAGGAGATTTGGAGTTAATCACTCAAAGTGTTGGTTTCCAGTTAAAAACAACTGCAAATATTATCAATACTGATTTGAATCCACACTAATTTATGTATAGCATATTATTTGTGTCTCATTAGTCATAGGTTTGGACAGATTAAATCATGTCACAATTGCAAATTGCAAGGTTGTGGAAGAAAAAATACTACAGATTTATTTTGCCAGTAGGATTATCTCATTGCCATTTTACAAGTTTTCTGTTTTCAATGTCAAAGATGTACTTTCTAAAGGCAAGTCAAGTTCATTGTGTACAAGGAGTATATACAACCTGGAATTTAATCTTTCGAGGTTTTTTGAGGCCACAAAATTCTTCTTCCCTGATTGTGAAGGCTATATTGTTATTGGATATTGAGGTTGCTGCCACCAAAAGTTATCTCCAGTGTAACCACATTGCAATACCTTAGCATAGCTCTGATGTCTTGAACAGTATGCAATTATAAAACACCTCATATGAAATCAAAGATCCCATTCTAAACTAAAAGTATATATCATAAACAAGTAGGCATAGGGCTGTATGATGTCTTGAAATATGCCTTAGATTGAATCTTGACCAATATCAAATCAAATCAACCCCCAAACCAACCAGAATACAACCAACCAAACAGTAATATCCTAAATTACATATACTTGTCTTACCTGTTTGAGACCTGTCCCACCTTAAAAGTCAAGCTGGTCTTACTGTTACAATAACAGAGATGAATTTTTGGATGAAACACAGAGGATGAGAGCAAACACACTACTGTGCTACACCATTTCTGCAAGAGAAAACTCTGAGCCTCTGGAGTCATAATTTGAGAAAGGAGACATTGGTGCTTTCTACATATCTACACCTGCTGTGCACAGTCTTGTTCCTTCCTGCATCAACAGTGGATGCATGGATTCTACATCCCATATGTAGCTGAACATCTCTTTATATGTTACTAAGTGGACTGCAGATGAGAAGTACAAAACCCCACACAAGGAATGCTTCTCTCCCATCATTTCCAGGAAGCGTTGGTTTTCAAGAAAACACAAAAAAAAACATGAACTAAGAGATATATTTCTACCCTGTAGTGCATAGTTAAACTAAAAACCTTAAAATTTTTACTACCGGTATATTACATCTGGTGTCTTTATTAGTATTCAACTTAATGTTATCAACCAGTGAAGAAGTATTTTGAACAGTATTCCCAGAAGAATCTTTCATTCCTAATGTCTTCACTTTTTCCATTATGTTCCCATTTGCTATTTCCTTTAACCTTTCTCCTTTTTTTTTTTTTTTTTTTCTTTTTCATCTCAGGATTTCCTTGGAGGCTGTGAGCTAAATAACCTTGCATAAGTAGACCTGTGGCAGCATTAAGATGAAGAAAACTACCCTAAAGTTAATTCACATATTTCTGACCAAAACTGACTGAGAGAGAGAAGATGGAACTTGTATTTCTGAAATCCTAAGGGACTTTCCTTAGGGTTACAGGGGACTTCTACCCTTCACTCAGGATTTAGAGCCACAACCCACTCCTAAAAGTATGTTCTTCGTAAATGAAAGGTGAGTGAATGGCCTACAGGGAAGCTCTAAGAAGATCAAAAAGCTGGGAGACTCAAATTTACTTCCTTCCTGCTGCAACAATTCAAGCCAATCTTCTTAAGTACAAGTAAGCCCAAACACCAGTTCTGTGGATTTCTTTGAGGGGAAAAAAACTCACTCAGAAGACTGGGCTTTAAATACAGGAAAAAAAAGATCTGGTTTCAATCACCCCTTCTTGATCTTAACCATTTTTTTCTAAGGGACATTTTGTAAGAAATACTGATGGTTGCTGTATAAATGACCTTCATGGCTTTAAAAGAGCATTCCCATAAAATAATCAGCCCACGTATTCCTGATAGAGTCTCAGAGTGTTCTTGAAACATATCCATAAGACAGACCTGCAAGCACTATGTGGTGGGAAGTAATGTTTTCTTTTACAACACAGCAGTGGGAGGAGAAGGATGGTTTTACCTCTTTGGCTCAAGGCCTTGAATTCATGTGCATTCTTTCCTGGGAGATAATTCTAACTATTGTGTTATTGGGGATTCTTGGGTACATATTCTTAGAGCTCCTTTCTTGAAGTTATTCCACTTTGCAAGATAAAATGAAATATTCATCAGGCCATACAGTAAGAATGAATAAGCAAGATTCTTTTGTCTGTTGGGTTGGGTAGCCATGTGGGAGATGAACACATGGGTTCTGGTCCCTGCTTCAATAAATACTTAATACATATCAATGTATAACTCTGGGAGCAAGTCCTTCACACAAGACAGGCAGAGACATGCATGTTTTGTGAATCTCTGGAGGATTTAAACATAAAATAGATATCTCACTCTGTCAAGACCAGAGTTCTTGGCATGCTCAGAGCAGAACTTTAGATACCAAGGGAACTTCTCAGCCAGAAATACTCATGAGTTTGCAGTGCAGCAGCTTTGAAAATCTAAACTTTGAAAATGAGAATCTGATGGGTTTAGTGGACTTACTTCTAGGTGCTTTCATTTTTCTGCTGTTTTTATTAAATTTATTTTCTCATAAGACATAGAAGTTTATGTTGGATTGAAGAGTGGAACTCCCAGCTATTAGGCAAAACCATGGTGGAATACACAACCACCTCCCGTAGTTAGGTGTCCGAAGCATGTAACTGTAAGGAGGAACAATTACATTACTATATTATGACAAGAAATTTCCCCTGTTCCACTGCCTAGGAAGTCCCCATTACAGTCAGAAGTGGAGCCTGCCTAGACACCTGAATGTACAGGGCTTTGCTGTTGTAGCTACAGCCATGTCCACGCGAGATGGTGGCCACCTGCCTCTCTATTTGCAGGAGGTATTTAATGGTTTTTCTACCTAACATCACAGAAGGTCAGCAGGGAGATGGATGGTGATAAACTAACAAGCAAAATTGTTCTAACAAAGCATCTGTGAGCAACTGCTTGATCAAAATGACAGACATCAATCAGAATAATAACTTCAAATATGAGATTTTCAATTAGCGAGGGAACATGAATAAATGCGTCTGGAAAATAAGCATAAGGGATTTGGGAAGGAGACAGCACATACATAACAAAAGAAAGAGAGAGGCAGCAGGAAGAGAAACGGGCTGATATACACAAAGATACGTGCACAGAAGCAGACTTACAAACAAGTCTGCTGGGAGACGCACAGATAAACAGAAGCATTACAAATATTGTCTCTTGCTTGCACACAGGAAATTCTTGCTAGAGTTTGCAAAGACCTTAAACTGCGCTTTGCATTTGAGCATAGAAATAATAAAAAAAAAATTACACCTTCTGCTGTAGGCTCCCGTGCCTACCAAAATTTTCTCTAACATCAAACTGTAGGACATATTTGGCACTGGTAAGGCTGCACCTTGAATATGGTTTTCAGTTTTGGGCCTCTCATGACAAGAAAGACACGGAGGTGCTGGAGCAAATCAGGGAAGGGGAATGGAGCAGGGGGAGGGTCTGGAACACCAGTCTGATGGAGAGTGTCTGAGGGGGCTGGGGGGGGGTCAGCCTGGAGAAAAGGAGGCTCAGAGGGGACCTCCTGGCTCTCCCTGACAGGAGGGGGCATCCTGGGGCATTGGGGTCTACTCCCAGGGAACAAGGGGCAGGACAAGAGGACAGAACCTCAAGCTGTGACAGAGCAGGTTCAGGTTGGGTTATAAGAGATATTTTTTTCACTGAGAAGGTGGACAGGCTCTGTAACAGGCTATCCATGGATGTATAAGAATTGTCATCCCCAGAAATATATTAAAAAAAAGTAAATGCAGCATGTGAGAATATTGATAAATTCATGAAACTGGGTTAATGGTTAGACTTGATCTTAGAGCTCTTTTCCTGTCTTAATGATTCCATGATTCTATGTGCTTAGCAGAAGTGTAATCCAAGCAATAAGCATATTCAGACTGAGTGCCTCTTTTGTCATTTCCTTACTTGTGAGGTTGTCATTTGCACTAGTGCAAAATGCAGCCTGTTAAAAATGACAACATTTTGACAACAGGATGATGGGGGAAGAGGTCTAAAGTTGCATGGCTCCAAGAAAAAAAATTAAAGACCACCTCCATCTCAGGAAAATCTTGATTTGCAGGTTGTTGAAATGCGCATCAAATGTCAGGGAAGTTATGTAATGTACAGATTTGGTCCTTGTACTCCCATCAGAGCTAATGCAGTTGGTCTGGATTTTAAGAAAGATAGATAGGTCTAGTATGCCATGGTCATTCTAATGTTTCTGGTAAGAAACTTTGAAACAGTGTGTGTGCGTCAAGGACGTTGGTGAGTAAGACACGGCCTCTTCAAAACCTCTCTACCATGACCTTGTTATGTATGGTTTCATAAGTTTCTAAAAGCTGAGTGTTCTTCTGAAATGTACCAATATATTTATGGATGATTATAAAAGAGGTGAAATTCAAAAGCCTGGTAAAGAATACAGGAGAAAATTAGGTTTCTAGTTCCTGCTGAAAAAACTAACCAGACAAAAACACCCAAAACAAAACAATCTCTCCCCCAAAAAACTCACAGAAGGACCCATTTAACAAGCTTCCTTGTATGATTCAAGCCCTGATTGTTCATGCTCTAGCAGTAGCATAATTAAAATATCACTGTGGAGAGGTGGGTGGGAAGAGAAAGGATCACTGTTATCTATTGTCGTATTTTCAGAGACAGGTAAAATTTCTTTGTAAAAGTGATACTTATTTCAGAAACAACAACACTGGTGTCCTGATTCAGACAAGGACACTCGTTATTACCAATGTCTTAAGACAAAGATACATGAAACTTTTGACAGGTTAGGTGAAGAAGGAGTTCCTCTGTGTCTCATTCAGGGTTTGAATAGCCTTGAATTTACAAAAGAAATTCTGATGGAGGCAAATTTAGACCACCTATGTGCTACAGGTGACTCTATATGCAAAAATTTATGTCACAAGCATCATTGAATACCAGTGGATTAATTAAAGGGTTTGGAAGACTAAAATGTTTTATGTTAGAGGCCATCTGCAAAGTGAAGTAGATGAATCCTGCAAAGAAGTGGTGAAAATTAAAATATCTGCTCCCTGTGTTTTGCCTTATGTCTTCTAAACAACCATTTCTGCAGTTTTAGCAGAAACAAATCCAAATCCAAGAACAAGGGACCTTGAAGAGTCCAGAGGACATAAAGATATAAGGACTGACAGATGAGAAATATACCCAGGAAAAGGAAAAAAAGAGAGAAAGAAAGAGGAATGTCAGCAGGATGCTGCAAAAAACCCATTTGAATAAAAGCGGTAAGTCATTAACAGCTATTGATAAAGAAAGAGGGTAAATTTAGATTCTCCTGATCTGATACTGAAAGAGGGGAGGTTTAGGTTAGGTGTTGGGAAGAAATTCTTTACTGTGAAGGTGGTGAGGCCCTGGCACAGGCTGCCCAGAGAAGCTGTGGCTGCCCCATCCCTGGACGTGATCAAGGTCAGGTTGGATTGGCCTTGGAGCAACCTGGGATACTGGAAGGTGTCCCTGCCCATAGAACAGGGTTGGAACCAAATGATCGTTAATGTCCCTTTCAACCCAAACCATTCTATGGATTTATGATCTGATGAATGTCAGCTTGTATGAAATTAACTGTTATGGTCAGTCATGTAGTGGACAGGTCCACATAAAGTCAGTGAAAGTACCAGAAACCAATATGACCAGATAAGCAAACCCACATTGTACCACAGAAACGAATAGGTTTCAGATGTATAACATGTCATTTAGCAATGCCTCACAGTCCTTACAAAAAAGCCAAAATGCAGCAGCTGTGACCAGATTTATGTATTTCATTGTCATCGACTCATACAGTGTTGAGTGAATCTCCCATCATTTAAGAATTATGGACCTAATTCTGTCCTTGTTAGTTCTTGCGGGTACCCCTGACAGGTCAAGGAAAATATTTGGTCTACCATTTTGACTTATCTAGTTCTATTTGGGATTATGGTTTTCCTTTCTCTGTGGTGGGGTGCTCATCCTGTTTTATGCTAATTGTCTGTCAAAGTGTCTCAGAGCTCCAGAATTTGGTTTCCCCTTGAGCAACTTCCAAGTTTATTAGTTTGACCTTATCAAGCTTCTTTTAAGGCAGCACTCAATGTCAGTCCAAAGTTACAACTGCCCTTCATTCTTATTTTCACAATTACATCTCTTCCCCACTCCTTGCTGTTAGCTGTGAAGACTGAGTCTCTTACTTAAAGCATCTCTCAAAATCCTGGGCACTTGTGGTATGGAAGGAAGTGAAAGGATGGAAACGTGGGAAAATCAGGTCTTCTCTCTCACACACTTTTTGTTTCCTTCTGTCACTCTACCTCAATCAGGCACAGTGTGTTTCCCCCCAAATATGGGCCTGTGAATCTCAGAGGGAGAGCAATCAGTGGCCTGCAAAGTTGCTCATCTTGTGCTTTTTTGTTTGAAAGAAATTTTCAAACCCTTTATTTGTTTTAGCTGTAGCAACAGCTGTTCTTGCAGCAGAAACTGTGGATGAAGGGCAATTTCCTGAATCCCAAGGCCTCACCTCAGTTCTTTCATAATGTTATTTATATATGTGCATATATGGGCATAAAGACACACACACATAAGAGCTACAGTAATATTGATGAAAAGTATTGTGTCCAAATGCTCATGCTACTTTGGCTTGTCCCTTTTTTCACATTATCTGTGTTAAAAAAAAAAAGAAAATTAAGTGAAATCATCATGTTCTTTAGTTGCACAAAACTTATTTGAGTAACATCCTCTACCTCAGGATAATGATCTGGGTCTTCTGAATCATAACTCACAGCATGGAAATCTCCACTTTTGAACACATTTGCTAGCCAAGCCAGGAGCTTTCATCATGCCCTTAGATTTTTTCACAGTCCTGCTGTACTCTGTTTTAAGGAGAACTTCTTCCTGTCCCATAACCCCTTGTTGCATAGCACCATGCTTTTCTAAGTTAGGGTGATCATTTCAAATAAATATTTGGTTTTGTAACTTACCCTGAAAGCATCTTAGAAGTTCCCTTTCATTGTATGTCCTTAGAAATCTAGACATATAAATTAAAGAACCAATTTCTTTATTCTCTAAGAAAGTTTCCCTGTTAGTCAGCTTTAGCCAAGCAATGCAGATTTATTCCTTTTCATCTCTCCTCATGACTCATTGCCTACAACTCCTTGATCATTTTGTTTACTTTGCTCTAAAATGTATCAAATTTTATACATCTTACACAGCTCTTTCTTTCTTTCTTTCTGTCCTTCATAACAATCTATAAAGTGGAAGGACAATATTTTTACCTTCTCATACACTACTTTTATGTCTATGCTTTTGAGCTGTTCTGTCTTGCTCCCCTGTCCCTTCCATCAAATTACTCCAATCCACTTCAATGCCATTTCCCCTTCTGTTCAATCATATCTATTCCTTCATTTTCCTTCAAGAGCAAAATATTAGGGTCACCTACTACCAACGATTCTGTGGCATTAAACTGTAGGCAAACATCCTACAGACAAAATGGGTCCCAGGTGTCTAGAAATCAGCAGGAGACAGCAGTGACCAAGATGTTTTCTTTTTTCTTCTGGGCTTTAGCTTGATGATCTACATTTATGATGATGGATACAAACTCCAGTGAGTTGGGATTTTTCAAAGGTTAATGACCTGTCATATTTAGCAACTGAAGTATGGCAGAGTTTTCTAGACTGTGAATTCCTTCATTAAAAGAAAGGTGAAAGTTCAAGTTTTATGTGATAGCATTATAGCTCCTCCTTAATAAATGTATAATTAGATAACTATAGGAAGATTGTATATACAGCAGATACTAATCCATTTAATATGTTGACTGTCTATACTTAATTATGATAATCTCAATGTGCTGTTAAATAGACAAGCAGGACAAAAGCCTCCCTTAGAGATTTGTCACTAGTGTTTTAAGAGCTGATATAGTTTACCTATAATCCTCTACTAACTCATTAAAGTCCAGGCATAAGACTTTTTTTTTCTTTCTATTTTCTGTTCTAATCAGTCCTTATTTCCCTTTTTACTTCCCATATTGACAGCTTGTGTTTCTCCAGGACAAAAAAATAATGTTTATTATTGACATTAATGATTTTTATACCTATTCAGAGCTGAAGAGTTCTCTGAATTTGATGTGGAGTGCTAAAACAATGGCCTGTGTCTTCATCTTCTTAGGTTCTGTGAAAGTACCAAGAGGAAAAAAAATAACAAATAGAAGTAAAAAAGAATAGTTAGCAACCCATAGGAGAACCATTACAATTCATAAATTAGGGTTACACACTCAATCTCTTTCTCCTTTTATGTATGAAGTGAAATAGATAGAACTCCCACACATTTTTTCCTCCAGCCACTTTGAATATTGTTCACTCTTGTTGTCAGCTTTGCCAGTGATAAAAGGTTTATTCCACATATTCCCAGGCTATGGTAGAGCGAAAAGTGTACCTAATGTGGCTGTCCAATGCATTGACATTCATATTTAGTCTCTAAAGTCAAGTCATTTCAGAGGAAAGGGGAGTACAATTTGCTATGTAATGCACTGAGACAATCCTATATCTCTGACTGTGTTTCATGACAGATCTTATAAAAGATCGTAAATTACTATCTGTTGAAATATATGAATTTAATGGATTTCATTAATGCACACACCTGCACATAAAAGATTTTGCAAGCCGGAAGATATGATCAGTCAAACAGCTTTAATAGTTATTAATTATAGTTGCTCACTATTTATTCCTCACCAGCGTAGGAATGTTAAGGTATTTTAATGCCTATGCTCTCGGATGGCATGCATAAAACAGGGAAACAGTCCTTTTCTCCTGTGCAATCAATTGGCCTGTTACCCAATGCTTTAAACTCTCTGTTAGGCATTTTCTCAGACAGGACCCTTATTTTTCTCCATATGCTTCAGAAAAACACAGACAGATTTCTGCACAAAGCTTTATGCTCTTCTGCTTCTGAGTCATTTAGGCTGAATCCAGAAATCTTCAGTTTGGATTTAACTTTGTAAAAGATTTCAGTATTTGTTTCAGTATTTATTAAAGATCATAGAATCATAGAATGGTTAAGGCTGAAAAGAACTTCTGGAGATCAATTTATCCAATCCTAAGGCAGGCTGACTTAGAGCTGGTTCCACAGGATCGTGTCCAGTTGGGTTTTTAGTATCTCCAGAGAAGGCTCCACAACCTCTCTGGACAGCCTGTTTTAGTACCCTATCACCCTCACAGTAAAGTTCTTCACACTCAGATGAGATTTTCTGTTTCATTTTGTTCCCATTGTCTCTTTTCCTGGAGTCTGGCCTCATCCTTTGGACAACCCCATTCAGACACTTTCACACACTCAGGAGGTTCCCTCTCAGCCATCTCTTCTTGAGGCTCCTCAGCCTTTCCTTGCAGAGAGAGGCTGCACATCCTTCACCATCTTGTAGCTCTCTGTTAGACCCACTCTGACAAATCCTCGGAGCTGGGGAGTCCTGGACCTTCTTGCCCCTCAGGGCACCCTGCTGGCTTGTGGACAGCCTGGTGGTCCACGAGAACACCCATTAGTCCTTCTCCACAGAGCTGCTTTCCAGCAGGTCACCCCCAGCTCATGCTGGTGCCCAGGGTTGTTCTTCTCTAGGTGCAGGACCTGCACTCACCTTTGCAGAAGTTCATTAAGTCTTCTCTGTCCAGCTCTCCTCCTGGTCCAGGTCTTGCTGCCCAAGTCACACAAAATGCTTTAAAAAAATAAATCCATATTGGTTTTGCCTCATAAAGTATTTTTTTTCCTGGTCCAGAAACATTTTAAAAATTTGAAAACTTCAAAAATCAGGTGCTGAAGTCAATAAAAGAACCCAGGTAGGATAGACTAAAAATTTACAAACCTAAGGCATTACTACAACAGTGCCAAATTCAATCAAAAATGTATCAAAAGTGCCAGACCAAGAACCCTATCAGCCAAACAAGGATACACTGTAAAACATCTCAGTGACTCTGGCCTCTGCAGTTTGAAATGAACAATATGAAGCAAATGAATAAACACATGCAGTCAGCTGAGAAAGATTTAAAGTATGCTCCTACCTCATATTCTGTGATTACCTGTAATGAAACCAAACAAGGCTTCACTGAGAGACAGTGTAGCTGCAGTGACAGCACATTGGCTCTTGGAAGAAAGGCATCCACCCCTGAGTTCCAGCTTTGTTTTCTAAAGTGCAAAAGAGATTATTTCCATGTAGTCGTGAGTTTTAAAGGACTTTGAGATATATTGTCATAAAAGAAAGACACTGTTTGAAACTGCAGACTATGTAGTTTCTTAGCCCCTTGGACAATCTACATTTTACAGAATTTTCCATGTTGTATATGAAAATGCAAATATAAGGTAAAGACAAATTTAAGCTTGAAGTAAACATCCTTTTACTTTGTTCAAAAAGCCACAATGATACAAGTTAATCAAACAATGAAACAATGCAACATATTACATATTACATACATACCTGGCAAAATTAGACATAGATTATTAGATCAGAATATCAGTTACCCTTCTATTGTCCACCTCCATATTCTTACATGAGAGCATATATGAAGTAACAACGTCCACCTCCCATAAAATAAACATAAAACTATAATGTGTCACAGATCGTGCTAAATTGTGAATGAAAGCACTTACTGAAATTATTATCGTGACATTTGCTATTTGTACTGTGTCCTTTCACCCAAAATTGAATTATACATTACTCAGTTTGCTTGTGGTCCAATCTTTTGTTGGATTTCTTTGTATGTTTTGGTTTTTTTTTTTTTTTTTTTTTTTTTTTTTTTTTTTTTTTTTTTTACCTTGTGTCTTTACTAAATAAATAGGAGTTGAATATATTGTTGGGCATAGATATATTTCCGCACAATATACTACTTATTAGTTGTTACCATAGTTATGGGCTTTGTGTTCTTTTATTCTACTGTCTTAAGCAATGTCAATATATGCATTTAATTGCTGACCCACATGGCATGCAGTGAAGGCAATGGCCACAATACTGGCTTTCACCAAGTTTGAGCTTCTGAACTTACCTTAGATGCTGAGCACCCACAACACTCCATTTCTCTATGAATTATTGCTCAAATCTTCTGAAATTAAGGGAGAAATAGACATTGCTGAACACAATCAAAATGGGCATTTCCAAAATTAGAAATCACTTGGAAAATTCAAGAACCATTGTGCAGGCCAGCCTGAATTACTAAATTGTCAAAGGGCAAGGAGGTGGAAAGAAATGAGTCTTTTAATTTCAGGGATTGCAATCATGACACTTGACCATTGAGAATGTTAGCTGTGGACAACAGCAATGGTGATAAAAGAAACACTTGATCCTTACTCATGATTAGGATCCCTAACCNAAAAAAAAAAAAAAAAAAAAAAAAAATTAAGGTGCTGGTGATTTTTATTTTATTTTAAGATTATTGAACTTTAAACAAGTACCTCCATGGCCTCGGTTAGGAAGCCTCTGAGTGTCTGGGCCTTTCAAAACTTTAAGAAGAGACGGATACAAAAACTTTAATAACATCAAGTCACAAAAAGTGCCTGAGTAGATGGCTGAAAGGCCATTGTTAGAGCTAAAGTTAGCTATTCTGCAGCACTGCTATTCACTCTATGTCCTTGCTTCATAATGGTTGGTATAAAATGCTCCTTTCATTTGGAGTGAAGAGAATTTTTAACTCAGGAAAATACTGTTCCCTGATGGAAAAGACAGGGTTTGCCCCACATTATTATATGTTATGTTATGTTGTGTTCCATTACGTTATATCACATTACTGCATGCTAAGTTTTAAGGTTTTTGTGCTGTGTTTTCTTTCTGAAACCTTGGTAGGATTTGGTGTTCTAGTCCAAAAGAGATCTTGAGAAGTACTTGAAATGGAATTACATTTCAGTTAAATCAGATATATTTATAGTTAAATATAGCCTTTCACACTTGCCTGAATGTCAGTCTGGATCTGTGACATTATTTCCTGACTATAGGAACGATTCAGAAACAGAGCTGTATATCTCATTAATACTGAGAGGTGGAAACATCACCTAAAAGTACTCCTTATTTTGTCTATTTTGGAGATAAATTGATTGTGTCACTCTAGAGCAAGACTTTCCACATTGTTATCACAGTCAGGGAAGAATTTTATTCATCAGATCATGGAAGACTGTTACAAGGAGAAACCACGATGGTGAGGAGATCTGGCAGCATGGCAATATTTTCATGGTGTTCTAGCACAAATACAAGATTAGGCTGCACAGTGAAAATCTAAATAGCTATGCATGGTAAGATTGTTCTTTTAAAAAAGTCAGTAATCAGACAGGTTATCAGTAGGGTTAAAAACACTCTCAGAAGAAATTATCTCTTTGCACAATCTGCTTATGCTGATTTGTCCACCTTACCACTTTCATTTTAAGCTGTCATTAGCAGCATATTTCTTTATTCTTCAGTAACAAATTTCAGAAGTCTACTCATCTTTTAAGCACAAAATTAGTCCAATTCTTTTAAAAGGAAGAAAGTGTGGAGCTGATCCTCAGCTAGCATAAACAGACATAGTCTCATTAAATGTAATTAATCTACTCCAATTATCGTTATCTGAAGTTCAAGACCTCCAATTGAAATAATGTTTTCATTGATCTATTAAATGAAAAAGAAAAAGTGTCTGTCTATGTGTCCAGCTGTGTAGCTATCTGCAAAACACTCTGCTTACACAGACACATTTTTTTCATAACTATTTGGTCAAAGGCTGTTGCATTTCCTAAGAAATTTTTTATGCCCATATTTCCTGCCCATTTTTAGAAAACACTGGAAACAAACATATTTTTTAATCATGGAGGGTTGGGGAAAGGGAGGAGGGTGTGGAGAGAAGACAAAAAAGGAACCCAAGTCAGTATTTTATGTTCAAGTCTTAGTAAGACTCTACTTTCTAATCTGCTTATTGGTAGTACAAGGTTAAGAGTGATGAAAAAGAAAAAGGGTGGGAAAATTCTTCTTTACTTTCAAAGTATGTCTCTTCACTTACCTTAATTAACAAAGGAGAAAATTTGTCATGGTTATTCAGAAACATTGGTGAAATTACTGTCGTTCATTTTCTTATGGGGAATAGGGAGGAGAAAGAGAGAGTAGAGAAACAGTGAACAAAACTATAATGCCTGATATAGGCAGTGGCATATCCACATATTGTCAACTGAACAGGTACAGCGCTGTGCGAAGAGTCAGCACAAAAATTGTATTTCATTAAAAATCCCACATATATCTTTAAATTAGTTGAGAAGGCACATCACTTAGAGTTTAGCCCCCACCCCGCCCATTCCACAGTGTCCCTTACTTACAGTGCTAATAAATACTTTAATAGATTAGCTAAGATTAGAGCAGAGTGACAGACTATACTGGCTGCAGTCTGGGGTTGCTTAGGAGTTTGGCTACATAAATTATGCATAATGTCAGGATTTTATATACATCACTGGAAATTTCTTTGTTTTCCACGTTTAGACAAGAACACAGGGACATCCAACAAAAGGTTTATGTCACTGTTACTAATTTCATTGGAGGAAATTAGTGCATTGCAGAAAAAAAAAAGCCCATAGCTTGTGTTGGGATGTGGTCCTGGCATGTAACCAGCTCTAGATATCAGGAGGGTTGGACCAGATGACCTCCAGAGACACCTGCCAATCTCAACCTTTCAATGATCTGTAAAAATTCAACTCAAGATGTCTTTTTTGAACTCTTGCATGTTATTATTTTTGCTTTGTGCTGAAATTTGGAAGGATAGTGGCCCTTCTGGGAAGATGTTTTTGCTTTTTAGATGTTTTATGTATTTATTTACTGTAAAGTAAGATGGTTTTCAGTACATGCCATCAGCAGGTGTGTTGGAAAAGTCCTCTTTTTATTTGCAGAGTGATGAAGACAACCAGTCTTTAACAGTTTATTTTCAGTGGGAAAAAGTTTATGACATTAGATTTCTATTTCATAATGCTCAGATTTATGACGGGCAGTAAAATCATACAGTGAGTCTTAATGTAAGTGTTATTTAATGACACCAGAATTACCAGGCACCATGTCCTACGGTATTCACAAAGCTAACACTGCAACTCTCAGCGTTGCTAGAAAACATACTGAAAACCAAGCTGTCGGATTTTCATCACTGTGTTTTCTAAGACACTGCTGTACATATATTTTTTCCACAGATAGGTTAAAAAAAAGCATGGAAACTGTATCAACGGAATAAAATATTCTACCTGAAGTGCAGTTGCCACTCTTCATTTGAAGGGTGGCCAGGATATTTCTACCCAAATTAAGATAATAGAAGGTAAAGTCATTAGACCCTTCTCTGAACACATATAAAGGACAGAGTTTCAGTTTCAGTTCCAGCATGATGGATGCAGAAGGTTTTATAAAGTACGTGTTTATATGCATTTATTTCAATGTGAGATTTAAATTAAAAACAAGTCTTAAGCCCTAAAGCTGCACAAATCCTGGTTTCTACCAATTTCAATTGCAATTAGCTGCTCATACATTTATATGGTGCTATTTAGAAGTATTTATCTGTTATATACTGACTGCTCCTCTAGCACTAAGAGAGGCTTGTCTGGTCCAGAAATCAATGAAAAAAAAATCTGTAGTGGTGTGCTCAAGAGTTTCTGAATCCTTATCATAACATATGCCAGGAAATTAATGCAAATACTGGATTTCTATGTCCAGATCTGGTCACTGCATGTGTCAAATGGATAGTCAGTGAAGCACCTACCTGGATCAGATCATATTATACACTCTCCAAGGCTTGGACTATATATGTATATTTCGTCTTGCACAATACTGAGGCAGATGGAACTTGATTGTCAAAAGCCCTCAGCAGCCAATATGCTGAGTATTTTGTAAAGCCTTTCCTGTGGCTGAAAAGGGGAAAAAAGAGAGTAAAGAGAGTATTTTACTGCCTCAATTACAGTCCACTCTTAATGAGCTCCCATCTAGACAATGCACTGCCCAGTCTTTGAAAGGGAAGCAAAAAACAGAAAAACAACACTTTTGTTTCCTTCTGGTTTATAAGATGTTTCAATGACGCAGTTAGGCATCATTTCTTCTTATGGGCAATTTATATAAATGAAAATATAAAAATAGACATAGATGTCTGTGTCAATGCATATGTATTTGTGTGTGCTTGTGTATGTTCATATTCCATCTGTGTATATTTTTAAATATTCAAACAGAATCCTTTTTAGTCTCTCAGTAGAAGTTAGCAACAGCTTCCCATAGCAACAACTCACAGATAAAGATTCTCACATCAAACCAAATTGTACATCGAGGACACTGCTCACTGTTATGCCAGCATTATAGGTCTGATTTAAATCCACAGAATTAAGGAGTTTCCCAGTGCAAGTCTAACCTCAGCTCACCAGGCTATGATATAGCCACACATATGGCAAATAACATCATGTTTTCTGTTTGACACAGAGAAATGAGTTACAGAGTGAATGGCAGATTTTATGCCAAATTTCCTAACTTTTGTGGGTTTAAATATTTCCCGAAATGTTAATGTTATGGAAACTACTGCTTTGATGTACAGGAGACATACAGACCTTCAGGATGCAGTTACATTCTGTTTGTCTTGGTTTGGGGGAATTTCTTCTCCTGAACGGTTGGTTCAATTGAACAGCATAAAATAGAAAGACATTTCCTTCTGGCAGGACAGGTGGAAATTTTATGCTCCAAGACTGTTCAATAATGATCTTTGGCTGTATTCATAAACACAGACACAGCAGCTAGCTATTAATGTAGAGACATGCAACATGGAAAATATAATTCGTGACTCTCCACCCTTTCACACACACTCTTCATTAAAAGAAACTCTTCAATATTGTCAGCACTGCACAGCACATGGTTTCTACCTCAACTTTCAGCCCCTAAAAAGAAATGAACTTAAAACCATATTTCATCATGTGAAACAAGCAGATACAAGACAGCAAAAATTTCAACACTGAAGTTCATAGCTAATTCAGGAGAAGATACTCACATTTCGCTTCAGTGATATTTGTTTTTTTGATTTGCTTTATACAATCTCACAGTCCACACTTTTGCAGTAAAACTGCATTCCTGTCTAGGATGCCATCTTTGTTATTTTTTGGTGTGTTTTTGGCTTTTTTCTTTTTTTATTGCAGTGTTCATTTCCAGTGTTTGTTTTTTTTTTTGTTTGTTTGTTTGTTTTATCTTTTATTGCTATTGTTTCTTTTTGTTGTTGTCGCTTTTAGAAGCTGAATGAATTATTTAGAGCTGCAAAGTGCATTGATGGTTCAGTTCTTTGTTGGGACTGGGATATTAGACAGGATGTGTACAAGTAAGGTAAAATAACCTTTTCTCCTTTAAAAATCTCTCAGAAATGCATCAAATATTTTCTCAGGAACAGTAAAGAAATGCATTCAAGAACAAACAAATTCACAAGATTTTGTTTTTCTTTCATTAAAAAAAAGTTAAATAATTGACCTAAGAATACTTCATTTTCATTTGAAAAAAAATTAAAAGTTTGAATCATATGAGAAAATAATATTGAAATGTCCCTTATAATGCCTTGTATTTGTTATAATGTAAAAGTCATTAAGTTATTTGAAGGAGAAAGTTTAAGGAGACAGCAGATTTCACATATGCATTTAAATGTATGTACACAAATCGTTTCCTGCTACAAACACTCCAGTGGCTTTAATTCTTTCCAAACAACAATCTACCCTCCAAAAAATATCATGAAAATTACCTTCTTAAATATTAAAAAACAAAACACCAAAAACCAACCCTGAAACACCAAGAAAAATTACCTATTGGACCTTGATAATATATTTATATTTGAGTATTTGATTTTCAGCTACAATTATGTTATTACATAGTAAGTATATGAATTCATTTCTTTCTTATTCAAATTCGGTATCTCTAATTTAAAACAAAAAAATAAAAAGGGATTAAGGTTTTTTGAAACTCAGAATGTGAGCTTGATCTTAACCTTGCCAAGGTTTTAGTCACTCAGATCCAGGAAATGGAGGTCGCAAGCCTTACAGTATTCATCTCATTCCCGCATAGTTTGAATTTCAAGCTTTATGTTTTAATCCTAAAATCAGTGTCTCAGTTTAGTCCCACGTGGGATATTGATGGAATTGGATTTTTAAGACTACTTAAAACCTGATTCTCTTGCCCAAGTCAAATGGTCCTTCAGTGCTCCTGTTCAAGTCACTGACTCAAACAGGGTGTTTGGTGTTTTCCCTGTACCTGAACTTCTGCTCTAAAGAAGAGAAATTTTGCTCCAGACTGAATCCTGAGAGCAAAGCCAGGTCATGCAAACAGTTGTCCATGGAATAAAATGTGGACCAAATTGACCTGTCCATTTGACACAGATGATGCATTGCATGGCCTTGGGTGAATCATTTTGGTCTTTCTCTCCTGTAAAGCAGGAATAATGATTCTTCTGCACTTCCATTGTAAAGACATAATATAAAAATAGGTAAACAGGTCACATACAGGTTCAGTTGTTTCAGTGTCTCGTCTCTCACAGTAGCAGTAGCAGGTCTGGATAGATGAGAAGAACAACACAACCAATAATAATATCTCCCTTTGCCATCCCTCCTCAGGTTCTGACAGGAGAGAAGGTAAGATCCTTACCATTTCCAGAGCCAAATTTTGAATCTATACTATTTGCTTAACATTTTTTAATGAACTTTTCCTCGGTTCTGCAAATGACTTTACCTGAAAGCAATTTAATTCATTTGCAATTTTGGCTATGTTTTGTGGTACAAAGTCCCTCAACTGGATTACCCATTCTGATAAAGCACAACTTAGTAAGCAGAACAAAACCATTGCCTTTTTCTTGCCTTTACCTGCATACTTAATAGGTAAAAGGAGTGAGAACAGCTGAATAAATGACAAATGTTAGCAAAGATTTATATTGAGTTAAAATACCAGTCTATACCTTTGCTAATGTCTCTTTTTTTTTAGCAATATAACTGGCATATCAAAAATAGTATGAAATACACAATTCAAAGGATATATTTACATCAGAATTTAGGAGGAGAAATGAAAAGATCTTTCAATTTTCTTCACATATCATTAACATTACATTGCAAATTCAAAGAGTCTTCCTTCACACCGAGGAGCCTACCCAATCAGAAATTTACTTTAAACTTGAAGAACCATTTTTGCTTGACCAGATTTTGCAGTGGCCAAAACTCTTGTCTATGAATTCACTTTGGACTGGCATGGAAATATAATAGAATGAACCATACCTGCAAACTTCTGCATTGATTCTCAGGGCAGCTGATTCTTGCTTTGCAGACAGTTTAGAGCAGTGGACCTCTGTCTCAGTGATATCAGTATCAATTGAAGATACAAGACAATAAAAGTTCTTAAATTTAAAACCAAACCAAAACAAAACAAAACTTCCTTGATATTTAAATAGACTTAAGATGGGATCAGGACCAGGCTAATGGCTTTAGCCTGAGTCCTGCAGTGTAATGCACATCAGAAGTGTCTTGCACATCTGTAGCATACCTGGGAAATCAGGGACAGCTCAGGGGGCAAGGTGTTATTCAGAAGCTTCTCTTGTTTTTGTTGCAAAGGATGTGAACTGCTTTTGGCAGTTGGCTCTGAATGACCCTTACATCTTCCCAGTTTTGTTTTGTGTGTCTCTCTCTCGAAACCATCCAAACTAACTCTGGAGCCCCAGGAGCAACTTTTTGGATCTGTCCCTCTGGGTCATTACCACTCTCTATTTCCTCTTCCTTTCCCACATCCTCCCTCATGTTCCAAGGGAAGATCTGCTCAGAAAGAAAAAAGATGCTTAGGTATTTAATCCACGTGACATATTATCTTATTTTTCAAAAGACAATTTTTGAGATAAGTAACTGAAATAATTTCAAGCTCTCAACTTATTCACATGACAATTCAGCTATGCCTCTCTCTTCCTCATAAAGACACCTAACATTTCAGTCTATTGGGGTTTTTGTTATTGTCTGTATAATTTACTAGCACTTGCAAGACCCAATTGTATGTAGTTATGCCTATCTTTCTTAAGACCTCACAGCTTCATGCCCTTGTTCCACTACTAGGTCATTCAGCAGAGTTTAGAGGCTGTGGCCACGTCCCACACTCCCAAAGGGATGTGTCTTCCCTGCCTTTGATGTCAAACATATTGGATTATCCTTCTTGTGGGTTCATTCAGGAGGAGAATTGTTTAACCATAGCAGAGGACTGAGAAAGGGCAAATATTGAGGCTGGACCTGATGAGGTCCAGCTGAGGATAACCTGTGGTTCTAGTCTGTGATTTGCCCTATGAAAGTGTCAGTAGAATCTCCACTTTCCTCTTTCATTGCATTCATCCAGTTTGGTAAGTCTCACATTCCTAACTTCTGAGGAAATCAGTAGTAATTAGATGGCTAAAAAGCTGTAAACCAGTGGTTCTTCATGGATGTGTGCAGCACACAGCAAAGCGGGGTCCTCACTTCTAGCCCTTGTAGGCAGTGCTGTCAGCCCAGTAGGAACATGGTTATGAAATGGACAGAAGCCATTCCTGATCTGCTTTCAGGAAGGCTCATGGTGCTCTTAGTCTTTTTTTGTACTCATTCTCAAGTCCAGGGAAAAAAAAAAGAAAAAAAAAAGAAAAAAAAAAGAAAGACTAAAGGGCTGTGCCCCAATTCTTTGTAACATTTCTTTTTATCTTTTAACTTCCAGTCCAAAATAGAAAGCCTGCTTAAATCTTTATATACATATGGTCATTTAGGTTTAACTCAACAATTCCATGACTACACTTGGAGCGCAAGCAAAATTTTCCTGCATGGGCCTCAACAAGGCAAGGTAGGAGCATCCTACACTATCAAGAGCTGATTGGGTTTTGTATTTTTTTTTTTTATGTTATCTTTTGTTTGCTCACGGGCAGCCTAAGTAGCAGCTGTTTAGCCTTCCTCTTCCTTAACAGTAAAACAAACAGTAAACCTGGTCTTCCAGCCAGTAGAAATTGACATTTCACAGGATTTTTAAGCATCTTGACTTCTGGCTGGTCTGATATCATGAAACAAGTAGTATGAGAAACAAGTGCAGCCTATAATTTGACTTCAAATCCTGACTTACTCCAGTCATAAAGAAAAAAAAGATAATTGCTACTAGTAATTGCAATGGCAATTAGGTCAGTTATTTTATGATTTTTGCAGTTATTATTATTTAAATTTATTTCTGTTCCAAAAATCAAATTGGACTCATAAGCTGTTATATTGAAGAACATTTCTCATGAAATGAAGAACTTATACATTTTGTTGCAGAACTAATAGAATAAAGTATTTTCATCTTATTAAAATCTTTGATTTCATTTAAAATAACTGTTTACTGAACACACTGATTTAAATTTTAAAAAAAGCAAATTGCGTCCAAATGATCTTCTTTCTGACCCATTTCAAGCCTCAGTTTTGTTTCTCTCATGCATTTAACTTATCTCAGGTGGAATCTGTAAACATTTACACAGCTAGAAAAAAAACTATAAAGTTAAGTACTGCTTCAGGATTTTTATCCTCATTCAGCACACAAAAGTATAGGACTAAACTTCGGATAAGAACCACAACATATACATGAACAGAGAAAAAGCTCTGAACCTTTGAAATTTCCCCTTTGATGTTTAATTCTATCTAAAATAGAGGATATCGTATGCCCTGTGTTGAGGAAAATAGGGACTTTTGTCAGAGGAAACAAGAAATAATCCACAGACTTTTTCATTAATGAATCTGATGCCTGCTCTAAAAAGTTAATGAAAAGTCTCTCCATTGAATTCCACGGGCTTTGGAGCAAACCCCAGATAAGCTGTTCAGTGAGAGCAAGTAAAATAAATTGGGAAAAGGTTCTCTGCTTTACGAAGTCATTTTAAGGGAGGTAATGGAACAGCTGTTGCATAGATAAAGCACACATGTCCCTTCAGAAATGCAGTTGGGCAGAGCCTTGCTGCACAGCATGACTCGTGGGCATCGCCCAGCAGCTTCTCTGGCTGAACAGACCACTCGCCCGAGCGCTAACCTCGCAATGACTCCCCAAATCCCTCTGGCCCCTTATAGGGAAAAACAGCTTCATTAGCTCCTCACATAAACAGCCAGAACATAAACACAACATGCTCCATTAAAATGATCAAATTAAACAAGTGGAGAACCGTTCCTATATTGTGTCAGCTTTAGTGGTTTCATTTTGGATTTTGTTTTCAGGTTTTTTTTTTTCTTCCTGGTTACGGTTTACATGCTTTCATTTTCAGGGCATGCATGTGGGTACTTAGACAGAACAAACTTTATTTTATGTAGTTTATTGAAGCTGTATTTTAAGGCCTTTTGTCTTTCTCCTGCCTGAATTGTAAAATGAGCATCTGGAAACTAAAATTGGTGCATCAGAGAGCACATATAAATTATCGGTGGTCTTGAAAGGTTGTGGTGAGAGAGCCCTTTTCTGTGTTATCTGCTTGAAAAATTTCTCCCTCTCCATTGATTTCACTGAGTAAAACATGGTGAAAAGTACAGTAGATCATTTAGTTTCTTTCTAGCACTTCAGAGTTTGTCACCCAAGTGCTTGTATGTATTTCAGGTAAAACATAATGACCGCAGTATGATCCTTCTTAGACCTAGCTCTGCTCTGAATCTTTTAGAACTTTCTCTTTTCATGCTGGTTATATAAGAAGTTCTCATTTATATCTTTATATGTGTTTGTACAGATACAGGGTGATAAAAACCATAAGAAAAGGGAGACGCTGTTGTTGATGACCGCATACAAATGCTCAGCTATTTTTTTTTCTTTCATCTCCTTTTTTTTTTTTTCCTCATATTCCTTATTAATTCCTACTGTGTCTTTACCGTAGTTTTTTTCCTTTCCACTTTGGACCACATATTTACAAGTAAAAATCACTAAGGACAGTTTATTCTTTTTAAACTAGAAGTTCTTCTACTTTGAGCTTCACAGCTTTATTCATACTTGTCAGTATTATCTGCTCAACACCTTTTTTTAAACCAAAATGCATTCTCTTTGTCAACTCTCTTGTCCCACTCACTCAAACTCTGTTAAAAAAAACCCCTTCTATTTCTTTTTTTGTTTGTTTGTTTCTTTGTTCTCCCTTTAATCTTTGATGAGTAAACTTTTTGGAAAGCTGCTTTCTAATTATTATAATTACTATAAAGGGAAGAGATTTTCTATTTTAAAAAAATATTTTTTTCTAAGATTTTCCCTTATTGAAGAATTTAAGTTAGAGAAAGGATAGAAATGCAAAATAAACACACTGATTGATGTGAGCTAATTGTCATTTTAATTTAGTCATTATATTCCTTGTTTCCTATTTAAAGGGGGAAAAGTCAAGGTGTGGAATACTTGTAAGAAAGGAAAGGAAATATTTCTGACAGTCATAATAATAGTAATAGTAATTACAATAACAATAACAAAACCAACAACAATAACAGTATTAAATGCATTTAAAATTATTTAACAACTATTTATTGAAAATTCTTAAAAGGTTAAACATTTAACCTGCAAATAAAATGTGTTATCTAACACAATTCAGTCATGCTATGAGGATTTATCTTTATATAACATCTAACTTAAAAAATAATTACAGAGCACATCCTATTAAAAAGTTATATTCATTCTTATCCAAAGTTTATCAATAAATTAAGCTGAATATATATTATGGTCCATTAACTGGAAAAGAATGAGCTTTACTGTTTCTGTTCAAGTCATAAAAACACCTTTCTTTCAATGCTTTAAAAATTCTCTGTAGAACTAAAATAATTCTTGCATTGAAACATGACGTGGGCAAAAGGTAGGAAATCAAAGCATGGCCAACATGACCTCAGGTGTGATCCTTGCCTGTTTACAACAGGACACAGCTCTCTCTGAAGAACTCCTCTGAAACAGGAAGGAGTGACCTTCTTGTCATCCGTGATGGGGTGGGCAAGGGAAGGGCAACAGCTGTAATTTGTATGGAATGCTGCAATGCCTTTGGAACATGGTGCACCACAACCTCCCTCTCTCTAAACTAGAAAGACATGGATTTGATGGATGGAGAGTTTGTGGATGAGCAGTTGGTTGGATAGTCATGTTCACAGGAAAGTGGTCAATGGCTCAATGTTGGGATGGAGGTCTATGCAAAGAGGTGATCCTTTGGGCTGTCTGTTAGGATCAGCAGTGTTTACTGTCTTCATTAGTGCCACAGACACAGGGATTGAGAGCACACACAGTAAGTTTGCAGATGACACCAAGCTGAGCAGTGCTGTTGACATACCTGAAGGTCAGGATGTGATCCAGGCACACCTGGACAAGCTGAAGAAGCTGCCCATGGGGATCTCGTGAGGTTTAACAAGACCAGACACAAGGTTCTGCACTGAAGTCAGGGCATGAATCCAGGCTGAGGGATGAGCAGCCCTGCCCAGAAGGACCTGGGGGTGCTGCTGGGTGAGAGGCTGCACATGCCCCGGCCATGGCACTCACAGCCCAGAGAGCCAAAGGTGTCCTGGGCTGCATCCAGAGCCCCGTGGGCAGCAGGGCAGGGAGGGGATTCTGCCCCTCTGCTCTGCTCTGCTGAGACCCACCTGGAGCACTGCATCCAGAGCTGGGCTCCCAGCACAGGAGGAACAGGGACCTGATGGAGAAGGTCCAGAGAAGGCCACTGAAATGATTGGAGGGCTGGAGCACCTCTCCTATGAGGAAAGGCTGAGACAGTTGTCACTGTTCAGTCTAAAGAAGAGAAGGCTTTGGAGAAAACTTACAACTGCCCTTCAGTACTGAAAGGAGGCTTATAAGCAAGATGGGGACAAATTTTTAATATGGCCTATTGCATTAGGGCAAGGAGTAAAGATTTTAAAATAAAAGGGGATACATTCAGGTGAGATATAAGAAGATTCTTATAGTGAGGATGGTGAGATGCTGGAACAGGTCACCCAAAGAGATGATGGATACTCCATCCCTGGAAACATTCAAGGTTGCTCTGAATGCCCTGGTCTAGTTGAAGCTGTCCTGGCTTATTACTGGACATGATGACCTTTAAAGATCCCTGAAAGCCTAAAATTTTCTATGAATCTATGTTTCTATAACAGGCAGTTTGAGAAAACACAGCCTTTCATACAGGTGAAAAAGGTAAAAGCTTTCCACAGGTGAAAAGTGACCTGTTGGCAAAGAGAAATATGGCACACCTATGGACACAGTTGTCCTGGCTTGTATCAAGTTTTCTGACTGCCTCCTTCTGTCTCATCTGGTGTTCTCATAGAAATATTCATTTATCGAAATTTTAGGCACCTCATGAAGTACCTGAAAGAAGAGGATAGTTGCTGTAGGTACCTGTCTAAAATCCTGTTTATGTTATTATTGCTAGAGGTAACTCTATCATTCTCCTGAGAAAAGGAAGATAATTAGGGGCCCCAAGAAAGTGTCAAAATTTAGCTAAAATCAGTCTGGGCCTTTGTCAAACCATGTCAATAAATCACAATTAAGCAAATGTACACTTTTAAGAGATATGATGCTAACATGTATGCTATTCATCGAATCTGGTTTTGTCTCCATAGTAATTTTCTGGGGTATGAAATCCCTTTATAGTAGTAATCTGTTATATAGAGACCTGAGTGAAATTACATATAGTGATTTCCCTTTACTTCACTTTTGCCTTTGCAAATAAGGTGTTCTTAATGTGTGTTGCAGAAGGTCTTCCATTCCTGTTATGATGGATGGCTAGCAAACTGCTGGGGACAATTCCATTTGGTGGGTAAAAAACACTATCTCATTTATCTTTATATCATATCTGTTGCAAATTAAACAAAAAACATAGAGTTTGCACACTAAAATTGTTACACTGCAGAGCAATGTGCCTATAAAACAGCATGTTAACAAGAACGACATGATAAATGAAATGCAATAAACTTCTGTAATTTCAGATTCTCCCAGAGGCAGATGACAAGGCTATCACCTGTTGAGCTTTGCTTGGTGACAGCATAACAGTATCTCCAAGGAAGTGCTAGCTGGGCTGGCTTTGCAAGGAGTGAGTGGCTACGAGTGCACACTCAGTTAACTTCACACATGCTGCATCTGAGATTAGCAATTCAACAACCAAATGCAGAGGCAGAGGTACCCTGCTTGCTGGATTACTGGTGTTGCTGAAGTGGAATGCCCTGTTTTCTTCAGTAGATGGCAGCAGCACTGATGCATGATAAAAGCTGGATTCCAAAAGAATTTTGTAAAATAAAGCTACTTTTTTTTTTTTTCCTTTTTTTCCCCCCATACTATCACCATTAAAAATTATCGTAACACCTGAGCCTCTAACAGTCAGATGTTAAACCTTATCCCTATCTTCAATAGTGAAGTGCTTCACAGGTGTGCAACCTTCCCGATAAACAAAAAAAGAAACCAAACCAAAACTAAAAAAAATTAATTAAAAACTCAAGGAAAGTGAACTGAAAATCCCCAACTATCTTACTGATCAAAGTTATCTTACTTTTATATGCCAGTAAACATTTATTAGCATTAACTCTCTAGCCATACATGCAAATATATTTTTTCTCATAAGGTGTCCCATGACACTACCCAATAGATTTTTCACCAACATTATGACTCTCTTCAGGAAGATATCAGTAGAGCACAGGTTTGGGAATGGGAAAGAAGCAAAGAATGTCTCAAGGATTTATTTTTCATTCATAAAATGTGTCTATTTCCTACCATACAACTGAACTCTGTTTATTCAAATGTGCATGTTTTGCCTGAGTATTTAAAGTATCAAAAATATTAAAATAGTTTCTCCGAGGTTAGTGACTTTTTATTTTTGAAGGAGTGAGAGACAAAAAGAGCAATGTAAGGACACTCAGAAGGGAAGGAGCAAGAAACCTGGTTTCAAATTTCTGTACCTGGCTCAGCCTGGCACAATATATCTGCTTCCCTTTCTGTGAGTGCTCTAGCCCCAGGGCTATGAGAATACAGTTGTGTATTCAATCTGGCCCAGTAAATATTTCATTACTTATACATAGAGGTTGAATGCAGGGACTGCATCAACCTTAGATGCAGGTGAAAAGAAAAGAGAGGGTCCCCACATGAAAATCCTGAAAATTAGAACCTTCAATATATAACCTGTATTCCCTAAAAATATCCTGAGGCACTCAGAGTTTCGTGAATGTAAAATTTCTGTCCTTTACACTCATCACAAGAAATAGGATAGTAGATCTCTAAACCAAAAATTTCATGTTTCTCAGGGGAAAGTAAAGACAAAAATTAACCAGGAAAAATATTTACCAATATTATGGACAAATTACATGCATTACTATTATTAT
>VZSE01001156.1:215231-420162 GCA_013398275.1 Promerops cafer | reverse complement strand
CCCCTTTGCGGGGGGGTCCGCACCTGACGCCCCGCTGCTCTCCCTCCCCGCAGAGCACCAGCACGTTCGGTACAACCCGCTGCGGGACGACTGGGTGCTGGTATCGGCCCACCGGGTAAAGCGCCCTTGGCAGGGTCAGCTTGAGAAGCCGCCCCCCGAAGATGTGCCCCGCTGGGACCCCAAGAACCCCCTCTGCCCCGGGGCCACCCGGGCCAACGGCGAGGTACCACCAGGGACACAGGGACCCGGGCTCCCCCTGCCACCCCTTCCTGCCTTCACACCATCTCTCACTCCGGCAGGTGAACCCCAAGTACGAGGGTACTTTCGTGTTCCCAAATGACTTCCCTGCACTGCAGCCTGATGCTCCAGAGCCTGGTAACTTTGGGGAGTGGAGCAGGCTGCTGGGAACCCCCCGACTTGGGTCCTAGGGCTGCTGCAGGGTGGCCTGGAGAGGCTTGGGTTCTGCCTCAGCAACTTCTCCCTGCGCACTCTCTGTCCTTCCCCAGATGACAGTGATCACCCCTTGTTTCAAGCTGCCCCAGCCCGGGGTGTGTGGTAAGTACCTACATGGCTTCAGTGGGTTTGGGACACAATTTGTCAAGAACCTGTGGAATGGTACTGGACTGGATCTGCTCCCCTCATGCAGTGTCTATTCTGTACACACCTGCTCAGTTTTGGGGTCATTCTGGGGGTTTTGGCCCTGTCCCTTGTCCCACTGCACCCGGCAAAGCTGTGAGGGTGCACCCACAGTTACAGCTATGTGTGTTTCCTCTACAGCAAGGTGATGTGTTTCCACCCCTGGTCGGACCTGACGCTGCCCCTCATGTCCCTGCCAGAGATCCGGGCTGTCATCGATGCGTGGGCAGAGCTGGCGACCGAGCTGGGTGCTTCCTACCCCTGGGTGCAGGTGTGGGGCTGGTGGGGGCTGCTCTTTTGTGGCTGAAGGTGGGAGGCCAGCGCTGGGTACTCTGGCAGTACTTGGGGTTGGGAGCATCGTAGCTGTGTGTGGGTCCCTGCCTTTTGTGCCCTTTGAGCCTTTGTGCCCTGCTCAGGCACCTCATACCATGTGGGTGTGAGGCTCTCTTCTCCTGCGGGTTGCTTCCCTGCTGTGCTGGGGACACCATGACCGCCTGGGGTGGGGGCCCTGTGGCTGGGACCTGCTGGCTGCACCTCTTCCTCTTCTTGCAGATCTTTGAGAACAAGGGAGCCATGATGGGCTGCTCCAACCCGCACCCCCACTGCCAGGTGAGGCTGGCCCACCTGTGACCTGGCTAAACTACAAGTCTCTGTGGTGACCCTACAACAAACCCTGAGGGCAGATGTGAATGGCAGTCGCCCTGCCCTGGTCCCGAAGCTTTTTCCAGTGAGGGTACCCCTGTGTTTGTCCTGTCCTTCCCTCTGGGGACTGTCCCTTGTGGCTGTCACATGCCGGACTCTCCACCTGGTGGCAGCAGGGACCTCCAGATGGGCAGCGTGACTAGGGGTACCCCTGCAAGTGAGGGGTACGAGCACCTCAGTCCTGTGCCCCAACGTCCCTCCCAGGTGTGGGCCAGCAGCTTCCTCCCGAACGAGGCGCGCCTGGAGGACCGGACCCAGCGCCAGCACCTGAGCCAGCACGGCGTGCCCATGCTGCTGGAGTACGCTGAGCAGGAGGCTCGCCGAAAGGTGAAGGCATGGATGTTGTCCAAATCCCCTCTCTGGGAGCTGGTTGTGTGCTGGGGTGGGCTTCCCAGCCCTCAGGAGCTGGGCCCTAGGAGCGCCCTGGGGTGTTGGGACTGTGTATGTCCCCATCAAGCAGCCCGTGTAACACCCCCCTGCAGTGCTACAGGCTGGGGACAGAGTGGCGGGACAGCGGCCAGGCAGAAAGGGATGTGGGGGTGCTGTTTGACAGCTGACTGAACATGAGCCAGCAGTGCGCCCAGGAAGACCAGTGGCACCTGGCCCGTGTCAGGAATAGTGTGGCCAGCAGGACCAGGGAGGTCATTCTTCTCCTGTACTTTGCACTGAGGTGAGGGTCCACCTTAAATACTGTGTCCAGTTCTGGGCTCCTCAGTTTAGGAAGGATATGGAGATGCTGGAATTCATCTGGACAAGGACAGCAAGGCTGGTGAAAGATCTGGAACACAAGCCCTATGAAGAATAACTGAGGGAGCTGGGGGTGTTTAACCTGGAAAGAAGGAGGCTTAAGGGAGATCTTAACAGTCTACAACTCCCTGAAAGGAGGTTTTAGTCAGCGGGGGGTTGGTCTCTTCTGCCGGGCAGCCAGTGACAGGACAAGATGACCGTCTTAAACTGTGCCAGGGGAAGTTTAGGCTAGACATTAGGAAAAAATTCTTCACTGAAAGAGTGATTGGACATTGGAATGGGCTGCAGAGGGAGGTGGTGGAGTCCAAAATAAGTGCCAACAGCTCTGGTACCCCCACTGTCTGTGTGAAGTGCCACCAGTGCTGGGTGTGGCACTCAGGGCCATGGTTTAGTTGATAAGATGGTGTTAGGTCATAGGTTGGACGTGATGATCTCAAAAGTCTTTTCCAACCTAGCTGATTCTGTGATTTCTGCCCTGCAGGAACGGCTGGTGGTGGAGAATGCAGACTGGCTGGTTGTGGTGCCATACTGGGCTACCTGGCCCTACCAGACCCTGCTGCTGCCCCGCCGCCATGTCTGCCGCCTCCAGGACCTCAGTGACAGTGAGAAGGACAGTGAGTGGCTCTGAGCTTTGTGGTACCCCATCCCACCTCCTTTGGGCTTGACCTTTGTTAGGAGGCAGCCGTGCTGGTGCTGGAGGGCTTATGTCCTTGGGGTGGGGGCTGCTGAGCTTAGCTGAAGAGGGGAGTGACACCTCTGTTTTGTTAGGATAAGAGCTAGTTGTTTGGGCACAGCCAGCACTGCTGGTGGGACTCCTGTCCTTTTGGGGTGATGAAGCACATGGTGCTCCCTGCTTTGGTGGGGGGCTTCTCCTGCTGCATTGCTCGGGCTTCCTGTGTGAGTGGAGAGGGGTGGGAATTCCCAAGTGCATCCCTCCTGCCTGTCACTGATGACCACCCAGGGAGAGGTGCTGCGGGTGACCCCACTGCACGCCTGGCAAGCTGCTGGCCAGCTCAGGGCATGAATCACTGTCACTTTCCTGCAGGCCTGGCCTCCATCATGCAGAGGCTGCTCATCAAATACGACAACCTTTTTGAAGTCTCCTTCCCCTACTCCATGGGCTGGCATGGTGAGTGGCGTGGCTCTGCAATCCTCTCATCCTTATCCACATCCCCATCCCCTCCCTGCGGCTCATGCAGTGCCTCTACCCCCTGCAGGAGCCCCCACAGGCCCCTACCTGGAGGAGGACTGCAGGCACTGGCAGCTCCATGCCCACTACTACCCTCCACTGCTGCGCTCCTCCACCGTCCGCAAGTTCATGGTGGGATACGAGATGCTGGCGCAGGCGCAGAGGGACCTCACCCCGGAGCAGGTGAGTGCAGCTCAGGGGGATTGAGGGAGCCAGGGGTTTGTGTGCCAGGGCTGTCCCTGGGAACAGCCCCTGGCTGTCCCTTGTGCTGTGCCCTGCAGGCAGCTGAGCGCCTGAGGAGCCTCCCCGAGGTGCACTACAAGAAGAGGGCTGAGGAGGTGTGATGGGGAGCAGCAGAGCATCCAGTCCTCGGATGTGAGTGTGAGGGGGGATCTTAATGCTTTCCACCACTATGGTGAAAGGAGGTCATAGCCCAGTGGGGGTTGGTCTTTTCTCCCAGAGAACTAATGATAGGACAAGAGGGAACAGCCTGAAGTTGTGCTAGGGGAGGTTTAGACTGGATGTTGGGGAATATTTCTTCACTGAAAGGGTGGTCATACACTGGAACAGGCTGCCCGTGGAAGTGGTGGAATCACTGTGCCTGGAAGTATTCAAAAAAAAGGTGTAAATGTGGCACTTAGGGACATGGTTTAGTGGTGGGCTTGACAGTGCTGCACTAACAGTAGAGGTTTAAGGTTGTATCAGTTGGTGTGCTCAGTAAGGCCACGAGTCAGCTGGGAGTGGTGAGAACTGAGGTCTGGGAATTCATGTCAGTTGTGAGCCCTCAGAACTCCCAGATTCTCCTGAACCTTATCACAGCTTGGCTGGTTTTTGGGACTGGTTTTGCCTGTTTGGGGACTCAGGGCCTAATCCCGTGGCATCCTTGTGTAGGTGGTGTTCCTTGTCTCTTCCACCATCCCAGGCACTGTCTCCTTCCCCCATGGCATGCTCCTACCACCACTATAGGGCTTACCCTCATTACCAGTCTCACTGGTGGGACTGGGAGTTCTTCTGCCCCGTGGAGGGGCACAACCTCCCTGGACAATAAAACCTGGA
The DNA here is from genome assembly GCA_013398275.1 of Promerops cafer. NCBI lineage: Eukaryota > Metazoa > Chordata > Aves > Passeriformes > Nectariniidae > Promerops > Promerops cafer. The sequence continues at coordinate 415,832 of VZSE01001156.1, read as the reverse complement.
AGCAAAGTGCCTGTACCTGTGCTCTCGTGGCTCTCAGCCCTAGGTGGGAGGTTTGTGGTCTCTGGTGAAGACCCCCAGCTGCTGGTGGGAGGTAACACGGGGCTCAGGGGATGTGCCAGCAGCCCAATACCTGTTGCTACTGTCCCTTCCTCTGCGCTGCCTCCTCTTCCTCCCTGGGGGGAGCTCTGAGTCTGTCTCTGAGTGCTGCAGGCCTGTGGAGGAGTGGGAAACAGGGAGGAGGAATGGATGCAGCCAAGGCTTAGCCAGCTCATGGGAGAGGCTGAGCCCTGGCAGACTCGCTGCACGGAGGCTGCTGGCTGAGATGCTCAGCCCTGGAGCTGTTCCTCTTCATCCTCTGTGGCTGGGACTGCTGGGTGGCAGCCCTCATGCTGCCTGCTGCAGGTACAGGGGCTGCTGGGGTGCAGCCAGGGGCTGGTTCATCACTCACCTGGGGGCTGCCAGGGAGTCAAGCTCTCTTCCTGGTGCTGCTCCACCCTTCACTGTGGTCACCCATGGGGTGGGATAGTGGCAGCCTGGATCCTGGGCTGAGCTGGGGGATATTCTATTCACCTCTGTCTGTGCTGTCCTCCCTTTCCCTCCAGGAAAGCCCTGGGACTCTGCAGGGGTAAGTGATGGACAGTGATGCCACCACAGCTGCTGTGGGGCAACGCCAAGCACTCTGTACCCTCACGTCTTCACAAATAGTTTTTATTTGTCACTAATGAGCCATTCTCACAACTCTCTAATGCGACCTCTCTCCTTTTCAATTCTGTGAGTACACTCCTGGGGGCTAGAAATACCTTGCAAGGAGAGAAATGCTCTCCTCCTGCCTCCAAGACAACAGTTCGTGGGGAGGGCCTGTGCCCCATCTGTGCATCACTCCCCTATGGGGCTAGGACATATGGAAGGGCCTCCTGGCCTGTGTGATGCTGGACACCCCTCCTACATGCTGGTCCTGTCTTTCTGCCTGATTGCTTCATCCCAGAGCCCACAAACTGCCTTCACCTGGCCTCAGCACTCCCCAGGTGCTCCAGGGCTATGGGGAGGAGCTGGTGGCTGACCCTTGAGCTTGGAGCCGTCATTGTCCACAGCATCCCTCACCAGGGCATCGGGGCTGCCCAGCTGGGAATCTGGCCTCTTGCAAAACTGATTTCTCCCCTCCTGGGACGAGCAGAGTCCGTTTGGTCCCTGCCACCATCCCTCTGGCGAGCCCTTTCCGTTGCAACAAGTGCCTGCGCTCCAACTTCCCAACTTCCCTGCTTATTCTCCAGGGTCCTGGGAAAGCGGCAACAAATTGACTTAAGTGTGGCAATCCAGCTCGCGGTAATTAGCCGCTGAACCGGTTGTAACGAAGCTAGTCATCTCCCTGCACGCGCAGTTAGCTCTGATTTAATGGCCCGGCGGCTCCCAGCCCGGGCTGCCGCGCCTCGGCCCGCGGCCGTAAATGAAACCCGCAGTTAAGTCAAGCGGTATTAAACTTTACAGTCGCCGTCTTTAAAAACGGGACTCTCTCCAATAAATCAGGGCAAGTGGGATTGTAAATATCGAGGCAGGATCCATATTGCTTAATTAAACAGCACCTAATGAACAGTCTGCTTGTTGTGTTGTGATTTAGGATGGAGGCTGGGGAGGCAGTGCGTGCTGAGTAGGGCTGGTGCCCGTGCCAGGGTGCCCTCTGCTGCAGGTACCAGCTGCTCAAGTTTATCTGCTGCTAAAAAATCTCAGAGATGGCCTTGGAATTAGTTTTTTATATTTTTTTTTTAAATTAAAACAAAATCCACTCCTGAAATCTGAAACAGGGTAAAAGCAGCAGTTAGAGGAGGAAGAGGAGGAGGTACACCCAGGTGTGAGAGCTTGACCCTGGTTATGCTGAGCTCCCCACTTCCTCACAACAGATCCAGCCTTCTCTTGCCCTCATACTTTTAGCTTGTGCACAGGGGTGTGAAAGGCTGGAAGGGAGCAGTGAGCCTTTCCCATGGCACAGGGAGGCATCAGGGTGGTGCAAATGGAGCTGCTGGGGAGGGAAAGGCATTGTAATTCATAAGAACCATTGCTGGTGTGCTGTAAAGCCCAAAGTCTTTTATATTTTGGTAGTTACAGTCCAGTTGTAATTAAAAAGTGATTCATTGCAGGAGATTTAAAAAGTCTAGCTGGTGAGGGATGAGGGAGTGGAGGGCCTGCGGGGTACTCAGCTGTTGTTCTTGACCTGGGAGCATCAAAGGAGAGCTGAGGCCCATTGAGGTTCCCCATAAGGATGTTCCTTGATGCTGTTTCATTTCTCCAGGGGAGCTGCTGGAAATCCTGGGAGAAGTATCTCTGTGACTGGGCCATCCTTGTCCCGAGTCTCCATCTCCCAGCATGAGGGCAGAAATGTCCTCTGCAATTGCTGCCCTCAGATGCTCTGGAAGAATGAACAGGGCAGGTGGCGGGGAGAGTGAGAGGAACTCAAGCATTGACTTAATGAATTAAAATCCACTGGGGTCCCATAGAAATGTTTGCCCTCTCTGTGGTGCATTAATGGGTCTGTGAGGGATTAGGAAGGGGACAGAATGCGCCGGGCGGGCACAAGCTGTGCTCTGCAAGGAGCAAGGGGTACACCCAGTGGGGAATCCAGAGATGCAGAGATGTTTGAAGGGGTGTGGCCAGGAATTTATTTTCATTTCTGTCCCATTTTCTGATGCCACTGAAAGAAATGGGTCAATCTGCCAAGGGATGTGGCTTCCCCAAAGCTCCTGGAGCTTTGTCTCTACTGAAATGAGCCAATGTCCTTGCCTGGGTTGTAGCAGTGGCTGTGTCCATCACTGTGCCTGCCCTGCATGTTTGGGAGACCCAGAGCACCCCCAGCTCTGACACTGACTCCTTGTGTGGCCATGGCTGAGCCCTGGGATGCCAGTCTGGGAGACAGCCCTGGTGGCCAGAGGCCATTTGGCACAAGCACTTCGTAGTAGAGGGCAACTGCTGGAGGCAGGTTCATCACCTTTGGTTGAGAGTCTGTGTCCCTGGCACCTGCCAAAGGCTGCAGAGCTGCAGACAAGCTGCAGATCCTGAGTCCCCAATCCTGCCCACCCCTCTTCCTCTTCCCCCTGCCTTCCAGTGCAGGTGAGACCATAAAATATTGAGCAAAGGAAGTTAATCTGTGACCAGTGTGTTTTAATCAGAAGGAAAAGTTACGAGTCGAGGCCTGCTGGCTCCTGCCATGCTGCAGTTTTACTGTCCTTCCTCATACCAGGTTAATGGCTGTCATTTCATTCCAGTTTTACTATTGGATTTGCCCTTATTCTTGAGTTTCTCCTTGTCTGCTGCTGCCTGTGACTGAGTAGGGGTTTTGGCAATAGAATAAGGAAAAAATTAGTAAATTTTTAGGGAGGAAGAGAGGAAGGATGAAAGAAAGAAATGGAGGAAAGGAGAGAGAAAGGAAGGAGAAGAGGGTGGGAAACAGGGAGGGAGAGAAAGCTAAATCCTTCCCATTTCTATTTAAAAGATCATCAGGCACTTACCATGAAAACAATTAATAATTTTAAGCAGATGCTAAGCACTCTGGTGCCCTGAAGCAGGCAGGCTCCATGCAGTGGGGAGATTTTGTGTGCCAGGAGAATGCCAATCAAAACCCACTCCCCTTTTAGATCTTGTCTTAGCTGGCCATGCAAGAGCAGCTGGGGCAGCAAAGAGCACCCAGTTTGTCCTGGGCCACGTGGTGCATCTTCCCTGGCTTTGGCAGCTTCCTTGACAGAAGTTCAGACTAGGAGGAAACAATTTTGAAGGTGTCTTGCCCATGTTTCAGACATCTGGTGTGTCTTCCTCTGCTGATGGTCACTGAGTCCTTCCTGCAAGGCATTTTCAGAGCCCATGGGGACCATGAGTTGTGGGATAGCTGCTGGTCCCACGTGGACACAGTGGGATGTCTGGATGCTGCATGGACTTCAGGATGGCAGCCCCAAGGGTGGACTTTAGTTGGTTAATCATCTGATAATGGAGGTAATTAAATACTGTCACATTACAACATCCGTGTGGTCAGTAAGCAGTGGCCCCCCAAATTTCCTTCATGCCTGGTGTTGGGGAGGTACCTTGGGGCTTTCAGCTCTTGGCACTGGGGACCTGTCATTGCATGTGGTTTGAGCCTTTCCCATTCTGGGACCCCATCCCAGAGTTAGCAGCCTCTGTTTAGAGCAAGAGAAGCAACAGGAGCATGGATTCAACCCAAACAAAGCTATCTGGGGATGGGGTGGAGCAGGGAACTGGTCTGGGATAGGGGCAGCCAAAGGGAAGGTAATCTTTGACTGCAAAAGGGAGTTATCCACCAGCAGTGCAGATGCTGGGAGAAGGCTGGAGCCCTTGCAGCACCTGGGATCTGGCATGGCTGAGATTGGGCACCCTGGCTCTGCCTGGCACACCCCTGCTGCTGGAGCCAGCTGTGAAAGCTCACAGACATCTGTGCCTGCCCCGTGGGGAGGAATCCCCCTTCATCCTGATGTTCCAGAGAAGAAATCTCTATGTATTTGCAAATTATCATGAGTGATGCTGAGAAGTCTGCTACAAAGCCCCAGGAGCAGTGAGACATTGCAATGCCAGGATGGATCTGAGGTGGAAAATCATCCCCTGGGGTGTGCCTGGGCTTGAGGTGACTCCTGCCAGAAGTAGAGCCCTTGGGAGAGAGGAGGAAGTGGAGGGATACTAATTAGATGCTAATAAGTGAGTAATTAGTAGATTTCCAGCCTCCTTGGTGCCCCTGGGTCTCCCTTGCCCAGCTCCAAGCCAAACCACCTGCTTCAATGTACCTAAGGTGGCTTGAGCCCCTCAGGATATGGCTGGAGCACGGATGAACCAGCTGCTGCTCCCCACACATAGTGACAGACTTGACCTCAACAAAATATCCTCATAAATTGCCCTCATGAAACAAAACTCGACAAATAAAAGCCAAAAGTCCATTTGCAGCCTGTTAGCTTTCCGTGTTTAATCCCTCACTTATTTTGCCTGCATTTATCTCAATATCAGGGCAGGTCCTCCACTCCCTCATGGCTTTGTGCTTGGGTGGGGAGTCAGGACTCCCGGGCTGCCTGTGCTGTCCCTGTGGAAAAGGTGCTGCCCCCTCTTGTGCCTCAGTTTCCCCATGGCTCAAACAGGATCAGTCACAGAGAGGCCAGATCCCATTGGCTGACCAGACAGTGGGAGCCCCCATGACAGCCCTGCAGATGCCTCTTGGCTTTTATAGGATCCTTGGGACATCCTGAGTGTGACACCCTTGCAGTTCCTCTGGCTTGGATGGCTCCCTCTCGTCTGGCACAGGTCTTGAAGATATGATGGAAAAGGTTTCCCAGCCCTGGGACTGGCTGCTGCCCCAAAACAATGCTGTGCAACAAACCCCTGGGTTAGCACACCCAAACTGCCAGCTTAATATTTAATTTCAGACAACAAAAATATCTAGTTTTAATTTAATTTTTAAAATAAAATTTTTAATTCTCACACAGGCAAGAAACAGAGTGAGAGTGAAGCCAGGATAGGTCCCAGGATGCCAGCTTGCTTTTTAACCCTTCCCATCCTGCTTTCAAATTCCTCTTGGGATCAGAGATGCTCTGTCTGGTTCCAGCTGCTTCCAATGCTCTTCAGTAACAGCAGGACTCTGCTCCATCACAGCCCGTCAGGTCACCTCAGAAGTAGCAGATCCATTGGCACAGGAGAAAAGGAATGACCCCCAGCCTCTGCTGGGGTCTAAAATTCCCTCCGCCCTGGAAAGGACTAGCCGACACATCAGGAACTTGGAATGATTATGATAAAACCTGTGGGACACCAAGGGCATCACTATGATTTGTGCTGTCTAAATGTTAATCAGAATAATAATGCCTATTGAGACAGCTGTTTTAAAAGGCTGTGATGTTGGAGTAAAAATTCCAATAAAACTCTATTAGCCCTTCCTCGTTACACTAATGGTGCCTGCTGCTAAAAGCCCCCTGCTATAGACACCCGTATTAATGGGCTTATTACAGGAAATAAAATCTGAGGCTGAACATTACAGTGAAGCCTGATTAATTCAGCAAGGTAATCTTTTTTTTCTTCCCCCTCCTCTCTGCCTGTTCTTATTCTCCCCCTCTTTATTTAATGAATGTACTTCTTGAACTGCCAACTTTTGAGCTTTTCATGGAGTTTGGGGATGATTTTAAACTGATCTCGTTCACAAAGAGATGAATCTTTGAGCCAGCAGCTGGTGCAAATGGGGGGGAAGGCTTCTCAGATATCTCCATCAAACCAGGGAAGAGGAAAAGCAGCCAGGCTAGAAGTGAAGAGCTTAGAGAGGGGGGAACAATGGATATCCCAGGGATATCCACCTGGAGTAGTGGCTTGTGGGCCAGAACAGCCCATTGCTTGTCACCAGGCAGGTGCATGTGACATTGGCCAAGGTGAAGCTGATGGGGGTGAGCAACATCTGCCCTCAGCTTCTCCTTCCCGTCCTGTCTTGTCCTGATTTATCCTCTTTTGCTGTCACCTCTGTCCCTGCAGGAAGGTTTGCCTGGGTCTCCCGTTTGCAGGTGCCATGCCAAAGCCAGTGCGGTATCACCCGGCGAGGCTGGCACCCTGGGCTCATGCTGAGAGGCAGAAACACTGACAGACACACCACTATTCATTCAGGCTATAAATAACTCCCATAAAAATCCTCTTCTTAGCCTTTTGTGTTCAGCCAAACCCTGCCAATGGGAAAGGAGACGGCATCTATTTTATGGGCGGCTGGAAGCCGGCTTTGCATTTTTCTGGCTCACGTAATCCCACAGGTACCCTCGTTTCTTTTCTTTTTTAACAGACTTTTGATTCACATTCCTCCCAGCCAAGTTTAATTATGGCTTCAGCTCCTGCTGCCCAGGGAGGGGAAGGGAAGAGGGCAGCTCTGCTGCCTCGTGCAAGGACAGGGAACATGGGGCAAGAAGGAGAGACGGAAAGGGGAGAACAGGAGGGAAGGAGGAAAGTGAGAAGGAGGGAAAGCAGGAAGGAGCAGACAGGCTGTAAAGAAGGAAGAGGAAGAGGCAAAGGAAAAAAAGGAATGAAAATGGAGCCCAGGTCTGTGCCCATCCTGGAAAGCCCAGAAGGGTATCCAGGTCCCAGACTGAGTAATGACTGCATTTACTGATTTTCTAATTAACCATAGCAAGAAGATGTGAACACTGTGAGCTTTTGGAGTAGTCTGGACATACTGGGTGATGGGCTATCAAACTGTGGAAGTCCTTGATCCTAATTCCACATGGGCGTGTTGCAGTCGTACAACATGCCACAGGCAGTTAATGATTTAATGATGATGCAGGGAAGGTGAATTGCACTGGGAAGGAGAAGATGGTGGGGTTGCACAGACCCTGCCAAGCAATCCTCAGGGGTCTGCAGGTGGGGCTGGAGTTGAGGTTTCCCTCTGTGGATCTGTGACCCCTTTACCTTGGGAAATATGGTGGTCTTGGGTTGGGGATGGCTGGAGATTTTTTCCCTACCCTGCCTGTGCCCACCATGCTGTCAAAGGCAAACACCCCATTAACAGCAGGGGTCTCTTCTGCCCTGTACAATAACATGGCCAGTGCTCCCTTACTTACATGTCCACCCTAAAAAAAGAATGCCTTCCACGTCATTAGTGCCTCAGATCTTGATGGATAGGTTCTTGCTGTGATCTCCTCACCACCACACCCTTATCAGTGCCATCTGGCAGTGAAGGTGAGGATCAGCATGAGAAACCCTGTGATGAGGGAGAACACTCTGGGGAGTGGGAAGAGGGGACAAAAGCATCCAGAAGGAAGGGGGAAAAAAAAAGATGAAATCAATTTAGTTACAATAAAGCCTCTTACTGTATTAACTGCTAATCCACAAATACACAAACACACAGAGGGAGTCCTTGGAATAAAGGCATTTAATTAGGCTATTTGCTTGAAGCTGGCTCTGAAAGGTCTGGCATGATGGAGGAACAGGCACAGTGGGAACCTTGTGGGAGATGCTTGCCAGGACCCCTGGTGACCTTCCCCTTTGGTTCTAAGCCATGGAGCAGTGCTGTCCCCTCCATGGGGACACGGCCCACCCTCCAGCTATATCTGGATCTCTCTGGACTTCCCTCTGCTGGCTGGGGAGAATATCTCCTGGCCCCCCATGGGTGCTGAGGAGCTGACTTTTCAGCATGTTTCCCATCCAGCTGGGGTGTGAACTGTTGGCATCACAGGGCCATTTGCTTTTTCCTCCTCTCCTTTTCGTTGAAGGGAGGGGGCTGCAGTCAGGGGGGGTTATAACTCTTCTCTCCTTCCATTTGATCTGCCAGAGGGCTCAGCAGGGGGAAGACCCTGTCTCGGCAGGCTGCCCATGAGATAAAAGGCAGAGAGGGCCAAGCCAAGACATTTTTTCCACTGTTCCCCCCACCCCTTCGCCCCTTCCTCCATCCCCCCGGTTTTCTTGGCAAAGGACAAAACAGGGAAATGAGCGTACTCCTTTCAAAGCCCTTCTTCTTTCAATATTGAACCAGGCCTGGATTCCCTTCTGGATGCCTGATTGCTGGCATTCCTGCTCCCCATGCAGCCTAAACTGTAACAGCTGAGGGCTGGGGATGCTGTCAGGGGGCTGCAAGCACGTGTGGGGAGGCTGGAAGGGAAACACCAGCCCCCTGCTTCCCATTCCAGTACTGGGGCTGTGCTGCATCCCATAGACACCCAGCCCCTTGGGGTCCCTCAGCCCCATTGCCACTTTTTGCCTCTGAAACTCTGCTGCTCTGATATGTCATGAGGTGTGGGGTCTCTGCTCCTGGCAAGCTCATGGGTTGTAAGATGTTTGGCTGTGTCACCGTGTCCTGCAAAGCCTGTGCTAGTGTGGGTCATGGGAACCAGCTCCACTGTCCTGGGATCCTTGTTAAGACTTGGGAATGCTGTCCTGCCCTGAACTGGGATGAAAGCCACACCTTTTTCAAGGGAACCTAGCAGAATGCAGCCCAACTCCCACTTGCTGCACTGGACTCAGTGGAGTGTTTCATTTTAACTTTTTCCAGAGGTTGTCTTTTGATTTCACCTTTTTCTATTTGATTTTTTTTTTTTTTTTTTAGGAATAAAACGATCNATTTTTTTTTTTTTTTTGAAGGAAGATAACGATCTTGCATTTCCAAATGAAATCATTTGGCACCTGGGTGGGGTGAGGGAGAAAAGATTTATTTTTCATTTAAAGCTGTTGAAACAAGATAGCTAAAATGTTGCATGTCTTTTTTTTTTTCCCCCCTCCCCCAGAATGTTTTTGGAAAGAGAAATTTTTTTGAAGTGACCTTTTCTTAGGAAGTGTTTTGATGAACTGGCATTTTCTGGATGAAAAAGTATTTCTGCCCAAAGTGCCTGGCCCTTCCCAAAAGAAAGGGCAGGAGCAGAGGGGCCATGTGAGCTGCAGAGGGACAGGGCTTGGTTTTGGGATTTCTCCAGTGATCTGGTGAGGATGCTTGTAGTGGTGTGGCAAATTTCGTGCCAGAACCTGGGACATAATGACCAGGGTGGCCGGGGCAGCTCTGGTGTTGTGGCTCTCTGGGGCTGCTGGTGAGGAGAGTCCAGTGCTGCAAGGCAGCAAGGAAGGGGAGGTTAGATGGGACAGCCCAGATCTCCAGCACAGCACTCCCCAGTTCCTCCTTACCAACCCTTTAGCATCTCTCATGCCTTTATCATGCTCCATGTAACTTCCTGAGGAAGGAGGGGGTCCCACTGGTGAGTCCTAAGTGTAAACCTTTAATTAGCAACCACTTCTAGTTATGCTTGAGGGCCTTCGAGCAGGAGGCTTTGGATTTGTGAAGGCACAGCAGGGATGGAGATCTGCTAGGTGTGATCCGCAGTTCTCTTCCTGGGAGAGTCTCCCACTGGCACGTTCCCCAGCCCCAGATCCTGGCAATTCACTGGGGCTGGAGAAACACAGTGTGCCTCTGTGCTGGCATGATCCTGCCTTACACCCAGGGCTGCAAAAAGCTTTTCAGCTCCGACAGCCCAAGGACTGAGCTGGACATCCCATGGGGCAGCACCCAGATACTCTGCAGAGCTGCTGCCCCCAACCAAGGGCCCACACAGTCAGGGCAGCCCACACCCTCTCCACTCCCAGGAGGGTGACATCCTCTCTCCTGCATCCCATGTGCATATGAGAGGGGTGGGAGTTGGGGATGCCCCAGGAGACACTCTCCTGGAGGTTGTTCCCCTTCTTGAATCCCATTTGGCTGTCCTCATTTGCTGCTTTCCTGCACATCTCGTGTGGCATGTCGACTCACTGTCGCTCTGGTTTATTAATCAGAGTGTCAGGCAGGGGCAGATCAAATGGCTTACAAGAGCCTAAGTACGTTACAGCAATGCTATTATCTCTCTCCACTAAAATTCGTAATCTCCATGAAAAATTAGAGCAAGCTGCTCTGACAAGCCCCATTCTCCATATGCCCCATGAGCAGGACCCTAATTATTTTACCTTTCTTTAACTCTTTATTAATCCCATCCTCCACCAGCCGCCTGTTATTTTGCCTGGGATTCGTGCATTGATGAAAGAGATTGGCTTCACACATGCTTTTAAACCCCTGGTGCTCGCAGACTGCCAGTGTGAGACTGCTCTACTTGCATTGAGATACCTGCCAGAGAGGCAGGCAGCTGCTTTTGTGGGGTCCCTCATGCTTTTTGGGGTGACCTTGCCTGGCAGGGTGGCAGTGTCTGAGGATCCTTCCTGAGGAACCCAGCAGGTGGTGGTGATGTATAAGTAGTTCCTCACAGCGTTTTTTTATCGGAGGATTTTAATGTTTTATTCAGATTCAGGTTGATGTTATCTATCTCTCGGGCTTCCAGTGGGGGCTCACCACATCATGAGACTTTCTCTTCATCTTTGCCAGGCTGGACACAGGCAGGGTTCAGTTGTTGTTCCCCTTTTTGTGCTCTCCAGACTGTGCCATGTGCAGACTTCCATATGGATGGAAAACAAACGAAACCTCTTATCACTCCTGCAAGTCTAGTTGACACAGTCTTTCCACTCTTTGACTGCATTTAATACCATCTATTTCACATCTTTCACCCCTTTACAATAGGACCAATATAATATCCATAACAATTCCTGTTTTGAAGGGTTGGTGTCTGGAGGGAGAGAAATGATGGGCCTGGGATAGGCATGATGCTGTGGGTGTACCTGGGCAGAGAGAAACATCAGTGGACTGAGAAGCTGGGGTGCTCTTGTCCACTCTCTGGAGGTGAGAAGCAGTGCCATGGTTGTCACCCAGTCCCTTCCCAGTGGCTGTTGGGACAGCTATTGTCCTCTGGGGAAGGCACTGGGACAGATCCTGGAAAAACTCACTAGTTCTCCCAAGAGCTACAGCCAAGCTGAACCAGAGGAACATCCTGGGGCTGGAAGTGGAGAAATCAGGGATGTGCCTGTCAAAATCTTTGGCCAGGGTGTGCAGAGGAGGGCAGAGGGGAGCTGAGGGCATGCAGATTGGTTGTGCTGGGCTGAAGCCTGTCTGAGTGTCAGTGAAGGGCTGGGACTGCAAGGGCTGGGCCCAGCTTGGTACTGCTGGGTTTGCAGCCCCATTTCATCCCAGGGATGCTCAGTCTCCCAGCTGCACCCCATGGGCATCAGTACAGAACAGCTGAGGGGGGACACAGTGCTCCATCTCACTGCCTTTCAGCATGGAAATACCCACAGGTACCGAGAGAATTTTTAATTCTAGGAGCCACCTAGTTCCCTAGAGAGGCCAGAGGTGTTCTCAGACTCTCCATCTTGAATGACTGACCCCAATGCCACTGCTTTGCGTGGGAAGTAACTGGTTCCTCTTTGCTTTTTACTCTCTGCCACATTTATGTCCAGGTGTTTAACTCTGATCTTGGATCGATTTAAACTTATCCATTTTTTCTATGACAAGGGCCTCTGAGATGATGAAAAATTGACATGGTGTAATAGCAGAGAAATGTCTTTGGATCTGCAGCCAATCTCTCCTGCAGCGTAGAGATGAAGCCCTCCAAACACTACAGAACATCTGAGCAAATTCAATATTTTCTCATTTTTATATAGGTGTATATATATGTGTGTGTGTGTGTGTATGTACATGTGCATAGCTCCATAATACCCATATTAATATTCTCCACCCATTTCATTGCAGCATCTGGCCATCAGAAATGCAGCTCCTAATGCTGTGGGCTAATGGGATATGTTTTTATTTGTCCTTGTTATAAAATAGGTACCTCCGTATTAACTTTGCAGGGCATTATATTGATGTAGGGCAGTAAACTTTATGGCAGATTTCACAACCCTGTTAAGTGCATCATCTTAGGCTGTAATATCTATCTGGGAAGACAAGTGAAACTCTTGCCAGCAATACATGCTTGGGAATGTGGTGTGAAGCTGGGGAAGGAGAGGAGAAGTGGTGCTGATACCTGCAGGGTCCTGGGGAGTGCAGAAGGCTCTCCAGATCCCAGGGGAAGGGGTTTGCTTGCTGTTTTTTGGCTGGTGAGCAGTGTCTGTGCCAGCAGTGATTGCATCCCTCGGGGTTCTGGCTGGCTGCTCCAGAGGCTGTTTGCTCTCCTGTCCCTCCACCTTTCACAGCCCCAGTAAATCTGGTGCTATGCACACTGTGGCCGCTGGTCACAGATAACTGCTTAGCTTAAATCCTTCTTGAATTCCCTTGGCTTATCTGCTAAATGGGATCTCGGTCATAAATAGAGTCCTGCAGACATGAAGGTCTATTTGGGCAGGGGCTTGTTTGGCAAGGAGTTTTACACAAGTGTGAGCAAATTGCTGGAGAAAAGCTGAGAGATAATAACAAGGAAAATTATATTAAACTGGTTTCTCTGCTTCCTCCTTATCCCTTAGCTGTTAGCAACTCACCAGGAGAGTACGGCTCTCAAGCAGACAAGGCGTCGCGGGTCTCCAAACTCCAGTCCAGCAACTGCAGCTGTGAAATGCTGTCTCAAAGCCAGGAAAAGGAGAGAAATTCATCCTCATGGGTGCCCCCATGGCTGCCCTTAGAGAGGGATGGGTCTGTGCAGGATGAAGATGAGCTCCATGGCCATTGAGGCACAGAAGCTGCAGGGATGCTGGCCCTCCTCTCCCAGCTCTTGGTGGCTGGCTGCCATCACTGTCAGCTAATTGGGATGCTGATAATTATTAGTGTTTCATGATTTAATTTTCTCCTCATTACAGTCTCTGCCTCAGCCTTACTGGCGCTGAGCAGATCTCTACAAAAGACCGTAGGAGGTGGTGGGGGTGATCCACACCCTGGCAGGACACTGGTGAAACCAGATCAGATGCAAACTGTGCCTGGGGAGGGGCCAGGTCAAAACCCCATAGCTTTGGGACACAGTGAAGACCAGGCTGGGCAGTGGGTTAGCAAGGCTGGGCCTGCAACAACTCAGAAGAATCCTAATTCTTCTGAAAGGCTCTGGGGGATGAGTTCAGCACCTGCAAAAGACAACCATCTCAGGGGGGACTGTGTGCAGGAGAAAAGCTTTGTTGGTGTGTGTATCAAAAATTGCACAGCAACTCAGAGTGTTACAGGTGAAAAACAGCCAACAAATTAATTCATGTGTGTGGGGAAATCAATTGGCTGGAGAGGTTGGTTGGTCAGTGTCCGGTGGTGATGGGAGCCTCCATCACAAGGGTTCTTGCTGTTGTGTCCTCAGCTGGGTCAGGAAAAATCTGCCAAAATTTATCTTGCTCAGTTCCTACAGCCTAGCCAGGCATGATCCTACCTGAGGCCCCAGAGCATGCATAATTCAGTACCACTGACACCTCAAGTACACGAGGAACATCTCTTAAATCCCTTAACTGCATACAGAGGAATATCCTACATGACCATTCCTACTGATGACCTGCAAACCTCTTGTCTCAACACAGGGAGGTCACTGCTGTGGCAGGGATGCTTTAAGATTTTCCTCCCAGGGTGGAGATCATCCCTTTCAGGTACACAGACAGGGCAGGACTGTCTGAAATTCCCGCCTGGAAGGCTCCTGTAAGAATTAGTCAGATACTTAATTGTGAAGTTGCCCTGAGGGTGTTTGCAGCCAACATGAATTTTTGGGACTTCTTCCATCCTTTTGCTTGTAAAGCCTTTTAATTTCTTTCCCTAGTCTGGTCATCCCCATCAGGGAAGAGTCAGGTTTTCCTGAGTACTGGGGTGCTGCAGGGAAAGGACATTTGAGCAGACATTGCTGGCTGGAATTCAGCACCAAGACCCTTCCCTGTGCACAGTCCAGGACTTGGTTGCCAAATAAGGTTTGGCTTGGGCCAAATTTTCCCCATGGGCAGAGAGGTGGGTAGGAGAGGGACCTGGTGGTAGGGAACCTTGGAGTAACCTTTATCTGGGTCAGCACAAGCCCAGATTGATGCCAGCACTGCCTGGCACTGGGCTTGAACCAGGAGTACGGTGTGGTACAAATGGGAAAGGAGAAGCATCTTGACAGAGGGCAATTTGGGTAAAACAGCATCAGGAGTGTCAAAATAGATTTGTTTCCAATATAGAAAACACCTCCCCAGGGAGCATGAGGGAGACTTAGGAGTTGTTAGTTTTGGACGAGAGAGGCAGTGAATTTGATCTGCGAACAAAGGGGAGCTGGCAAAGCTGACAGCTTTTGCTCTGATTGCTTTGCTTCCTCTGTGCCGGGCTATGCCTTTTCTTTTTTTTCTTTTTTTTTTTTTTTTAATCCTTTAATTTTTTTTCCTTTTAATTTATTGAAATGCTCTGGATCTCAATTCACTTTCTTTGCTCTTTACTTCTTATTGCTTTGGCTGAAACTTTAAATCCCCAGTATGACTGGGATCAGGGCAAGAATAAAAATATCCCATGGAAAAACAAACCAGCCCAAGGACATGAAAACAAGCTGCAGCATTTCTGATGTTCAGTTTTGGTAGCAGAGGGTGGGTGTCTCTTGGGAGTAGGACAGGGACATGGGGATGGAGGGCTGTTGCCAACCTGCACAATGGGGTGGTCAGAGTGAATTGGTGGGCTGCACTCTTGACTCCTAAGGATCAGAGTCTCTGCTAAAATCATCTGCCTGACTTAAAGGGCAGGATAAAAGAGAAATCTCCCTGCCAAAGGGTGAGGCTAGAAGCTTTTCCTGAAGCTAGGAAAGTGCCAAGAAGGAAGCTTTGCCTTGTGAAATGTCCTCTGAGAGCTGAAGGGACATTAAAAAGTAGCTGCCAAACCACCTCCTTGCCTGATCCTGTTTTTTCAGAAATGAAAATCCTTTTTCACAGGGGGAAACTGAGGCCCAGGGCAATGGTGTGGTATCAGTAGGTGGGGAAGGCTTGGAGCATCACCCCACATTTCTGGCCATCAGCTGTTTTCCCTCTGTGCAGACAGCTTGTGTAGTCAATGTGTCACATTACTCTCCTTTCATCAGCCTGAAATTACCATTTGTAAAAAGGGGAAAGAAATCCAAATCTTCAAGAAACCACTCAGGCTGTTATCTGAGGCTTGTTTCTTTTTTTGTTGGTTTGGGGGTTTTTTTGGTTGGCTTTTTTTTTGCCTTTTTTTAAAATCAAAGGAACAGATGTTTCTTTTTGATATTAAATGGGCTGCAGGGCTGGATCCTGCTGTTGCTTCCAGCACTGCATATCTGGAGTGAAGCAGCAGTCCCAGCAGTTGGGGAGAGGTATTTCTTTGCCATGCCTGACCCCTGGAAATTTTGGGAAAGGGACTTTCCCCTCTTTGTTGCACTTTGCTATTGATGACATTAGTAACAGATGCATTTAGAGCCTGCCTGCTTTGGAGTGGCTCTGGGAATATTTCTCCTTCCTGATTGCTGTTTTGTCTACCTCAAAACAGGGCAGGTTTAGTTTTTCTGCAGCCTCTCCATGTGCCTTTGGCTTCTCTTTCAGTGGTGCTCTTTTAGCAGTGTCCATGGCTGCCACTCAAAGAGACTCAGGGTGGACCACTACAGCTCATCTCAAGAATTTCCTGGGGAAAACCATTTCCCAACAGGATCCTGGAGCCCTGCTCCACCTTAACCTTTCTGTCAGAGTGGGCAGGTGCAGACCAGCCTCCTGCAGCACCTTGTGTGCAGGGACTGGTTTGTAAGGTGTTTTTCTGCAGCAGTTGGGCTGTTGTCACCTGTCTTGACCCTTCTTGCATTTCTACTTCAAAAGATGTGCTGAGTAACTATTTGCCCTGCCCATGACCTTGAAGCACAGGGCCAGGGGCTTGTGTTCAGATGAGCCCTCCTGCACACCCTGCGTGGACGTGGCCTGCTGTCAGGGTCTGATTCTGCCAGCTGCATCTCTGGTCTGTGTCACAGTTGGATTTAGCTCCTGGTAAGAAGGATGAGAAAGCTGGAGCTCAAGTGATGTGCAAGGTTGGATCCTCAGGGCTGAATTTTGTCGTTGCTTTCCCCAGAACAGCTGATTCTCTACAGATCATAGTGTCATCTGCTCGCAGGGCATTCGAGCTGAGACTCAGGAAGGAGCTCAGCAATGCACAGTGTTGAACCTCACCATCATCACCTTCATCATCAGATTGACAATGGGGCACAGCAAGACCAGGAGCTGCAGCACATGAACTGGTGGAGGGAGCAGTTTCTCAGTCCTGTCTCCTCAGGGTTCCCTGCCCTGAAAAGAGAGTGGGGTCCATCCCAGAAATGCCTCATCCTGGGCCCAAGAGAGTAAACTTCATGATCACCCTGCTTCTTTGAGAAGCAGCATCTCAGGGGTGTCTGCTGCATTTCTAACAACTTTAACACCTAATCTAAAAGAACCCTAATTTGAGAGAGATGTGCTGGAGAGTGCATGAGCAGTATTCCTGGCCACACTGCAAAGAATGGTCTCCACACCTCCAGCACCACAGGTGTCCTGACAAAGCCTCAACTGCTCTCTGAGGACGGTGGCCACTTTTCAGAAAAGGTTATGGACTCCCTGATCAATAGCTTAAGACTCTCACTGCTCCACATTAGGGCTGAGGTATGGGGACTGTGGCTGGTTAGGTACAAAAAATAGCTCTGGACTGCATCAGAAACATCTAAGATGTCAGATTGTCTTTAATCATGAAAATACAAAAGTCTGTCTGCTTGGCTGTGCTGAAATAATAGCTCATTTAGAAGGTGGAATTTAAGCCTAAAAGCTAACATTTTTGGTGTGTATTTATAACAGGCAGGCACAGAGAACCTATCTACACTGCATTTAATTTCTTTCACAAGCTCCTTTGATCCAGGCATTACTGTCCAGGCAAAACAGGCACGAGTTCCTTCGCAGGCATGACCAACCATGCTGCTGTGAGCTGCCCAGCACTGGAACTGAGAGTGGATTCATTTTAATTGAGTGTTTGGGCTAGCTACACCAGCCAGAAATCTTGCTTCAGCTTGTCACAGTGAGCTCATTACCCCGAAAATCCAAAGCCTTGCCTACCTCACAGGGGTGGAAAAATGGGGCACTTGCCAGGTGCCTGCAGCAGGTCTCAGCTACAGCATGCTGGGTGATGTAGAGGACGATGCTGGGACAGGGTGGGGGTGGCACCCAGTTTGACTGGGATAGAGCCAGGCAGGTGTTTGTGCAGCCTCTTGAATGCCCATGGGATGTGTGGAGTAAAATCCCTGAAGAGAAGGGCATGGATTCTAGGTTTTCAGCATGTTATCACTCTGCTCCAGGGCAAGCAGGAGGACCATGAGCTCTGGGAAAATCAGGCATCCCTTCCCTTTGAAGGCAGGGATATGACTGCTTGAGTCACTGGTCCTGCTCCAAACTCCTTCTGCACTGGCCTCCAGGGTACAGTTATTTTTGCAAAGAAGGACAGGCACTGTTAAAGGGTGGCCCATCTTGAACACATCAGAGCCAAGCTGGATCACAGATCCATCTGGAAGACAAACACACTGCCTGGGCTGCTGCAGTAGCACATGCCTAGCACATGCCCAGTAAAAGCCTGCTCCCTCTCCCAAATAATATTTGAGCCTACCACAAGCTCTGGGACTGCTGGTGCATGGCAAGTTTGGCTCCTGACCACTCCTTATACCAAGAGACAGTGAAGAATATAAATATTCCCTCTGCACCTTCCCCATGCCTTTAAGGACTGTTGTGTTCCCTAGCTGTACACAATTCTCTTTTCCAGGCAACAATGTCCCACTTGACCAATTCCTCCTGGTACAGAGGCTTTCCCAGACCTTGGATTGTCTGTATTTGGAGATCTGGGAGAGCAGGAGCATACACACTGTTGCTGTTGGTATTTTGCTATTATTACCTGACAACTGGTACCACTCTCTGGAACAGCAGCACCTAGCTCACGAGCTTGGCAGTGCCCCAAACAGTTTATTTCCATTGTGTAAATCAACCTTGTATCTCATTTGTCATCTCAGTGATAAGCAGTTTTGGCAGGTCTTTTGTCAGCTTTTAGAAATCAGGTTATCCTAAACTCGTGGTGCTGGCAGAAGGTGTCACCTCAGTGTCTACACCCTTCCCTAATTCATTCATGCACAGACTGAGCAGTGCAGGTGCCTGTGCTCCCTGCCTGAAGGGCTGTGCCCCTCTGCTGAGACACTGGCCATGCATCCCAGCCTGTTTGCCCATTTTTAACTGGGAGAAAACCTCCCTGCTCTTCTGCCACCACCTCAGCTCCTCTAGGGGTTGTTTTGCTGCTTGTCTTCAGGTGTGTTTTGAGATCAGCCACAGAAAAGCTTGTGGGATGGGAACCCTTCCAAACCTACTTGCAGTGTGTTTGAGTAATAATGGTCCTCTGCTTTGTTCTGCTGTGGGCTTGTCTTCAACTGATCATCTCCTGCATCTGGGGAGGAATGACCCCTTGCACCAGCACAGAACAGGGGCTGACCAGCTGGAAAGCAGAAGGACAAGGACCTGGGCCTCCTGATGGACAACAAACTGTCCATGAGCCAAAAGTGCCCTTGTGGCCAGGGGGGCCAATGGTGTCCTGGGTGCATTAGGAGAATTGCAGCAGGTTAGGGAGGTGAATCTGCCCCTCTACTCAGCCCTGTTGAGGTGCATCTGGAGTGCTGTGTCCAGATCTGGGCTTCTGAGTACAGGAGAGACATGCTGCCCCTGCAGTGGATGCAGCAGAGGGCTATGAAGATGATGAAGGGAATGGAGCACCTCTCTTATGAAGAAAGGCTGAGGGAGCTGGGCCTGTTCAGCCTGGAGAAGAGATGACTGAGAGGGGTCCTCATCAGTGTATACAAGTATCTGAAGGGTGTGAGAGGATGGACCAGGCTCTGCTCAGTGGTTTCACTCAGTAGGGCACGAGGCAACAGGCAGAAACTGATGCACAGGAAGTTCCATCTGAATATGAGGAAGAATTTCTTTACTGTGCAGGTGACCACACACTGGAGCAGATTTCCCACAGAGGCTGTGGGGTCTCCCTCCCTGGTGGTACTCTTGAACTGGCTGGATGCAATCCTGTGCCACAGGGTGGTGGGACCAGGTGGCCCTCTGCGCTACCTTCCAACATTCTGGAATTCTGTGAGCTTATGGTCCTGCAGACTCTGCTGCTCCTGAAACAGGGACCCTGAGGGACCCTTGAAGGAGGGACTGTTCATTTTTATGATAATGGCAAATTGATCTTTATACTCTTTTCCAGCTGCCTTATTGTGTATTTACATTTAACCTGCCAGAGGCTGTGCTCTTTTTAAATTCCTTAGTTGAACAAGCCTTCAATATGTGAAATCTGCCCCCTTTCCTTCCTTGCTCTGCAGTTTTACCCAGCTGGCCTTTCAAAGGTCTTTTTCTGTGAGGAGGAATGAGCCCATGCTGAGCCTCCAAAAGGCTATTTTTATCTAGTTCCTATGTTTCCTGCACAGGATTAATCTCTTTGGCTCTTTTTCTACTTTTGATTCTTTATAATAAGTGTCCTCATGGCAATGTCATTCCCTTTTCTCAAGGAAACACTGACAAGGGGGATTTTGCCATCCATACATGTATGTGATGGGCACCTTATGTGTGGAATGTGGGCACTCCTGTCTTGGAGGACAAAGCAAAGTTTTATGGCTTCTTTGGTGAGCTCAGGGACCAAGTGCTTTGTGCAAAATCCTCTCTAGCAACAAAAATATCATGTCAGCATCACAAAGGAAAATGGTCGAGAAACACTAATTTGGTTTCAGAGACCTTCTGAAGCCACAGTAAGAAGGGAGTCTGGAGCTGTTCTTCGAGAAATTGTCAACGGTGTCATTTTCATTATTTTATTCATGGAAAGGGTTGTCAAGCATTCAAACAGACTGCCCAGGGAAGTGGTGAAGTCACCATCCTTGGAGGTGTCTGAGAAACTGATGGACATGGCCCTTTGTGCTGTGCTCTAGTTGACAAGGTGATGATTGGTCAAAGGCTGCACTCATTGATCTTGGAGGTCGTTCCTGACCTAAAAGACTCTGTGATTCCTCACTGCCTCCCATCCCTCCTCCCTCAGGAGAGGTCTGTTTTTCTCCCTGGACCCAGAGCAGTGAGGGTTGGCTGGTCCTGCACTGCAGCAGGGTGCAGCAGACATCCCTATCAGCCTTGCCATGGCTGCTCTGTCAGAAGAGGAATATTGTATCCAGCTGGACCTGTGAGGTCTCTGTGGTCTTTTGGGGGAAGTGGCACCCCAGATGGCAAAAATTGCTGGGTACCTGTGGAGGAAATGTCCACTGGACCTTCTTTTAATTTTCTTGTTATCAGTCTTCACTTGTGCAGCAGCCAGACAAGTTGTCTTCTCTAGGAGCTTTGCAGCTTGCAATATTTGAGCCTGTTTTCCTGCCCTGGGCAGTCCCCCATGACCAGCCATGCTGTGCCAGGAATTTTCCCCCAACACTGCTTGTGCTCTTGTGCACTTGCTGCAGACTCAGAGCAGAGAGGAAAGATGTTTTCAAGCTGCACAGTGACTGACAGGATTTACCAGATTTCTCTGTGACACAGCATTGGTTTCCCCTACAGCAATGTTTCCTGCTTGCTGTTGGTCCTCACTTCCTTTGGAAACCAGAGTGAGTGTAGTGAGCAGGTGAGGGTGGAGTCTCCCAAGGACTGGGTTTGGGTCTGCTGTGGCTCCCCTGGGGTCTGCATGGTGAGGTTTGTATCCCACTGTTCCCCAGTTGGATACCCAGATCAGGCAAGAGGAGAAAGGCCAGCAGAAAGAGCTCAGAGCCCAGCAGCTCAGTGGCTGCCTTCATCCCATCCCAAAGGCAAGCTGAGGCTGAGCTGGGGAGCCTTCTGCACTGGGATCAGCCAGATGAGCAGCAGTCTCACTGTATTAATTAAACATCTGGAGAATCTGGCAGGAAGCCCACTTAATTATCCTTGGTGCTCAAGGATGCTCTCAGGAGTCCTTCCCTTTTTGCCTTCTCTCAGAGCTTCTTCCTTCCAGTGTGTCACCATTTGCACACCCTGGAGAGACCCTCACTCTTGGCCCAGGTGGGGAAACTACTCTTCCAAACTGTGAGGGGCCAGGAGTGTCCCTCAGTCATCAGGCACAATATGGGCACCACAAGGTGGTGGGGAGGGCAAGATGGGGCAGAAAAGTCAGGCTGTGGAGCATTGCCTGTCTTGTAGGCCTGTGCTGCATTGCCTGAAGCTGCATTTTGGAGTGTCCTGAAGGTAAGTTTCACATCTCTGGCTAACAGCAGTGTTTGCAGTGCTTTGTCCCTGGTATTTGGCACAGCATGTGAAAAATCTCCAGGTTTGCCTTCCTTCTGATTCTCCCAGAATCAGAACAGAGCTGAGATGCATTTCCAGCTCTGTGCCCTAGGCTGCTGTGAGGGTGGTGAGGCACTGGCTCAGGTTGCCCAGAGAAGCTGTGGATGCCCCATCCCTGGCAGTGTTCAAGGTCAGGTTGGATGGAGCTCTGATCAACCTGGTCTAGTGGAAAGTGTCCCTGCCTGTGGCAGGGTGGTTGGAATGAGATGATCTTTAAGGTCCTTCCAGTTCAGGCCATTCTGTGATTTTGTGATTAGCAGCTGTGCACAGGGCAGGGTGTTCAGATGCCTTGTCCTTCCCTGTAAACACAGTAACCTCCAATCCACTGGGCAAACAGGTCCTAGCTACCTGCACTGACTGCTTGGGAGCTGCTTGTAGCCTGGAGCCCCTTAGCTCTGCCACCAGCCCCGGAGCCTGGCTTTGCATCAGACTCCTCTATTGTCCAAAGGGATGCTGACACCATCCCCTAATCCCCTGATGGAGCTAAATAGCTGCAAACTCCACTCTGAACCTCTAATGACGTTTGCAAATATGGGGAAGGCCAGCTCCTTGATACTGAACTGAAACTCCAAGGGTAGGTGCAAGAAAAGCACTGGAGAAACACATCTGCTGCCTTGATCCTTCCTGAAGCTTAAATGGTACTGGTGAGCTATAGGAAACAGTTAGTTTGCAATTAGTACATGGGAGGCACAATGAGATAATTAGCCACCAGTTAACAGGATGGATGTGAGGACCATTCCCTGCTTACTGATGTTTGGCTAATTCGACATCAGTGGCTTTGTTAAGTGGTTATGAATTGCACAGGAGGTGCAGTGAGCTGGATCGTGCTAGCAAGGGCGCAATGAGGTGTGACTTGCACCAGAGACATGAACTGCTCCCGGGGCAACTGGCCCTGTCCCACACGGTTGTAATGTCTCCTGGATTCTCCTGCTCCCCAGCTGCTGTGAGGCCCCTGCCAGAGCTGTCTGCTGGCCTTCACCCTGTGGGGAGGGAAGGCACAGAGCCCAGCTTGGCAATGGCCCCTGCACCTTGGTGTCCTCTTGGACTATCATGCCCAACTTGACAAGACCACTCTGCCATCCTCTGGTCTGTTTGACCAGCAGCAGGGTTGGATGTCAGGGGACGTGGATCTCAGCAAGGAAGGGATGAGGAAGCCTGGCAGGATACGTACCAGGTACAAGGAGGTGGCTTTAGCAGACAAAAAATCAGCATGATGAGGAGTAAGAAAGTACTCCAGTGGATGATATTAAGGAGAAGGGGCAGGCAGCACCAAGATGGTGGGGAAAGGAAAACTTCTGTGATGGCCCAAGGGAAACCTGCAGGATGGGACTTGCCAGACGGGGAAGTTTGAGCTCCCTTGTGTTCCTGAGGGACTCTGACATGCCATGTCTGTCCTAGGCAGAGGGAATGGCATGGAGACATCAAGAACACCCTTGAACACCTGGGATGTTGTGGGGCTGTGCCTGGGGGTTATGGCCTCTACACCAGGAGGCACGAAGTCTTGGTCTGGACAGGTGTCCATCTCCACAGTGGCTGTCTTCCTACCCCACATTTGGGCACAGCGAGGAACTGAGGATGGGAGGGAAGCAGGAATGCCCAGCTGGTACCTGCCCAGGCTTTGAGACAGGCAGGCACAGATGTGCCTTGGAGGCAGTCCTGTGGCTGGGTCAGCACTGTGTGCTGGACTGAGCCAATTGTCCTGCTGGGAGATGGAGATAATTAGCTTGATCCCAGCGTGATGCTGATGGTACTTTTGAAAAATGCTGCCTTAGATATTTCAAGGGCGTGCAGCTAAGCAACCTGTTAAATGCTCTTACAAATCTAACAAGATAACCAGCCCCCTGAGAAGCTGAACAAACACTTGCATTTCCACTCAGAGGAGGTGAGCAACCTTTGCAAACGTCAAGCCGTTCTCCAGGAGGCTTGGGGGCAGTGCAAGAAGAATCCCCAGGGGCTGCAAAATGGGAATAGAAACCCTTGTAAAGTGGCTTGTCTTCAGCGATTTGTCTCTTTGCTCCCTGACTTGAATGAGAAGCTGCAGAGACAGCATGAAAATGAAATATAACCAGGAGGAATACTCCATTTCAGCTCTCCTGCATTTCTTACTGCTCCCTCTGGTCCCTGCTGCTCATCTGCTCAAGTCCAAGGCAAAGTGTCATTGAGCTGCTGGATCTGATTGAAATTTTTTCACGTCCCTGAAGGGCCACAGTGACTGGAGTGCTGCTCTGAGCAGGAGAGGACATGGTTAGCCAGTTGGCAGGACCAGTCCTCGTGAGACCCAAGCAATGTCTGGCCCAGACTGCTGAATGAATGGGTAGCAAGGCCAGCTCTCTGTTGCCATGTGGAGACTGCAGCAGATATCTGAAGCAAGAATAGAGGCTGAAAGTAAACCTACCTTGGTAACACACTAAGGTAATAGGCATAGCCTGACATGTATCTGAGGAGAGGAGCTCTCTGCTGCCCCATTGCTGTGATTCCTCCTAATGGGGTTTGATGGGCTCCAGGTAACACCTCTGGGATTAAACTGTTGGTAGACAGACCTTTCTGTCCCTGGATTGAATGTCTGTCTTGGGACACCCTGAAATTTGACTCAGCTCTGAGCTGCTCACCTGCTGGTAAGCCCTGGAGGGCTACCAACATTTTGGAGAGGAAGAGAAAAGCAACTCACGGCTTTAAAGAGGGCTCTGAGCCATTCAACTCCCAAAGCAAATCAGAGAGTGAGCATGGACCCAGAGGCATCTTCCCCTGCAGACTACATTGTGGGGATGTGGTAGACAGCCCCTGCCACCACACAGTGGTGAAATGAAGAAGGCAAAATTCCAGAGCCTTTGGGGACACTCCTCTCCTGAAAGCCCCAGGCTCTAGGTGGCCACCGTGGTGACTGGGGGAGCTCATATGGAAATGCAAGGCTGTGCTGGGGTTGAGAAGGTGAGGATGAAGATGCTGTTGCTCTGC
The DNA here is from genome assembly GCA_013398275.1 of Promerops cafer. Classification (NCBI taxonomy): domain Eukaryota; kingdom Metazoa; phylum Chordata; class Aves; order Passeriformes; family Nectariniidae; genus Promerops; species Promerops cafer. Next base: position 391,298 of record VZSE01001156.1, on the reverse strand, counting down.
ACTGCCCATTGTTATGGAAGGATTGACAGAGGAATCATCCTGCCTTTCAGGGTGTGCTCTTCAAAGCTGTTCAGCCATACCCAGGGGGCTCTGTGTGGTGCAGCTCAGGAAGTGAGAATGCAACCTGTTCCCTGGCTGAGCTGCAGGCAGCAAGAACAGGGCTCCTGGACCTTTGGGATGGGGGAAGAAGACTTGTGAGCTCTTGCAGCTATTTGCACAGAACAAGTCCATCCATAGTTTTTGGGATGTCTGTGATGTTCAAAAGACAGCTGAGCTGTGGTCTTCAGTCTCGTCCCTCTCTGGGGGCCCCCAGCTGTGTCTCTTTAGCTTTGGGGTAGAGGGTGCTCCTGTCTGTGCACAGCTGGGGCTCCCAAATGGGGTGTGTTTCTGCTCCCAAGCCAACACTGCTCAAGCCTGGAAAGGAGATGGCTCCTGCTGGCTTCAGTGACTTCAGGCTGAGCTGCAAGCAGAGCTGGCTGGGGACAGCATGTATTTGTTGTCCTGCTGGCCCCACAAAGGCAGGAGCAGAGACCTGGCTGTGGTACCTGTTTCCACCTCCCTGGTGCAGGGGGAAAGCAAACACAGCCCAGCAAGGACAATGGATGAATTGAGATGAGGTGAGATGGCCAAGGGGGCTGGTGGTGGGGCTGGGCTGAGCACACAGGAGCTGGATCATGATGAAACCCCTGAAAGGGCAGTGGAGTCTCATAGATCGTCCTCCCCATTCCTTGGGAGTGGAAAGAGACCTCGGCTCCACATTTCTGTGGTTTCTTTGCTCATTATAGGAAAAACGAAGGGTGAAGACAGGTCCATGAATCATTACAGTTTGGTTTGGCTGCATCACTGCTCTGTGTTTAGGAATGGCTGATTCTTTTTCTTCTTGTGAGATGTTCTCTCTTCCCCCACTCCTTTGGGTTTTGGGGTTGTTTTCTGGTTTTTGTCCCTTCAATTGTCCTGAATTATTGCAAGATGGTGAGACAGAAGATCCCTCCCTTTCCTTGCATTGGCTTCTATTGCAGCAGATGTCAAATAAAAGAGAGCAGGTTTTGAATCCCAAAAGGGGATCTTTCACCCATCCCCTGATGAGACATTGCAGGAAGCCACTGGCGTGGCCTTCAGGCTCATGAGAGCACTTTCCAGGGAAAAAGAAACCCAAAGTAAAAAGGAACAGGATTCCTCTATCCATTTATTAATTATGTATTTTTTTCAGGTTCTCGCTGGAACATCTGTTCTGAATTTGTGCACAACGTTAGTATCTCTAGATTTGTTCATTTCTTCACTGCTGGAACACTGGGGTTGCACAGTGAGAGGGTGCACACACCACCACACCCTTGTACCTCAGCAGGGTGGGGATGACAGAGGGCACAGCAGCAGAATGCCTGCTTCCATCTCATGCTCTACAGGAGAACTGGGGCTGCTCCCTTCCCCTCCCACACATTAGGGGTGGACATGCCACGTGCTTTTGCCATGCACAAGCTCAGTGTCCAGTTTTTTATCTTGTGCAGGTTTATGTGCCTTGGTGCCTGGTGAAGGTGTTTTCAGACCCACCTCCCTTCTGCTGTTCCAGGCTGAGGCTGGGAGGGGAGGTAGCACTCCTGTGTTTGCAGTGATGAGGGTCCTGGAAAGACAGGGTGCAATTTTCTCATTTAAATCTGTGCTGGGTTATAATTTCTCCTAATTCGTCACCTGTCATGACACAGGAGCGAGGGATGAGAGCTCCCTCTTACATATCACTACTTGATTACATGGTGTCAGAAGAGGCTTTCACAAATTATTCCACATAGGTGGAACAGTCTGGAAGGGGACTTGGTAGAAAGCCATGCACAGGGGCTGCAGTCTTTGCAGCTCACCTGGCAGCCAGTTATGTTGAGGAGGCCAAGGGGTGGACATCCTGATCTGTCGGGCAGATGGACACCCTCAGGAGTCAAAAATCGATTTTAGGTTGAACTGGAAGGAAAAAAGCAAATCTCCCCCAGAAATCTGAGTGTCTCTGTCATCCTGATGGCATTGTTCCCTAGCAGGGCCTGCTTCTGCCCTGTCCTCCCAGGCTGGGTAGGGATTGTTATGGAGCACACTGGCATCCTAATGGAGATCAGGCTGGGGAGCTGTTCACCACCCACAACTCTGCAGTGGGATGGTCCTGGGGACTGCAGCAGGAGGGCTAATCAGGGAGCAAACTGCAGGGATATAATCAAATCTGGGAGAGGCTGCTGTGAGAATTGGAGGTGACATTGCAAAGAGTGTGTGTGTGGGGGGTGCTGGTTGCAAAACGGGGCACGTGACCACTGAAGGAAGGCAAGCAGGTGGCCAAAGAGTAACAGTGAGTCTGGCCTACAGAGCCCAGCTCAAATATGTGTTGTGGACAGGGATTGAGACATTTCTTCCTATTTTTTCTGCCTTAGTTTTCATGGGCTCTTTAGGGAAAGCAGGTTTGTGTTCCTTTGTGTCCTACAAAGACAGTGAGGGGGCACAGATTTGTTGAATGACCATGTGGGTACTAGCTGTAGGAACAGTGGGACAATGTCATAAACAGAGAAAGGATTGTGAGGTACTGCCCTGCTGACAAACACAATTCTACCCCATTGCCTACTTCATCACCAGTGCTCTTGTTGCTGCATGGTGAGCCAGGAAGTGGCACTGATCTGGCTGAAGCACCTATTTTGGGTGGTGTGGGGCATGCCAGGTTCATTTCAGATGGATCAGCTGCATGAATGGGCTCACTGTGCTGTGGTATGACTAGTGGAGTCAAGCAGAGGGGAATGAAGAGTGCAGGAAAGGACTGAGTAGGAATAGCTTCAAACTTTGGTGGGCTGCAAAGCCAAAGCTGAAACCTTCTGCTGCCCTTAATGAGGTCAGCAGCTCCCTCAGAGCTCACTCTCTAAGAGCTCACTGTTACCAGCAGCAGCACAAGTACTAGGGAGCCTCAGCCCTTGCCATTACACTGTCCCCAGTGGCTCAAAAATCCGTGCTCATGTGGGTTTGAATGCCCCCCTCCACATCTTGTGCTTGGGCTTTCCTGACTGAGCTTGAAACAGAGGCTGGCTGTGGGACTGTGGTGTGGGCTGCTTGTGAGGGCCTGCAGTGAGCTGAGGCATGCTCAGAAAAGGTCTCTGGGCCATGTGCTGGCCTTGTCCACCCCAGGCTATGCCCAGGGCAGCTGCAGAACAGATCCTGACGTGGGGAGTCCCAGGAGAAAGAGGTGGTCCAGATCATGGTGAGTGACAGCCTCCAGTGTCTATCCAGTGGCTTGAGCCGAGGTGGTGACTTCAGCCCAGTTTTGAGGAACAGGTGCCCAACCCTAGCCCCAAAACGCATGTGGCCCTTTTCTTTTTGCCCCTGTGAAGTTTGTGTGTTGCTGTAGCCACCTGCCTTCACTGGCTCTGGCCTATAGACCTGGGGTTGCCTAAAATGCAGCTGACCTGGTCTCATAAAATCACAGAATCAGAGAATAGTTTTGGTTGGAAGGGACCTTGAAGATCATCTCGTTCCAACCCCCCTGCCATGGCAGGAACACTTTGCACTATCCCAGGTTGCTCAGAGCCCCATCCAACCTGGCCTTGAAAACTGCCAGGGATAGGGCATCCACAACTTCCCTGGGCAAGTGCCTCACCAACCTCATGGTGAGCATTTTTTCCCTAGTATCTATTCTAAATCTACTCCCAACATCTCCTTGCACCATAACAGCTCTGGCAGAAGTGCTGCTGAAATGCTGCTGGCCATCTCAGGGAGCTCAGCAGCACATGCCATGCCTTGCCAGGGGAATTGCAGGGCTGTGCTGGAGCTGCTTGAAGATGCCAAGGAGATGCTTGAGCTGGTCTTCAAGCTGGCAGAAAGGGATATTTAATGATCCCTGATCCATGCTGGCCATGGAGGCCACCTTCCACATACTCAAGGACCAGGGAGAATCTGATGATGGATGTTGTAGGAGAGCATGCACAGATAGCACAACAGATCAGGAATAAATCAGCAATGGGCAGTGCCTTACTCAGCTCCCTCTAGTCCAACTCTCCTGCAGCACAAATATTTTCCCTGTTTGCATCCCTGGATCCACTGTTCAATCTAGTTTCAAATGCCCCAGGCTTTCCTTGGGAAAAGCTTCTCCACAGCCTCATAAATCTTCCTGTCAGGGAGTTTTTATCTTGCTACAGACCTGAGAACTTCCCTTTCTTAATTTCATGCTGCTTATCCTCCCTTTCCCATGCCGAGCCCTCCCCTGGATAGGCGCTGAAGCAGGACAGGAGCAGCAGTCTCAGCAGCATATCTTTCTTTCAGTCTGCTCTCTTAAGGGTTATTTCTCACTTAGGACTTGTTCCTTTCTTCCTGTCTCTTCCTACCTGCTCCCAGGTTATGCTGTGAGAGCCTTGGGCTGTGCTGCTAGGGCTGGGAGAAGCACAGGATAAACCTCATGGGGAGGCAAATGAGTTGGAGAGGCTCTCTGGAGCCTCTGGTCCCACGATCAGCTCTCCTTAGCTTGCTTGGCCTCTTCCTAAAATCCTCCTCATTCCTCACTTCTGACAGTCAGGAATGACCTGTTGCTCTATTTTTTCTGCTGTCTAGCTTAAACTTTGCTGCAGCTCCAGTGCCTCCCTGTATTTCTTTCCCCAGCACAGCCATGGAGTAGAGCTCATTGTTGTGACTTTTGTTGCAGCTTTTCCTCCACTGGAAGCCCGCTCATTTACTACTTACACAACTGCTTGAGGTGACAAGAAACACTGGTTCTGAAAGTCCTTTGGGCTCTCCTGGGAAAGGGTTTCAGGCTGCTGCCTTTGCTGCCCACGTACTCAAAACAGATGAGCCCAGGGAAGCACCTTGCAGGTTAATCTTGAGCCTCTAAATGTGGTCAGGTTGGGTTGCAGATGTTGATGCCAGAGTGTATTTATTCATTTCACAGTTTTGCTTATTTATCAGATCCTGTGATCATTAAATTGTGCATTACCATTTGGCATGTGGCAGGTTTTAATTCCTATGGCTGGTTTATACCCTCTGCAGGTATTAGCCTAAATGCATTTCCTGACAAGTGATGGATGCTACGAAAAGCTGTGGCAACATATTTATTGATCAGAGCTCTCCATAACCCCAGCTCACTAATGCAAGCTCTCGCAGCGCTAGGAACTATTGTCTCCTCAGAGTGTTTCATTAACTCAGATGTGAGGGTTTGGCCTTTCTCTTCACACAGGATGGAGTAAATCTTGCGCCGTGTCAACTCTGACAACAGCTCCGGCTCACTAAGTAGGGCAGACCTGGCCTGTGCTCAGCAAGGGGACCTCTGAGGGATATTTAGGGATAGAGAAGCCCTTCAATGACTTTCCAGAGACTGTAGAGGCAAACATGAACCTCCCAGGTGTATTTGGGGCTGGAAGGTGCCTCTGCAACTTGCACATATGTCTGACCTACCTGTGTACTGGGTTGTGCAGCAGAGGTGGGAGCACAGCAGCATGGTGCTGCTGCAGGCTCTCCCTAGAACAGATGGAGGTGGTTAGGGAAGTGCCACCTCGAGGCTCCCTGCAGGGTCTGCAGTGCAGAGCTGCCTAGGTGCTTCAGGGAATGGGATGTGTCTGCTGCTGGCAGGGCTCTGCCTGGAATAAACTAGTAGGAAAAGTTCTGCTTAGAAAGGTCTGTCTTGTCAAGGGGAAAAGCTTCTGCTAACCCTTGAAGAGGTGGAGGAGCAGAGAGGCATCTTGAGTTACCCTCTGTTTCATGGAGGTATGTGTGGACTCTGACACACTCAGGAACCTAAGGGACTACCACAGGTGAGGAGTAGATAATGGTCAAAATGGCCAAGCTGGTCAAAAATTGGTCAGAAGACAAATTCAGCCCAAAGGTGAATTATGGAGGCTTGAAGGAGTGACAGGCTACTGTGTAGTGGAAACAGGGCTGCCTGCCCATGCACATGGCATGAAATCCTTTCCCTCTCTGCAGCTGCAAAGCATTGCTCCTGCCTGCTCTTCCCAAACCCACCCTGAATGAGTCTAACTTCTTCAGAAACAAAAAACAGAAGCCTTGAGAATTTCCCCATTCTTCTGGGAGAGAGCAGGGTAGACAAATGCAGGACATCTTGCCTTACTCAGCATCCCAGTAGAGCTGGGGCTTCATGAGGTGGAATGACCTCACAAAATCATGCCCAGAACTCTGCATGGTCGTCCCCCCTCCTTTGAGAGCAGCAAGGTGGGATGGCATCAGCTGCGAGCTTATTGGAGCCCTGTGCCTTACAGGGAGAAGTGGGGAGTTCATGCTGTGACAGTGGCTTTGCAGAGCCACACCTGGACACGGGCACTGGGGCATGGAGAAAACAGAATGAAGCTGCCAAACCCGTGGCTGGTGGGGGAAAAGGTGAGAGGTCACAAAGAGCTGGTGGGAAGGTGATGTGGGATCCTGTTGGCTCCTCAGTTATGGGAAACTCCAGCTGATCCAAACCTGCTGGTGGGCTGTCTGCTGGAGAAGCTGCTCTCCGCTCATGCTGGAGGGGAGTGACATCCCAAATACTGTAAATATTTCTAGAAAACAGCTCCTTACCCCTTCTCCTGCAATTTGCATGGCGTGAACACCTGTGGTAAGAATAGATGAGGCTGTGAGGAGAGAGAACTCTGGTCTCAGCAGAGCACTCCACATGGATGTTATCCCTGTGGCCAGCACTGGCCTCAGCTCTGCTAGTCCTCACTACCTGGACATGGGTTATTTGTGTGCCCCATGGACACTGGCTCATCTCCTCTGACCTCTCTTGCACAAAGCCCCTGGTCTGAGGCTGGAAACTGGAAATGGAGCCCCTGGAGGTCCTGAGGCCAGAAAAAAGACAAGCTGTGTGCTCACACCTCACTCATGCCAACACTTAGAGCTGCCTGGCATGAGCAGCTTTGGGTCTCAATTGACCACCAAGGGGGCAAATCCACCAACCAGCCAACTCAGTGCTGAAACTAGAGTTTCCCTGCAGTCCTGTGCAATCCTCCCAAAATGCCAGCAGCGTCAGGGGATGCTCATCCAGGTTCCCACCACTTGGAGGGAAATACTGTTTGGTTTGTCTGCATAAGAACCCCCATCTCTCCTCAGCTGAAAGTCCTTAGGCCTGTTAGTAGATGACTATTAGGTTTGAAAGCTCCCAGTTGTCCTCATAGCTTGATCAGAAATGATAATGAACAGTGTCTTCAGTGGGGCTGCAGCAGGGCATGAGCTGGAGCCAGGGACCCCTTGTCGAGGGCAGCTGGTACAGGTGGGTGCAAAATGGGAAGAGCAGGGTTGACCCTCCTGTCATTGCATGGGGAAAAATGCCTGGGGGAAAAGAGTAGGACAAAGGTATTTTCACCTGGGGCAACACACACAAAAGGAGTCTTTCCACCTTCAACTTCCCATTCTGGGGACTGAAGAGAAATAGTTGTTTTATAGAAAGAAACTGGGTCTTACATTAATAGAGAGAGATTACAGCTTTATGTGAGAAGAAGAAAGAAGCTAAACGAGGTGCTGATGCAGTGAGGATCTTTATTGTTAAGCACTCTTAATAATGCATGGAGTTGTACTCATCTTTCAGTAACTTTATTCCACTATTGTAAATCTCATTTTAGTGATCCCATCATTTCAGCCTTAATTTTAGCTGGCATGGTGGAGCCATCTGCCAGACAGGAGAAATTCTTACCTTCCCCTCCTTGTACCAAACACTGGGAAATGCCCTGCTCCCACAAATACAGCTCCCACATACCTGGGGGACAGCACAGGAACAATCTGGAGCAGACGGACCTCCCAGACACCACAGTGAGAAGAAGTCTCTGGCATCCAGTGGGAAGCCAGAAACTGAGCAGGGAGAAGTCCTGGAGGGAATAGAAATACAACTTAGGACTAAAACTTGACAATGCTAAGTCAGAGTGTGCAGTTAGAAATACCATCCCTTTCACACAGGCTCTCCAAACAGCTGCGAAATCTCTCTTATCTGAGGAAAAACCCCAACCAAATAAATTACATATATTTTGGTTTGTAAATCACTAGAGTGGGACAGAAGCCAGCAGGTTTCCTCATGCATCCTGCTAACGCCTGTGTCCCTTTGCTGGTCCTGTGAGGCTGGAGACAAACTTTGGGAACTGCTCTTGGGGACCGGGCGGCAGCGCCCGAGCTGAGCTTTAATTAACAGAAAGTGGCTGCCATTCTGCTCAGCGCAGCAATCTCAGACTTCAATTGCTGATTGAGGCAAGAGCCATTTCTCACCAGGTAGAGGAAATAAGGCTTGCATCGGAACATAAAAGATTGTTTTAATTAAACCTGGTATTTCTAAGCCTGTTGCTGGCTGCAGCTGAATGGGGGAGGCAGCTGGAGTCGGTCAGAAAATTCCCAGAAAAAAAGGCACTTTTTTTCTTTTTCACTTTGTAGGCTGGAAATGGAGCATGATAGAAAAATAAAAGGCTTTTGTTTTGTTCAGAGTTGTGTTTGCCTCTTGGTCATACAGGCTGGAGTCATCGCAGAATTGCCTGTGTGGCATCTCAAAGGAGGAAAGGACCTCTTCTGCATCCAGCTCTGGGGGCTGCATTTGGCCCCAGGACTGACTGCAGCCCAGGACAGCCTGATGAGATCAAACCCCAGCCCCAGCCCCAGCCATCACTGTCTCTTTCTCTGCACTGTGGTCCTCCCCTCCTTTCTGTAGCTTGCTTTTATCTCCACAATGGCCTTTGCAGGAAGGTCAGTATCCAGATAAATTTCTGCCTCAGCACTGTAAAAATCTTGAGGTGCTCTACATTAAGTCTGAGGGGTTTTGTTTTCCCAAGCAGTTGTGTGTTAAGCCTGTGTCTCTCCCCACCAGCAGCCAGGTTGAATTTTGGGTGGTTTATTCCTGCAACACAAGAGCAAAACCAAGTGGACAACAAGTCCCAATCTCACCAAACACTCTGAGCAGGCTGTAGAAAGGACTCCAGCCTCAGCTCAGCTCTCTGCTGCATTTTCTAAATCTGTGAGGATTTTGAAATCCTCAGATGGAGCAATAAATCCCTCCAGCTATTCCCACTATGCTCACCCAGCCCAGGAACAGCTTACACTGATCACTGAGCATCTTCCTCGGAGCTGCAGCAACCTGTTCCCTGGGCAGAGGCAGCCATCCAGGCAGAAGCACATTTTTAAGTGCATGTCACTTTTGGGGTTTTCCTGCTAAAGAAGGTAAAATTCAGAGCTCCCAAAAATCATGACTGCCCTGGAAATCAAACTGGATTTAGGCTTGGGCTTTACAGGCAAGGGGCAACCAGAGTCAGTGTGACAGCACAAACAACCAAGATGGGACACATGAGGGGACCACGCTTTTCTGTAGCCACAGGCAACCTCCCACCCATACATCCCTACAGGATGAAGAACATTTCCAGGTGGGTTTAGAATCATAGAATATGTTGAGTTGGAAGGGAACAAAAGGAATCACTGAAATACAACTCCTGGCCCTGCACAGGACAACCCCAAGAACCCCATTTGCCTGAGAGTGTTGTCCAGACACTCCTAGAGCTCTGTGAGACTTGGTGCTGTGACCCCTTCTCTGGGGAGCCTTTTCCAGGGCCCAGCCACTCTCTGGGTCCTCTCAGATGTTGGTCTGCATCAGGTATGGCCCTTTTCCTGCATTTGTTTTTCCTTTTTTTTTTTGACCAACCAAGTAACTTGTCCTTCAGGGGTCCCAAGCTGGTTGTGACAGCACATGGTCTGGGTGAAGTGACCAGCACTGGCCTGCATCTGGAAAAAGGGGCTCCTTCTGAGCCCTTTGGAGGTGCTCAGGGCCTCCAGCATCTCCCAGGCCACCACTGCAAGCCAAGGGAAAGGCTAAGCCACAGTGGTGGGAGCATGGAATGTTAGCAGCACCATCAGACCATAGCATCCAAAACGGAAACTTCCCAGCTTGCTCTCTGCAACTAGTTGATATTAAATCCTCAATTTCTTGCCTAAAATAAACACAATTGAGCAAACACATAAAAATATGTCTGTATTCACAGACAGAAATACACTTACACGCCACATATCTGGAGTTTCAAAGGTTCCATTTGCCCAGAATGCTGCTTCAGCAAAACCAAAACTATTTGCAGAACAAAGTCAGTCACAAAATCCCAACTTTCCCAGCTCAGAAATTTCTGGGGGCAAAAGCAACAATGGCTATTAAAATGAAACTGCCTGCCAATGTATTTCCAAACCAGAGAGCTGCAGATGAATCCAAATGGTCCCATTTCAACACTGGAATAAATTTAGACAAACAAACAAGTAAATTGAGACTAGCATGAAACTACTGGAAGTTATCAAACCAATCTACTGTTCTTCCCTTCCTTGTTCCTTGGAATTACCAGCTTCTCACTACCAGTAAGAAGGTAAAAGAGCTCAAATTTTTGTCTCAGCACAAGATAGTCCTGAAATCTCAAATATTTCCATGGATTAGATTTTTCAAAGTCTTATTACTTATTTACAGCGTTTCGTGGTGCTTCTGGAATACCTCCTGCCAATGGCTGAACTAAAATAACTTCACCTGATTGAGCAGAGGAACCAAGATGTTNGGCGCTGCAGCCAGCTGAATTAAACTGTATATGCAAATCTTAATTAATTAGCAATTAGGTATGGCAGCTTGTCAAACTGCAAAGCCTGGCACTGAAAGATGCACACTGTGGCCACGTCCTTTCAGAGTGTCAGCCCTCAAGCAGGACAGCATTAAAGCTTTTGTGACAGGGATGTGTCGCTAAGCTGTGGGTTTTGGGGACATCCAGCTCAGTTTCAAAGAGTGGAAAATGGATGGAAATGTATTGGAGATACATGGAAATGAACTGGAGATGGTCTGCTCCAAATTGCTCTGTAGAAGCGTAGAAGAGGGGGTGGGGGTTGTGGGCTCTTTTCTCTCCTCACAGGTCAGGTGTGTTTGTGACTCTCCAGCCAGATGTCCCCTGTCTGGGGACACCAGGTGGATATCCCAGCCTGCAGAGGCAGGGCTCTTGCCTCCCTGGAGGTCTTATTAGCCCAAATCAGAGCCCTCATCTGTGCTACTGCTGGGACTAGCTCAATCCATGCCAACAGAGGAATTTCCTTAAAGCCAGATTTAGTTTTGGATCATCCTGGCTGGAGTCCGTGGGTGTTCACGTGGATGTGTGCACCAGGACAGGCTCTTGGGCAGCTGAGCCAGGGCTCTGGTGGTGCAGCACGTTGGGACCACAGAGCACATGGGTTTCTCATCACAGCCTCTGCCCCGTGGGAGGAAACGCTCCCCTGCACGGCTGCAGGCACTGCCCACATCCAGCTGTTCTGCAGTGCCCATGGATCCACCATTTCCAGCTGCCCAGTGTGTGTAGGAGGTGCTGGGCAGAGCAGATGGGACAGCAGGGCAGCCAGGGCCTCGGTACCCCTGGAACACCACGTCTGCTGGAATGCCCTCCAAGGGCTTTTCTCTCTAAGCTTGCGGCTCACGTCCTGCTGCTGCTGCTAGCCAGCCTGGCCAGAATCAAATCATTTATTTCCCACACAGCCTGAAAAAACCCACATTTCAAACCAATTTATTTTGGGGACCTTTACACATTTTCTAACAGATTTTCCAGCAGATTTCTGGTGCATTAAAGCCCACTGACCATTGCCATGGTTTCTCCTGTGGGCCCCTCAAGCTGCCCTTACGTTTTCCAACAGGAAAATGTGATGGAAAAATACTGACCTACATTTCCCCATGAAAAGTTTGAAGTGCCACGCAGGATTGGCACCACAGCTTTGAGCCAAATGGTGTGAATGGCTGCCCACATTCACCTACACTTTAAGTCATCACCAACACATCGAGTCAAGGAGCAATGGTGGGAGCCAGACAGGGTACATTAGAGACCCCCATGGGGATGTTACTGTGCTGCTGTGATTTTAATATGATTAGACAGGAGATAACCTATCTCCACAGATAAAAACGGGAATCCAACATGAAAAATGCAGCCATTATCCAATAAGACACAGTTTCTTTGGGAAGCTCTGAGTGCAGGTAAATGCATCCAGGATTGAAATTTCAGTTTGTTCTGGGGTCAGATCTACGCAGGGAGAAAGGAAAAGATTTGTTTCTTTCAGAAGAGGTGTAAAGCTCTTTACATATCACCAGGTGCCTTGGGCAGCACGCTGACCAGGTCTAGTCATTCCATGTCATTTTGTAAGAGCTTTAATCATGTTAATGACAGTCCTAACATTTCAAAATGGCTCTGGATAGACAGCTGAACTCTGAGCATTTCACTGCAAAGAAGAGGATTCCAGAAGTTAGACTCCACTCTCAAGTGTCCTGGCACCCTCTCAGCTCTGCACCAGCATCTTGGGGACATCTCCTGAAGAGATGGAGAGGTGGTCCTGGCTGGAAATCATCTTCTCAGCCCCCTCCTGCACATTTCCTTTGCATCAAGCAGAAGTGTTATTTGGGGATCCACGACTTTAGCAATATTTGCAAAAATAAAGACAGCTTAATCCAGAGCCTCCAGGAGGAGGCAGAGGGGAGAGGAGAAATGTGTCCAGTACATAGAAAGGAGCTGCAAAGGGGATTGGAATAAGCCGAGATCAGCTCTACTGAGCACAGACAAAACCAACTGCAGGCTCTCAGCGGGGAAGGTTTAGGTAAAACATTAGGGGACATTTCCCAGTGATATGGGCATCATAGCACAGGAATCAGGTGCCAGAAGAAGGCAGGAGGTCTCATCAGCCCCAGGCCTGGCTGGGCAGAGCTGGGCTCAGCTCAGGCAGGAGTGTGGGGCTGCTGGCTGCCCGTGATCACTCGCAGCATGATGACCTCCACAAAACACAGAGGAGACAGCACTGTCAGCCCTGCCTTGGTACCCACGCCTCAGAGCAGGCAGGGAACAGCTGATGTTGTGTCTGCAGTGGCATCCTACAGGTCCTGTTAATCACACTGAAATAATCAAGCCCGGAGGAGGAAAGTCAAATGCATTAACTGCTAATTACAGGCGCTGCTCACCCCGCAGGCACTCTGTGCCCCCATCACCAGGCTCGGCTCAAAGACAGGGAGCCTGGCACTGTGAAGGGGATGTGACAGCCCTGAGCATGACCTGCTGGCCTCACCACCCCTTTGCTAGCACCTCTCTTCTTCTTCATTCGAGGGAACTCGCAGCTTCCTGGGCACATGCACAATGCACTAATTAAAGGACGTGTTAATGTTCCTGAAATAACCTCCCTGTTGACTCCTTCTATGACCCTGGGCAATAATTTCTTCCCCCCTTGCAGGGAGGACAGTGCTTGGCCAGAGCCTGGCATGGGGCAGAGGGGAGGCTGAGAGCCAGAGCTACAGTGCTCTGATCCAACGTGGCATCGCGTGTCCATGTGGTGAAAATGCATGAGAAGCTTGAATCCTGCTGGCATTTCTCTTCTGCCTGCCCATTTCAGCTCTGCTTGTCTCCTCTCAGCACTCAGCATTGCAGCAGATGTGGAGAATCTTGAAATAACAGGACAGTCTTTAGCACAACTGGAAGCTCGAACAAGATGAGATGAAATGCTGGAAATCAGACCTCTGAGCTGTACCAAACACCTTCTGAAATGCAGGGAGCCCTCCCTAAGAAGCAGCAAATCTTTGTCATTTTTTTCCTCCATGGTCTCAATCCTGCATCAGCACCAGGGCAGGTTTCCATTTCAAACCTAACCTTTCTCTCAGCAGAAGCGGGGCTAACCTGGCACTCAAAACTGAGGGCACAAAACCAGGAATAGCAAATTGTGCTTCAAAGCAGCGGCTGTGCCCGGGTGTCTCATCACTGCAGCCAGACACCCACCTCCTGGGCAGCCTCTAATCCACAGTCACCACACAGACCTCGTTTCAACCAGCACGCCTCAAACTACCTATTTAATTGCCCGATATTTGTCCCTTTATGAATGGCTAATTACTATGACCTTATTTGTGTTTGCACTGAATAGATGCCCAGGCAGCATCAGGCTCATTCTGCCACATTACTTGCCAGGTCTTTTACTGAGCTGTGGATGCAGATCTCCTTTTCCAAGTCAATTTTATTCCTTGCATTAACTTGGCTTTACAGACAAGGCTTTAAATATGGAACAAATTAACTCATTAGCCTCAAATAATCCAGTGACCAAAACGGGCCATGTTTCATGGACTGTTTTCCAGCCCATATTATCCTGGCAGCAACTGCAATCGAGAGGGTGGGATATTTTCTCAGTGGCTGCCCTGGGGATCTCCCCACACGTGCACCAACTTTAGCACTCACGAAAAGCACCAGCAAGTTTAGAGTAAAAGTTGGACCCACATTTCTCCAGCCAAATCTTTCTGACTGGAAAACTAAACATTTTCACCAGAAAGAGAACAACTGGAAGAAAAACACTGCAGTTCAGGCCAGGCAAAATGGGGCTGCCTGCAGTGTGGTGATGGCTTATGAGAAACAATTTCTGAGCCTCACCTGCCACGGTTTGTGTGTGTAATGTGTGGTCTGTCCTGTCACCTGGGGGATGCATTTTATCCCCTCCTGTGCTCTAGGGAAGCCTGGTGCCCGAGGCCATTTCCCAAGACCGTTGTAAGTCTCTTTTCAATTAAACACCATGGATATACACACAATTTCTCCTCTTTTACATTCAGCTCCAAAGCAAGCTGGCTGGTTAAGTGCAGGAACTCAGCCCATGGGCAGCCAGCTCCCAGCCTGACCTCCAGCCAGGGCTCCATACCAATTGCTCTGCACAGGCTTTTATGGCTCTTTCAGCTGCACTCAGCTTTGATTGTGCCTGATCAAAATGCACATGGCCAGCGTTGATAATCACTGGTGATCAGGAGCTTTTAGGAAGCAAATGACGGGGCCAGTACTCGCTTGATGGATCAGGTCATTAGGAGCAGCTGTTTCCCTCCTTGACTTGCTTTTTGAAGGGAATTTGTGTTGTCTTTATTTCTCTTGCCCCTCTGGGAAACTGTGTGAAGGTATTTTGGGGGTCTCTGGCTATTTCACCTTCTTAAAAACATAAAGGTTTTGGTGGGTGTAAGGGGGGAGGTCAGCATAGTCCTGCTGTGTCCTGGTTGGCATGCACAGCAGTGGGTTTGAACAGTAATTTCTGCATAAATCAGCTGCTGATCCTGCTGGTGCTCAAATAGTGCTCCTGGCTGCAAGTGGAGCACCTTTATCATCACAGACCCCCTGGTGAGGACAGAGGCATAGGTGTGGTGCAGAGGGATTTAGAGGCAGTTTCCAATGCAGTGTTTGTGTTCCTGAGCTCTGCCTGCTTAGCTGGGTGGGCTGAAGGTGGCCCAGCTGCGAGCATTACCTGGGGATTTGGGGGTCAGAGGCTGCTCGGGAGACAGTGAGGCAGCTCCCACCCTGCTTGGTGAAACCTCGGTGGGACACTGTGCCCGATCAGGTTCCTTCCTCAGTCAAGAGCTGTGATTTTCCAGATGAGACTTCAGCCCCCAAGGACAGAGAAGTGACTGTAACTACCACCCACCAATGCAAAAGACTGTAAATATGGTGGCCACAAATACCCTCATGCCCTGGAGGAACTAAGCTGCTGCCAGAAGTTAGGGAGTTGGTTACAAACTCCAGGATGTGTTCCAGCCCACTGATGCTTCCTTTCCCTGTCCTACTTGGGACCTCAAACCAGCCCTCAGTGGCCTCTCCAGAGCACATTCCCACCATACAGGTGGAGACAGAGACCTGCTGCAGTAGCTGAACTTCAGAAAGGGTTGTGCAAACTGGCCCCCGGATCCTGCTGGGCTGCAAGCCCCAGGGAGAAGCCAGGCAAGGAAGAGTGAAGCAGTATTTAGAGGAACCCATCAGAGATGGTATGACAGCGCTCTCTGCCTGTAGAGATTTGGCAGCCCTGGCCTGGAGCCAGGCTGAACTGCATTATACAGCCACAGTAGGTATTTCTGCCATGGTAGGGCTGAATGCATCCTCAGAGAGGTTCCTCCTTAGATGGAGGGCTCTGGGGATGGGTGTGCACACAAGGTTAATTGTAGGTGCTGAGTATCTGCTTCCCTGAGGATACCTGGTTCAGCCCTCCTTGCTCTGCTGAAACATTGCCTGTTTAGGAATTAATTACAAACATCAGTTGCAAAAAAAATATAATTTTGTTTAATAATAAAAAAAAAGAAGCGGGGTGGGGGGAGGAAGAGAAAATTTGCCAGAGCCATATATTAAAAAGAAATTATGTTCAGCAGGCAGGTGAGTCAAGGCCCGCCAGGCAATTGGGAAGGCAGCGTGCAGGCGGTAATTGAAAAAAGTGAGACACAAGTGAACAGCCAAAGCTCTGGCATAATAACTCCCAATACACACACAGGCACTGGCTGGGGTGGGAGCTGCCCTATGCTGTGTTCTGGGGACCCCTGGCACGGGGTTGGGGTCTCTGTGCCTGGGAGCAGGGCAGGGATCTCAGTGATTCCTCATGGTGTTTCCTCACTGTGCTCCTCTCTTAGGCCTGATGAACCTCAGATCACCCCCAGGCGTTTATTGAATCTGAGTTAGTGCCAGGGTTCCCTTTACAGCTCAAATTATGGGTTATTGCAGAGCGTGAGCACTAAATACCTGCTGCAGGAGGGATGCTGTTGTCTCTTATCAGTCGTCTGCTTCTCTTTCTAGCTCCCTCCCTGGGGAAAGCCTTGGCATTCCATCCTTCTCCACTTCTCATGACATCCTTGCTGGGTCCAGCCTTTGTCCCCAGGAAGTCATCTATCCCTCCCTGGACACCTGGGAGTAGCTCTGGCCAAGGCTCTCCAGAGGCTGCCAGCCCTGGCTAGCAGCTGAACTGGATGTGTGCAAGCAGGCAGCCCTTTTCCTGGGCTGTGTGGGAGGCATTCCTCCTCTGGGGTTAGGTAATTCCTTGTTTTGTGAACTCATGACATGTGAGGAGGGTCCCTCTCTTCAAGGGGAGCAGAGCATCTTGCCTGCTGCAGAGAGCCCCTCTCACTTACACTGTGCTGGCTGCCATGCCCAGCTGTTCCTGGGGGAGAACTGGGGATACAGGGCAGCCTTTTGGCCTCCTCCTCTTCACCACCTAACTGCCAGGAGTCTTGAGAAACAAGGCAGTGGTGGCAATGGAATGGAGACTGGGAGTGCTTTCCATCTTACTGCTTTGCCTGGGTCCTCTCGACTGTTAGCACCCAGTCAGGCCCCGAGTTTGCACCAGTGAGAATCTGCAAAGCATCTGCATCTCAGGGAGTGCAGCAGCTCCTCCACTTAATGGCTGGCTGGCCCAATTGCCATCCTAGCCCCTCTCACCAGGACTTTTGCCCTCAGATGTTAAATATCACATCTGCTGCTGCTGGTAATCCCTTCTCTAACCCCGTTCCCTTCTCCCCCCATTGCTCCCTCCCTCACAGTGCCTTTGTTATCATATCATGGTTTGAGCTCTGTTGCTTCGATTGCTTCACATCCAATGGGTCAGCCAAGATCAGGACTCATCTGTGAGAGACGCTGTGTATGCAGAGACCATCCCTGCCCTGGGAGCTTATGGACAGCTCAACAAGCTGCAGTTTATCCAGGGATGGCAGGGAACAGAGACACAGAGAGAGGAGGCAACTTGCCCCATGCTGCACAGAGGACTCTACGTGAGGAGCAGTCCCAGCCCAGGTGCAACCATGGCCCCACATAAGGCATGTGGAGTGCTAAAAACAAGACAAACTAAACGCAGCTGGCATAAAATCCATGCAGTACATTGAACTGTAATGATTCTGACAATAAAGCAACCCAATAAATATTATGAAATGAAAACAGCCCTCCGGGAGCGTTTGCAATCGATTGCTGAGAGCTGGCATTTGTGCAGCAGATTACGTGCAAGACAGGTTTGCTCTGCCTTTTCTCCTTTCCCTTCTAAATGCAGAATGAAAAGAGCTCTCTGGAGTGGATGCTGGGGGGAGACCCCCTCCCTCCGGTGCTTGGGCGCTGTCAGAAAGGGAGAAAAAGGTGGCTGAGGAGAGGCTGTGAAGACAGTGGGGTAGGAGTTTAGGGGTGCAATTCTGGTCCTTGCAAGCAGTGACAATTCTGTCAGTGTCCCTCTCATCCCAGCCTGCAGAATTAGGGTTTCCTTTCCTACCCTGAGACATTCATATCCCAGCGGCTGATACATGATGTGGGTCTCCTGCCCCAGGGTGGGGTGAGGGGAATTGGGTGGTGTGTGGGGATGAGCAAGGGGATCTGGAGTGGGTTTGTCTGTGCTGGGGTGGACTTGTGGTGGGAGGAGGTTGTTTGCCACTGTCACCTTGCAAAGACATAGCTCTGCCCTTCCTGCCTCCCTTACTTGAGCGTGGGTGACTATAAGTGCTCCTTGGCTGGCCTGGCACACAGACCAGTGTTCAGCTGGGTCTTATGGAGCTGCTGCTGTGAAGTGGGAGTGCTGGTGTATTGTGTATTTAAGATGGGAGTGTTGGTGTGCTTGGAACCTCACCCAGTTTCTCTGGTCTTTGCCTGCCATGGGCTACTCACATAGTGTGACTTTATCACCACAGCCTGGGTTTTCCTCTTGCACATCCCCTTCCCCTCGGTGCCCCATGAGATGCTCAGCTGAGCCAGCCCTCATTCAGCTTCAATCTGTCTCCCTGGGTGGATTATCTGATGCTGTGTGCCCGCCATGGAGCACAGGGAGATCCCTGCTCCTGCTTCCTGGCTGGTGTTGACCATGCAGCTGGGCATCCCGGGCAGCTAAGCCAGACTCTGACCTCCCTCACACACAGCCTGGGCATGCACTCCCCTTGATTTTCCTGGCTCCTGCCTGCTCCCTCTTGAATCCTCTCCACTGGACTAATTAATCCTGTTCCGAGTGATGGCCTTTTTACTGCTGCTAATTACAGGAACATCAGCCTGTGAGATAAGTGTGATCGGCTGGAAACCTGTGGTTTGCAACAAGTTTGGTCAAACTCACAGGATGTGAGAGGATAAGGGAATTCCTCATGAATTCCATACACGCACCAGGTGGGCAAGGTGTCTCTTCTGGTGTGAGGAGTAGGATCCATTGGATGAAGCAAGGTGGAGCCAGGTTCCAAAGTAAATAAGAAATACTTTCAGCAATAAGTAGTGGATGTTCAGCAACCTGGTCACGGATGCTAAATGCTTACCTGGATGGCAGGAAAGGCTGGGCAATTTCATAGAAAAGAGAAGTTCGTAGTTAGATGGGAATTCTGTCTTGCTCAGGAAGTCCCTGAGCTATGCGGCTGCTGCGTCTTTAGCAAACATTCAGACACTGGCAAAAGAGGGCCCATGTCAGCAAACCTCAGTGCTGAGGAGGGCTCCTCCAGCACACAAGCCCTCCTCAGCCAGTACCTCTTCCTCTCTGCTTCCCACTACCACCATTTCATCAAAATCCTCTCTTCTGCAGACTTGAGGCAGGGCACCGAACACTGAGAAACACTGCTCAGGCACTGCTGGCATGTTTGCCAGGAATAGCTCTGTATCAAAAGAAATACATTTTAAAGCTGCTGCAACATAGCAAGAGCTGTCTTAGAGAGTGTGTTATCTCATCAAGCGCTCCCAGAGTGAGCTCAGCTCTTTCCCCAGCCTCATTTTTCTGAGCAGCAGCTGATTGCAATTTACCAAGTGACACCTCTGCAGCTATGGGTTCTTTTTTCTTTTTTTTTATTATTAAGTTATTAAGTTGTTTGATTTGTTGGTGTTTTTTTTTCTTTGTTGTTATTGTTGTTTTTCATTTTCCTGCAAACAGCTTAGACAGGAACAAGAAAAAGAAAAAAAGAGAAAGAACAATTATCCCTCATTGTGGAGTGAGAAAAAAGAGCTCCACCTATTGCGGGTATTTGACAGACTGATGGTATGACCAGCTGCTGGGTACATGACAAGAATGGGCCCAACTCTGCCCTCAAATACTTACCAGAATAAATTTGAAGTATCTCTGCTAGAGTCAATAGTTATTACACTGGATTTTTATCAGTGTGAGTGATAGCAATTGAAGGTTTTTTCAAGGCATTTATAAATAAAAACGTTCCTGCTGGCTAAATAGATACACTTCTTTGCTAACTGGGAGTAATCATATGCATTTTGATATCAGCATCTGCTAAATAAGTCCAGGGCTGTGTATTAATGAGGGTGCTGCAAGAACTTTGGAGTACGGGCTCAGAATTCAAAACAACTGGGATGGATGGGAGAGAGTGTCTGGAATCAGCCAGATGAAATTTAGTACAGAGAGCACAGGGTACCACATTTGGGAGGGATAAATGAATGCATGAATGCATAGACAGGAGAGCCTGGAGAGGCAGCAGGATGGCAGGCAAGGATCAGGGGGTTCAGATGGATGACTAACTTAGCATGAGTCAATAGTGTGATGGTTTAGCAAAAAGGGCAGCTCACCTCCTGGGATGCATTAATGCTGGATGTTGGATGTAAGCCATTGAAATCTGCAATTCTGCTTTGTCTGAGCTGTGTCCAGCTCTGGACACTGCAGCTGAGGGCACCTGCAGATGAAATGGAGAAAAACAGCAGCATGTTTGAATGGAGAGATGCTAAAGTGGGCCAGAAATCAAGGTTTCCTTCCTGTGAAAATATCTGTTTTTCAGGGGCAGAAAAGGAATGGCATTGGCTCAGTTCATTTCTGAAAATGAACCTCAGACTCCTCTGAGTTTGACCCTATGGACACCAGTGCTTGCTTTTTGCTATTTCTGTTCCTCAGACCCTTCTCCCAGGTAATTTGGCCCTGCCCCTATAAGATCCCATCTTTTGACACAGCAGCTTTCTTTCGGTATGCATTATGGTGCACAGCAAACCATTCTCACTTCCTGTTTTGCAGGTTATCTCCATTCCCACTCACTCCTTGGGTTTGATGAGAAATGAGCTCCTTGACTGACTGCTGAGCAGAAAGTTTGGCTTCAGAATTCATGCTCCAGGCTTTCTCTTTGTATTATTAAAAAGCTAAAAAGGGGTTTCCGGGCCAAAAGCAGGTCTCATCATTGTGACATGAACTGTAAGTCTGAGCAATTTTTGGGAGAAAAGAGAGCCAACACCCCCTCTTACCTACTGCTCATGATACCTGTGCTCAGGATTGCAAGAACAAACAGCAGTAAACCAGAAAACAGCTATTTATACACGGAAGTGGAACTGCTTTGGGGCTGGCCCTTTCTGACTGGAAAATAACTGGCTCCTTGGCTCCGAGACAGCCTGTGAAGTTGCTGGGAGGCTGCAAAAACAGTTCATTATCCCGTGCTCAGTGAAAGCAGGAGGCAGAGCTTTGCACACCGGCTCGTTCCTCTTTGCCATGCGCTGTGCACGGCGGCTTCTGGGTGACATTAGCGTTCAGGCGGGCGGGCGTGCACCGGAGGAATGCAGGAATGCACAGCGTATTCCAGAGCGGCAACACGGCCTGTGGATTAGCTCCTCTTCCAGCCACATTAGGGCAAACCTGCAGGAGGTCTCTTGAAATCAGAGGGATAGATTATCTTGATAATAAAAGCAATCAGAATCCGTCCTGCCCAGGATATTTAAATGACACCGCCGACTGCAGGAGCGTCAGGGATGTGCCTGGCACTGGTGCGGGCGGTGTTTTTCACAGGGTTTGTGGCAGTGCCTGTGGATCTGACAGGGCAGAGGGAGGATGAGAAGGATACCCTGTGCCTTCTACCACCCTTACCCCACACTACCACTGTGTGGGATGGGCAAGGGAACGGGGCAGCAGGGCAGTGTGAGGCTGAATGCCTACATTGAGAAAACAACAGCCTAGAGAGTGATTTGTCAGCAGTGGCTGAAAGGAGTTGGATGAACCCCAAAGGACTTCTCCTTCCCTTAATCTTGCCCATCTCCCTGCTCCTGCCTGGAGGGCACCCATGCATGCTGCTCTTCTCCAGGGTCCCATCACCCCAGATACAGACCCATGCCCCATATTGGCCTTGGCAAGGATAGATCCTTCTTACACCTCCTCCCGCTCCTTGCCCATGTCCGTGCATGCCTAACACAGCCCTGCTGGGTATACCTCTGGCTGGCAGACAAACCTGCTGTCCTCCACAGGCATGTGTCACCTGTGGAAGCTGCAGTGTCCCTTTCAGACACTGAATTTTGAGGGGCTGTCAGGACACACCATCAGGAAAGTCCCTGGCATCCAGGGTACTGTCCTGCTACGTGGGGTCAACCTATGTGACACCAGTCAGCTTGGTGTTGGATGCTGAGTGATTCACCGTGCTCTCCACCAGCTCAGTGACACCCTCTTGGTGTCCAGCTGTGCAGGATGCCAGGCTGTGTTTGTGTTATTTATCTGCCTCTCCCAAAGTCTTTTATGCTTAGCTGGATTCTAGCAGGATAAGTCATCTGGCTGGGCTGGGGAGAGGAGCCGGAGGGGAGGTGCAGAGCCCTGACTTGCCAATAGTCCCCTGTCCCATCCCACCAGACCCAGCTGAGCAGCTCCTCAGGGCCAGGGGCTCGCTCTCAGGAATGTGGTGGGAGCTGATACAAATCAGCTCTCACACACGCCAGAGCACTCAGATGTCCGCTGCTTAACAGGGCTCGTGAGCTGCGTCTGAAGTACTGTGCTCAGATGAGATGTGTCCTCTTCAGAGGGCTGCACTTCCCTGTCAGCTTTGCCTTTTGATTCCTCCTGGCCTTTTTTCTCTCTGTCTTTTTTTTTTTTAAATAGGGTTTTAGAAATGAGGCCAGTGCTTGAATATAAAACACCACTTATTTTTAAGGAATAGCAGACAGGTCACCTCGTTCAGTATTTGAACAGTGATGCCTCTGGTTTACCCCATCCTGTCTGCCAAGGGAGGGCTATAGCGGGTAAAGTCTGCCCCATGTGTTGCTGCAGGGGGGCAAAGACACAGCTGCTACACACACACACCCCCCAAAGCATGAACAGACACCTGACAAAAGCCTTTCACACCACGTCCCACACCAACTGTGCAAAGCTGTCACCCACATTCCCCGTCACACAGCCTTACTGCCTAAATGCATTGCCAGAGCATCTCTTTGCACCCAAACACACATCTCCAGCCTACAGAGCCTGTTGCTTGAATGTTTTTCTCCACTTACCACACACAGACACACGTCACCTCTCTTGTGTATTTCCTGAAACGTTCAGAGGAGGACACAGAGCCACAGTCTCCCTTACGCTGTCACCTCAGCACAGTGATCCTCCCCAATGCTGCTCTGCACCTGTCACAACCTCCCAGCTGAGCACAGCCTGTGCAGCCAGTGTCATCCCACCCCACATCTCCCACCTACACATCCCTGCCCCACGGACTCATTTGCTCTCCAGCATCCCTGCTGACTACATGGCTGCTGTGAGAGATCACTGCTCCATCCCTTATTAGCAAGAAAAACAAATCTAATCAGGAGCAGCAGCGGCCACAAGTGTCTCCTGGGCAAACAGAAGGGCTGAGCAAGCCCTGGGTGCTGCGTGCAGACAGGTCTCGTGGCCCTGGAGGTGTCACTTCCACGGCTGAAATAAGAATTGCCACAGATCCATGTGACATTTTGAGTCATAAGGCTGCATGCACAAGGGTGTCAAAGGCCCGGCTAAGAGCAAAGTGCAAGGCAGAGATAAGCCCCTGTTTATTACCAGTGGAGAGATGTCAGACCTTGCTTTTCTCCTCTGAAAAACAGACCTGGTGATTACATACAGCTCAGACTGCTCAGAGAGGGCAGGCTCCAAGGGGCAGGCTCTGATCATGAGGATCCATGGCTAGCTTGGCATCTCTGGGATAGAATTTCCTCCGAAAGACAGCCAAAGCATATTTCCCCATCCTCTCTGTTCTAACAGGCTCTCTGGAGGTACAATAGGTTGCTGCTGCCAGTTGCCAGCCCCGGCAGCCCCCTAGGGCTGCTGATGTCTCTGTCTCCTGCACCTTTTGGCACCTCTGTCTCCCTGCAGCTCCCCATCCCTTGTGCTCCCAGCTACGGGCACTGAAGCAGGGACAGCCAAGCATGAGACACTGGGTGCTGCAGGGAAAGAAGCCCTGCAACCAGGTGAAGCGTGAACGAGGCTTTTGAGTGATCTGATTATTGCTGTTTCCTCTTGTCCCATTTTTCCGACAGCAAAGGGACCCCTGACCTCGGCACTGTGCTGTGTTTCAGCCACTGCCTTTGATTCCCTGTACCAGGGATGCAGCCAGCTCCACACCCTGGCAGATGGATTTCTGGGAGAGTGTGTGCCTGAGGTTTGATCTCCTTTGCTTTGTGCCTCTGCAGAAAGAAAAACTGAGCCGTGCTGTGAGAAATTCCTCAAAGGAAAGGAGGGGAAGCATTACCCAGCAGGGCAAGGCACACAGCTCAGGAACCGGCTGCCTCCTGTCACTGCACTATGCCCAGGGTCCTCAAGCAAAGACAGGGACCTCTTATCTTTCCCACAGATGGGTCTAAAGGAAATTAGCAGGAGGCTGGACACTGAGGTTAGGACAGGGCACCGAAACTGGAGCTCCTGCCCAAACCTGGGGATGCTCCTCTTGCCCCTGGGGTGACTGAACAGGAGGTGAGTGGTGTAACCTCCCTGCAAGCAGCAGAGGCACGGGTGTGATGTGAGGCCAAAATCATCTCCTTGAAGTGGAGAGGATGCAGGATCTGCTGTGAGTGCTACGTATAAGCCCTGAGTTCCAGGACATGGTGTCAGCAGCCCACAGCTGGGCTTGGGATGGGAAAATGTATCAAGTTGAGGCAGGAAGAGGGAACACTGCAGCTCTGAGTCCCCCAGCCTGGCAGTGACAGATAATGCCCCTCCATCTGCTCTGTCCCAGAGAGAACTTGGCACTGTACTTCAGCTACTCAGCCCCCAACTCTTCTTTAGCTCAGATGTCTGGTGCAGCTGCAGACAGTTCCCTGAGCACATCCTGGCATCATGGTGTGCTGCATGCTGCTTGCTTGCAGGCACAGAATATTCCATGGTTTCATGTGCCTACAAGACAGGTGTTCTCTAGCCAGTGGGAGAGATTTACAACAGCTTATCTCTGCTTCTAGATGGGCAAGACAGTTCTGATTTGGTCTGCACACTGTTTCTCCCACCATCATCAGAGAAATTGGAGTCAGGATGCCTGTGCTCCCATCTTGGATATGGCAGCACTGATGAGAGAGGGGGCTGGGCCTGGAGAACTGGAAAAAGATGTCTCCAAAGTCCATCAGCACCCAGAGGGAAGCTGCTGAGACCTGACATGAGTGGCCTTCAGCCTGAATACACGTAGGTGCAGTTTAACTGGCCTGACCCTTGATCCCAGGGTCCATCTCCTGCCAGGAAGGACAAAGCTCCTTGGCACAACTCACATGGCTGCAGCCACTGCTGGGATGATACAGAGCAGTTTGAGGGTGGCAGATGCAGTAGCTGTGCAGGATTTAGGCAAGTGGAAACAGGCAGGAGGGAGGGAGAGGGTCGGGAGGAGGGCCGGCACACCGGCAAGGGGAGAGAATGTCAGGGGAGCACCAATATATGGAAAAGACAATTAAGACACAAAAAAAGTGGGAAGTAAGACCTAAAAGGTAACTGACTAGAAAATTAAAATTATTCAGCTACAGAAAATAGGTCTAATGGGCTTCAATGTGATGCAGACTCCAGTGGATTGCACAAACAACACAAGAAGGGCAGTTTCCTTAAAGGGGCTGGGGACCAAGAGGAGCCTCAAGTCCTCTGGGGTCTCTAGAAACTACTTTCCCTCCAGGTCCCAGGAGCAGGCCCCTTCCAGGCTCCTTTCAGGCTCCTGTCTATGCCTTGGTTTCCTGTTGCAGGTGCAGGTCCCTGGCTGCCAAACTAATCTCCCCACAGTGGATCAGGCACATTTGTCCCCACGTCGCAGATGGTGGCTTCAGCACAGGACAGCAAGGTTGTGCAGGTGCAGGAGGCCACATGGGTCCTTTGTCTGCAGGGCAAAATGCCTCCCCTGTGGCTTGGGGGATTAGTTACTCCACCCTTCAACCTGGATTTTTTTTTGATGGTTCCTCCAGCTTGCTGAAATTGTTTTAAATTCTAAAGTCCTGCCTTCCCCAGTACTTGAAATCCCTCACAGCTTGCTGATGCCTGTGGATGGAAGATGTACCCTCTGCTCTCCATCACCTGAGCCATCACTTACAGCATCAGCTGAACTGGGGCAGCCCATGCCCACCCTGTTCACCAGGCTCAGCAGGAGACTGATGGAAAAGAACATTGGGTGTCCCTGCTAAAAGTGAGAGGTGATGGGGGCTGAGGGTGTGGATACCAGGAGGGCAGGGACTGTGAGCTGCTGAGATCTGGGTCCCAGCTTTGCTGGGGCTGAGCAAGGCTGTGCAGGTTGCTGGAAGGGTAAAAGCTTGTGCAGAGGGGGAATGCAAAGGTGCATGCTTGATCTGGAGGAGCTGGGTCAGCCTCTTGTTGAGGAGACCCACTCTGGAGAGGACCCAGGAGGATCCTCCATAGACAGCCCAGCCCAGCTGCAAGGTAAGGGAAGCCTAAACCATGTCCAGCAAATTGTAAAGGGATCAGAGAAAGTCCCAGAGGGACTGGCCTGGCCATCCCAGCTCCATCCCTCCTGACATCTCTGCCAAAAGGAGGAGGTGGGAAGATGGTTTGTGTTCACCAGCAGGCACCACCAGCACCAAATGCCCCAGTGCCTTTGACAGCAGCCACTGTAAGGGTGGATATGGGAACGGCTTCTCCTCCTGTTAGGGCGAACATCACAGGGTGCTCTGTGGTGGCTACAAAGGGACACCTTACTCCCCCCACCTCCCCAGCATTTCTTGCCTAACACCTTGTTCTTTCTCTCTTTTCATCCAGTCTGGGCTCCCAGCTGCTTGTCTCCTGAAGACGTGCTGAGAAAACATTGCATATTATACAATGAGAAATGGTAAACAGTGTTCTTGCTAGTTTTCCACTTGTTTTTATTCTGTGAGCATCAGCTAAAGCCACAGGGATAGGGTATTTAATTAGAGTATTGTCTTTCACCTGCCTTTAGTCTCTGCAGGGTCTTTTCAGGGGGATCCCATTCCAGTGTGGTTCAGAAATTACTTTACTGGGGAAGTGACAGGGGCACATCCCTACAGTGTTTTAACTTTGCCTAGCACAGCTTGTGCCTTGGAATTCTCATTCATCTGGGTGTGGGATGCCAGGCAGAGGACAGGGAAGTCCCAGACAGATTCCAGGCCTGTTTCTGGGCAGGAATTAGATCCTGGGATAGATCCTGATGGGGTCCATCAGATCCCAGTGGATTCTCTCTCGGAGACAATACTGCCACAGAACTCTATTCCTCTTTAATATCATGTCCCTGCAAAAAAATGCCTATGATTTGCACTCAGTGCATTGCAGCATATTCCCCTGGAGGGTTCTCAGGCTCTTCATGCACTCTGATTAACAATGATCTCCTTTACCATCACAGTAATTTATTTATTCAGCACCAAGGGACACTGCCTCACAGACAAAAATACCCCGCATCCTTTCAGTGCTACTGGTGGAAATACAATGGAAGATGGAAGTCTTGCTTTGAAACCAAACTCATGGCCCAAAGTTTGAGCAAAGACACCAGCTGGTGCTGAGGCTGCAGCCAAAGGTCTCATCCTGCAGCTGGACTGGGCAGGGCAGAGCAGAGTTAACTCCTAAACACTTGTGCAAGCAGCTTCTCTGCCCCTGCTTTGCAGCAGCTTGGGTCGATTACCAAATTTTCGGCAACCTGGATGAAGGGATAGAATGTACCCTCAGCAAGTTTGCTGAAGATAAGGAATTGTGGGGTGTGGCTGATAGACCTGATGGCTGTGCTGCCATTTGGGCACATCTCCATGTGCTGGAGAGATGAGCTGAGGGAAACCGAATGAGGTTCAGCAAGGGCAAGTGCAGGGTCCTGCACCTGGGGAGGAATAACCCCAAGCACCAGCACAGGCTGGGGTCTGATCTACTACAGAGCAGCTCTGGAGAAGGACCTGCGAGTCTTGGTGGGTGACAAGTTGACTATGAGTTTACAGTGTGTCCTTGTGGAAGGAAGACCAGTGATATCCTGGCGTGCGTGGGGAAGAGTGTGGCCAGCAGGCTGAGGAAGGAAATCGCCCTCTCTACTCAGCCCTGGTGAGGCCACATCTGCAGTGCTGTGTCCTGTTCTGGGCTTCTCAGCACAAGGAAAACAAGGAGCTACTGGAGAGGGTCCAGCAGAGGCCACAAAGATGATTTGGGGTCTGAAACATCTGTTTTATGAGGAGGCACTGCATGTCCTCACGCACTTCTGGTCCTGTTCAGTCTGGAGATGACCGAGAGGGGATCTCAGTAATGCATATAAATATATCAAAGGGGTGGTGCCAAGGGGATGGTGCCAGACTCTTTTCAGTGGCACCCAGTGACAGGACAAGAAGCAGTGTCCATAAACTAAAACACATGAAGCTCCACCTCAACTGGAGGAAGAACTTCTTTACACTGAGGGTTCCAGAGCACTGGAATAGCTGCGCAGGGAGGTCCTGGAGTCTCCCTCTCTGGAGACATCCAAACCCCACCTGGATGTGTTCCTGTGTCACCTGTTCCAGGTGGCGCTGCCTTGGCAGGGGGGTTGGACTGGGTGATCTCCAGAGCTCCCTTCCAGCCCTAACAATTCTGTGATTCTGTGGATTATGGCAAGGATAATCCCACCAGGGATATCCTTGGACTCTTTCCTGAAGCCTACAGTCTGATGGGACCAGGGCTGTGTGACCCAGCTTCTCTCCTAGGTGTGCAGCCAGTCATGCTCAGGCACATTCTGACTTTTGGATGGATGAATTGTGGCCTAAAAATTATTTTAGGTTAATCCTACCACAGGCTTGTGCAATGCATCATTTATGAACTCACACCCTGCAACATTCCTCCCCTTGCCATGTACAGAAACAAGCAGCTGTGCCTGGGAGGAGTGGTGGGCACACACACCCCCTGAGGATGGCAAGTGTCCTGATGTGGGGCCAAATACTGCTAAAAAGCAAACTTTTGTGGCAACCCAGTTCTGAAACTTACACCCCTGTGTGACTCTTCTTTTGGAGAAGAAGAGCCATCCTGCAAGAGCTACCACCAGCCTGCAGAGCAGGTGGTGCTCTGAGTCTTTTAACCCCACCATGCCCACAGCAGGGGTGACACTGGCTAGCTCCAGGTTGAACATGGCTGCAGAGCAGTGGCTCGAGTCCTCCAGGCTGTTTTGAAGCAGAGAGGTGGGAGGAGGGTGCCTGATAAGCTGAGAGGTACAGGATGCCTGGTAAGATATATTGTGTTGTGTTTTCAATTTGCACATTGACACAAGACAAACAGATGAGATTTCAGTACAGCAAGCTCAATTAATCAGGGCTTTGACAGCTGTGAGGCTGGACATTATTAATCCCTTTTGCAGACAGGCGAAAGGGGCAATAATTACACTTTTCCCAAAAATAATAAGGAAGGATATTCCTCATGCTGCCCCCCCGCCCTTTCCCTGAAAAAACACTTCCTGATCACAGTACTTAATACTACACTAACTGCAAAAATACTTCAGCTCACCCATTGCCTGCAAAATGGGAAACAAAATGTGTAAGTGTAAAATCCTGAGAATATCCTTCCTGGGGCTCTAAGGTTCATAGGAATGGGGGCACTCAAAGCCAGAGCTCTGTGAGGTGAGAGCTGGCACCTTTCCCTGTGCACTTGGAGCCACAAGTGTGTGCTGGGACACCCTGGATCCATTCCCAGCTGGGAGGCTGCACGTTTGTGAAGCAATGCAAGGAGCTGTGGGATGGATCCAGCACCCTGTGTGAGCACAGTGGGGTGGAAATGTTGGCTGTCCACAACACCTCTAGGACCTGGGGATGCTGGAGGCTGAACTTTCAGCCCAGTGCTAATGGGATGCTCCAGCCTGTGCTGGGGTAGGATGGCTCCAACCATCAGAGCATGACCTGCCTTTCCCCTTCATTATTCCCCCTCCAGGCAAGGCAGATGCAGGCAAGGCAACTGCAACCACCAGGAACGGGGAGGAGGAACTCCTCCAAGGGCAGGGAAAGGGGCATGTACTAACTTGCAGCCCAAGCCCAGCTCTTTATAGCTGTGCTGCAAAAAGTCATCCTGCCTGACCCTCCCTTCACCACTGGAGAAGTCAGACAGGCAGAGCAGCCCATTGCTCTCGTGCACTGCACCTTGCAGACACCACCCCAATCCATCCGCCTCCAGACAATGTCATCTTGGAAGCGGGAGACATTTAAACAGTGAAATGCCAAAGGAGCAGCATGGTATTTAAAGGCAAAGAAGCAATTATGAAAGTTCTCGGGAGAGCAAGCACACAAATGAGGGAGGATGGGAGAGAGGTTGTTTATCCCTAAATGTGCAGCGGTGCCATGTGTTCGCTGGGAAGGGGTTGTGCAAGCACAAGGCTTAGTGGAGCATCTCTGGAGGGGATGGGTTTGTTTGACAGTTCTCCATTAGAGCATCTGAAAACCCTGATGTTGCCTGTGGCCACAGGGAAGGTGAGGAGCTGCAGTTCCTGCAATCCTGTGCCTGACTGAAGCCTCGTTACAGGCATTAGCAGCAGAGGGAGGGAGCATCGAGGGCTTGGTTTGTTTCTGTACTCAGCTGGCAGGAGATGCAGCAAGGGAAGGGAAATAGCCAGGTGTAGTTACTAGTGGTAGGGCAGATTCTGGGATGGGCCTCAGACCTGGTCCTAAGTCCTCTGCGTGCTGCTCCCGGCTTTCCCCAACTCTCTTCCCAACATATTTTGCATCCTCACCCTTCTCTTCATGACCTACAGAAGTCAGTAGCCTCGGGAGTACTGTGGGGTGGGAGTCTGTTCTGGCATAGGGATGGTGGCTTCTACATGCTGATGCTGATGTTTGAGCTGCTGGGTGGTGCAGCAGTGGAGGAGGAAATAGATGTGGGAATAACGCTGTCAGCACAAGCCATGGTTCCCCCATAGCTCCTGACACCCCAAGAACTGCTTATTTGCTTTTCTGATGAGGCTGGTCAGTCGCCCACAGGGGAACTGCCAGAATGACAATGGGACTGCAGGTGTGGGCAGCCTACCTGTGGCTGTGCAGATCCCCAGGGAAGGAGAGCTCAGCCTCTTTCCCTCTTTCTGTGTTGGGCACACTAGAAAGCTTTCTCCCAACATCCAGCCCAAATCTTTCTTCAATTCTGTCAAGTGCCTTTGGTGCTAGGTAATGCTAAATAATGCTAATTTTATTCCAGCTGCCTTGCTTGTGCTTAAAAACACTGTTGGAGAGATAGAAAAATCAACATCAGCTGGAAGTGCCATCTTTGAGAGAGAAATGCTAGAGAAACAGTGGGAGGCAGGATTGAAAATCTGTGGGGGGTTAGAGGCTGAGAAGGAGACAATGAAGGTGTCTGGGGGCTCAAACCCTTCACAGCACCTAGGCCTCAGCATCCCCCACTGAAGCAGAAAATCTCCTTCTTCCCAGTCCTGTAAATTTCCCTGAAGTTGACAGTTGTGGTTTATCAGCCAACAAAATACAGCCTTAGGGCCACGTGGTGTGGACAGGTACCCTGGGATAAGCTGCACCTCTTTGTTCTGGGATGTGAAGTACTTCCATGCATTCCCTTTGCACCTCCAGCTCCTTGCAAAGGGCAGAACATCAACCCCGGCCACTCTCTGGCTTCACAGCTGGTTAAATACACCATTACCTCCATCAAAATAAATATTCAAGGATATCTCCTGCTGCCTGTGGGGGGATGCTTTTTCTACGGTGCTGTGGTGGTGAGAGCAGCCTTGGAGGGCTGACTGGATAAAGCACACTGACTTGGCAGGGGGGAAAGCAGGGAGAGTCCCCAGGCAGCTGAGGGGACACGGTGACAACTTCTCCTGCTGCAGCAAGGTGGGGGAGAGCAAATGTCCACGGGGCTGTCTGGGACAAGATGTGGAGAAAGGCTGAGCCTCCCCTCCCCTCCTCTCCAAGGCTTTGCCTTCGGTCCCAAGCAGCAAGACAGGGTCTTCCTACCTCACCCAGGCGCCTCTGGATGCTCACAGGGAACTTCCACATTGGCTTTAGGTCAGCCCAAGGCGTTATTTTATTTGACCCTAATTTTTTTTTAAGAGCTGCACTAAATGGAGGGAAAGGTAAAAGCATTTCCCCTCTGCCCTGCCCTCCCTGCTGGAAGGTTAACACATTGGCCATTTCCTGCCTGCGCAGATGGGATATGCCTGGAGTTTGTCAACTCAAATTCAAATTAACTCTCAATTCAGTGGCTTCGTGTGAGGCCCTGGGGGCAGGTGGGGTGAGCAGCAGCTACAGTTGTGGGCAGGCAGGGGACATGAAAGGGGCAGAGGGGAGCTGCCAGCTGGCCCTGAGGAACTTGTCCTGTAAACCTTGGGGTTTTCAGGAAAAGAAGGGGTAAAGAAGGGAAAGAAAGCAAAAAAATGAGAGGAGAAGGAAAGGGAGAGGGAAAGGGAGAGGGAGAGAGAGGGGAAAAGAGAGATAACCTGGGCTTCTTAGGCTAGAAGGAACTCTTCTAAGGAGCTAATTTGACCTCCCATGTGCTCTAAATCATTGAAATAGAAATGAGCAAATACAGGTGAAAAAAAGTCCCCTTAATATTTGCTTGCCTAGGGGAATAAATTTGCTGGGTTTGGGCTATGCCCTCTCCCATGTTTGCTTTCTGCAAATATCCAGTCATTGAGTTTTACCTGAACAGACGTTTGGGGGAAGCCAGTCACAATCTTGTGCACACAAATTAGTGCAGAGATGAATTCGCTATTTCCAAATGCCAGGCATGGAGCAGGACCCATCAAAACGCCCTGAGCAGCCACCCTGTCAGCCCAGACTGCCAGGAACCAGCCTCTTAGTGACTGTTTTTAGAAAAATCACAGATTTTAACAGCATGTTAAATAACTGTGGCTTGCTATCCACATCTGAGGAGTCTGCAACCCACTTCCAGACATGTCCTAGGCAGAAAAACAGGATAGGATTTCTTTGTGTGGAGTTTTGACTTTGTTTCTCTACAGAGGAGTGTGAAAAGTGGCTGATGTAGAGATCTGTGCTTGTGTAAAGTTGTGTTTGGAGTGGGACTCGTAGAGCTCTGGATGTTTGCACAGCTCATACATGTGGCTGTGGCCTGGCATGTGGTTTTATAAGATCAGCAGGATCCTTTGTAGCCCTCCAGGCTGCTCTAAAGGGAAACCTCTTCCTAGCTGTGGCCAGATGTAGAGGCCAGGTGATATATTCCACTCCGCCCTCCTGCTCTGCTCCTGAAGTGTCCTTGCTGATTCCATCTGCACACCCCACACATCCCAACTGTCCAAAACTCCTGCCCTGGTCATGCTCCCTCCAAGCCCAGGGGCTTGCTGTGGGTGTCTCACTGTGGTGTTGGGCAAAACCAGGAGTTACTGCTCAGCCTCATATGGCTGTTGCTGTCCTGCTGGGACATGGCACATCCTCCTGGTGATGCCGAATGCCTGTGGGGGCAGAGGTATCTCCCTCCCAGCCGTACTTCTCCCAGTTCCCCATAGATGGGAGCAGAGGTCTCCTTTTCCTCCAGTCCCAGTTTGGTGGGACAGAGCAGACCCTCTCCAAGCAGGGGATTTCTGTCTGGAGGAGGGGACACAGCAACTTTTAATGACCTTTTCACTCTCTGGTTTTGAGATCTATGAAGAAAAGAAAAATATCCGTTCTGGATTGCCAGCCCTGCTGTGGAGGGGGATGCTGTGCATGGGTGGCGCTGTGCTGGGTGGTGCTGCCTTGGAGCAGCCCCATGCTGTGAAGTTGAGAGGACACTGAGAAATTTGTGATCTGTCCCCAGAGCAAAGGGAGCCCACAGGGAACAGGAACCATTCCATCTGGGCATGGGACAATGAGCACAGTGTGTCCAGTGGGTCCAAGGTGCCCACATGGTGGTCCAAAAATCTTGGGCCCTCCCTTACCCCTGTCTGTGCCAGCACTAGTGGTGTGGGGTCAGGATGACCTATTCCCATGCTCCCTATCCCCATCAAAGCCACAGGGTGATTTATTTCTTCCACTCACCACCCCCTCATATTTTCTGCAATTTTTCTATGTAAATCATGACACTGATGAATAACACTTAGCGCTTTCCAGTTCCAAAGCACATTGCAAGTATTTCCTAATTAATCCGCGCAACACTCTCATCAGGGAAGGCAGTGTGCCACCGTCCTGACTTCCCAGGCTCGCAGCCTTCTGGCGGACAGAGATGGAAGTGTTCATCTGCACATCGTTAGCCCCACGCTGCTGGCGCTTAATGAGTTTCCTTGCAGCAGAAGGGAGCGTTGCGCGGCGCAGCTCGGAGCAGATGGGGCTTGGTGCATGGCGCGCCGGGAGGATGCAGAGCCGTGCAGTTTCCCAGCTTGCTGTCTCTCTGTGGGGCTTGTGACCTGGGGCAGGTGGACAGTGACTGTGGGGTGCTCTCCCATTCTCTGAGCAGGGGTTCTGCCAGCTGCGAATTCAGGGGACTTAAGGAACCGACTCTGACTCCAACTCAACTTCTGCTGGCAAGAAGTAGAAACCACTCAGACAGAAAGAGACAGTCAGGAGAGGGTTAACAACCTTCTCATGGAGACACCTGAATTGTCACCTGCTGCTAGATACTACAATGGCCCATGCCATGGGTGCTGGTGTGTCTCATGGAAGGTGAAGCCTGGGAAGGGGTTAAAATGAAGAGTTTCCTAGCTGCAAGTCAGGAGCAAGAAACAGATCATTTTTACCCAAAGCAATTTCCCTGGCAGATCATTTTCCCACCTCCCCTCCGCTATTACGGCAGGTAATTGTGTCTGAATGACAAGCTCATCGCTTCTCTCTCGGTCCTGCTTTTCCTCCTGCTCTATCTTGCAGCCAAGTCATGAAACTGGTTGCTGTAGGTGTCAGGCCCCAAGACAGGTTGGGTGTAGGTGTCAAGCCCCAAGGTGTCAGCCTCCTTACAGGTAGCAGCAACCCAAGGCAGGCAGGAAGGCCCTTTGGGACACTGGCTGGGGTGCCCTCGCTGGCTTGTCATACCTCCTGCAGCAAGCCCATGAGTTCACACCTGCCTCCCACAGCCTCAGCCCTGGCCAGGGGCGATTTAGCTCCAGCTTTTCATAGACTCACAGGACGGAACAGACTTTAACATCACCCAGTTTCCACACCCCTGCCGTAGGCAGGGACACCTTCCAGCAGACACTTTTCAGGAGGAGCAGGGCTGTGAGGTGGCTCCTCCCGGTGGTACCGGGCAGCTGGGAGCGATGGAGACCGCTGCTGCCCTGCTGCCAGCTCTCCTGCTGTGCTGCGTGGCTCCATGTGTGCAGCCCCTTGCTGAGCACCTTCTCCTCGGCAGCCCTGGCGCTGCAATCCCTCCCGTGCTTCCCGGAGAGGTGGGACAGCCCCCTCCCGCCCCTGCTCCCACAGCTCATTAAAGAGGCTCATGAGGTGCCCTCTTGACACTTGTAACACGGGAGCACATGTCTTCAAAAAGCCAGGCCCTGGCGATATCCCCTGGGCCTGCCGCTGGCTTTCCTTCCCTTGCTCTCACGGCCCTCCCCAGGAGGGCTGTAAATTTGGCAGGAGCTGCATTATTTCCAGACCAACCCTGTCTCACGTTTCCCCTGCCACTAGCTTAAGTGTCACCCCTTCCTGCCGGCCCCATAGCCTCCCCCCGCCCCACCTGCCCCTCTTGCGGCCTGCTGCCCGCCCTGCTGGGTTTCTGGACAGCCCCAGGACCCTCAGCTGGCACGGGCACGCCTGGAAATGGATTTGTGGGTAGCCCGGCCTGCCCACTGCACACACGCACGGTCGGATATGAATGGGGAGGCGTGTGTGCATGGGTATGTCCCTGCATGCAGTCTGGGTGTCTGGAGGCTCCTACAGCACTGGGATCGTGGCTTCCCATGGTCATGCATGGGGCTGGGATCCTCTGAGGCCTCTCCCACTGCCATCATGGAGACTTGAGGGCTGCTTTGTATGCGAGGTCTTGTCGCAGGGCTTGTAGCATCCCTTCTTTCCTCTCAAAAATGGCCAGCAAAATCATTGCAGGTCACTGCTTGGGGTGTGACTTGAAATCAAAGTGACCCTTTCCAGAGGGCCCAGCAGCATCCTTCCCCATGTCACCCAGATTGCCTTCATCCGAGGCTGAATAGAGATCCATAGGCTGAATATCTTCTCTTACTCATCATTGCATGGGCATCAGCTTCAGGGAGCCTTTTGTTCTATGGGACCTGGGGTAGGCAGGGGCCTTTTCATCTTGGCCTTTTTGGAAGCTTTCTGGCAGAAAGCAGAAGAGTGGCTTCCTCCTTGCACCCACAAGGTCTCCAGTGTCTCAGAAATGCTAGCCTTGCTTGGAGTATCTCAAAGGCTTGTTATTCATTAACCCCACCAGAGAGTTTCCTGGCAATTAATTTTTAATGGGTTGAAAAATTCTCTGCCTAACCCTGCTTTCTTCAGAACCTCCAAAGCCGTTGCTCACCCTCTTGATGTTTCTAATCATTATCTCTTACATTCCTTTAGCTGTTTTAGAAACCAAAGCTGGGGAAGAAATTGGAAAGTGTTATTATTTCATTTGGGTTAAACTGTATCGCTTCAAGTTTCGCTCCCCCTGGGCACGATCATCAGCATATCTGATCAGCAAACATCTGCCTAAGCCACCCGCTCACGCCTCCCGGGAAATTTGGGGAGTAAAAAAAACTGAGACGAAGCCACTGACGTCACCTCCCGGCTTTTGCTCTTTCCCCCTGAGTTTTATTTCTAAGGGACATTTGCATAGAAAGAGGATCTTTGTTTCTGAAGGTTTTGCCAGCTCCCGCTGCCGACTCCCCCCATCTGGAAGCTTAATC
Organism: Promerops cafer; assembly: GCA_013398275.1. NCBI lineage: Eukaryota > Metazoa > Chordata > Aves > Passeriformes > Nectariniidae > Promerops > Promerops cafer. The sequence continues at coordinate 354,769 of VZSE01001156.1, read as the reverse complement.
CTTTCCCTGTGGCGGCTGCAGAAACCGGAGCTGCTCGCCGGAGCGGTCCCTGCGTGCTCCGACCCCCTCCCACCACCCAAAGGTCCGTACCATCCCCAAAATATGGCAGCCAAGAGGCTTGGGGCAGCGGTGTGGGATGTCTGCGGTGGCGGTGGTCTCGGCACGCTGCCTCAGCTATCCCGCGCCTCAGTTTCCCTGTGCGGAACTGCTCCGCCACGTGTGAGCTCCAGAGAGCGTTAATGCGGATTAATTGCCACCCGCGAAGTTCTTGCAACGCGTGCAGAGTGGCACTGGCACACAAACAACCGGAGTAATTTGTGCCGTGCTCCAAGGGAACGAAGTGCTAAACGAGTCATACCGCAGGCACGGCCACCACAGCACATCGGGCGTCGCTGGCGCTGGGACCAGCTCGGCTGAAGGCTGGAAAGCCCCCTGGACACCCTTCCACCTTTCCCACTGCCTCCGCTGCCTGCCCCCGCAGCAGACCCACTGACTTTATTGGTTAAAACCAGATTCTTGCAACTCAGCTGTTTAAAACGTGTCTGGGTTTTCTTGTGGGCGTTTCCCCCTTTCTCCCAAAATCATGTGTGAATTTACTCTACTTTTTTTTTTTTTTTTTTTTTTGTTCTCGAGATGAGAAAGAAGGACATGGGGCACGGACTTCAAACAACAACAACAACAACAAAACCAACAAAACCCCCCCACAAACCTTCTTCTATAAAAATATCTATTCGTTTCATTAAAAAAAGTTAGGCTTTTTTACACTTAGCTCCTCTGTGACAGAAATTTTTAAACAAAACAAAATTTTCCCAGGGAAATAATATTTTCTTTTTCATCACTTGTCAAAAAGACATATTTTATCCCTTGTTCTCCTAAAAATAATATTGAGATGAAAAACATCTTGAGGAGCTGCAAGAGCTCTCAACCTCTGTGGTCAGTACCATGTGGAGGGAGGAAAGCAACTTGAGCATCTTCCCCTAAGGAAGAAAATGCTGCTGCAACGCAGATAAATGCTAGGATAATCCTAAGGAATGGGCTTTTCTCTTTTCTCTTTTTTCTTTTCTTTTCTTTTCTTTCTTTTTTTTTTCTTTTTTTTTTTCTTTAATCTAGAACCTGCAATGTCACCTCCTTTAAATCAGCACAGGTAGCAGATGCTTAGCTGGGGTTTGTGTTTTGTGGTGTATTTCGTCAGCTGGGCAAGGGCTCAAAACAAAACCTGCCCTGCCATTCAAAATGTGAACTCTGGGCAGCTCCTTGGGCTCCACCATCCAAACCCATCCCACCACCTCTGAAACCCATGCTCTGGAAATCAGGAAGAATGCTTTGTCTCCTGGCATTTGCACCATTACTGGGAAAGAAAAACACCTCTGGTCTTGGTCTGTGGGCAAGCCTTCAGAACAGGAGGCTTAGAAGAGCAGTGCAATTCCTTTACAAAGCTTTATAATTGATCTGAAGTCACAGGGAAGCAATTAATATGGAGCCCCATGGAACTGCTTCAAAGCATGGCTGGATTTTTGACCCTATAGCAGCTAAAACCTAGGAAAGGGATCCAATGGAAATTGTGTTTTGAATGAATGAAGCTCCTCCTGCAGCATTTGCAAGTGCAGCTGGTTTTCAGATAGATTTTTTTTTGTTGTTCTTTCTGTTGAAAATGCCAAACTGTTGAAAGCAAAACAGCTTGTGAAAATGCGTGGATTGTGAGGAAACTTCATTCTCACAGAGAGAAAAAGGGAGGAAGTGGTCAAAACATCAAAATACTTGTGCATAATACACTGTAATGTATATAAAATAATTTAATAGTAATGGGTAATTAAAATCAGGACAAAACATTTTGGTTTTATCCAACTGTGCTGAGTTGAGTGACTCAAAATCATTAAATTCCAGTTCACAGGGAAAGCTCTGCCTTTGTTTTGTTCCATTTTGGAATGAGGATTGTTTTGAAACACTCTCCTGAGGAGCAATCCCTGAATTTCCTCCCAGCAATAGCTGCTGAGGGAGATGGGCGGGTCTGCTGGAGGAGGGGAACAGGGGTTTCTACCAGGGACTGCGAATTCCTGTGGGTAAACCAGGCTTGGGACTGACCTGCAGCACAGCAGGAATCCATCCTGGGGAAAGAGTGACCAACCGAGGCGGACTGGACTCTGGGGATGACTTTAGTGGTGTGCACTGAATGTCCAACTTCCTTGGACCTGTGTGCGCCAGCTGGGCCAGTGACGTCTCCATGAGCTCTGGTTCCCAGTGGGAAACCAGTTGGCTGAAATCACATGTGCAGTTTTGGGAGGGTAACACACGCCAGGGTGTTCTAGCAGGGCAAATCCAGTCTGAGGATTGCCCCCCTGAGCGGGTGCTCTGCTCCCCGCCGTGCACAGCCTGCCCCTGGCCCACAGGCTCATCTTGAACCCCACACGACATCCTTGTTTTTCAGGGGCTGCTTTATGAAAGCAAAGACAACCTGTGGTGCTGATGACACAAGTGAGGATGAGGAATTAAAACCATTTCCAGCCTCCTTTCTCGTGTGCTGCTGGCAAGTCAGGATTAAATCTGAGATAGCGAGGAACTATCTTTGTCTGAGCACAGCCAAAGGAAGATGGGCTTGTTTTTATTATTAAATGCAGATTAATTAATTTTATATTAAAAGAAGTACTACTTTCTGTTTCCTCATTGTGGGCTTTTTTTCTGTTTGTTGTTTGAGAAAGGCAATAAATACCATTAGGCAAATGGGTTTCAAAGTGTCATGTGAAATGGAAACCTAGGTCTTCAAATGTGACTTTCATTTGGGTTGTGTGAGGGCTTTTTTTTCATTTGGTTGGGTTTTGTTCTTGTTTAGTTTTTGCTTTTACCTCAGCCCCATTAAATATGTAGATCAAAAAGAGGGATGAAGACACAGAAACCTGGATGGTCAAGCAGTGCTACAAAATGGGGTGTAGGATGCTGCAGCTGTGGCTTCTCACCACACTCACTGGGGCAATTTTGTTATCACACACTGGATGACATGGTGGGGTGAGGTGAGGAGGGGCTGTTATTTTTCTCACGTGTTTCAAGAGCAATTCTGAGATTCTTGCATTCTAAAAAGACCCTTCTGCTATGGAAACGAGGGCAGTCTCCTTTCAACAAGGCAGCTGGAAAAGCCGGCAAACTTCCAAAATCACAATCATGTTTGCAGCAGCTAAACAATCATTTACGGGGTGAAAGTTCCTTCTTTCAGAGGAAAGAGGTGTTTTGGCTGTGCTGTGATTTAATTGCAACCTGCAACTGAAGTACTTGGCTGCAGCTCAGTTATTACCTGCTCTCCCCTTGGTGGGATGGGGAGTAGATTCAGAAAAAGGTAAAACCCACAGGCTGAGGTAAGAAAAGGTTAATTATGGAAATAAAGTAATACATAATAATAACAACAGCAATAACTATGAAAAGGAGAGGGGTAGAGAGGAATAAACCCAAGACAGACAATTGATGCACAACACCATTGCTCACACTCACTGGCCAATGCTCAGCCTGTTCCCCATCAGCAACTGGTGTCTTCCAGCCAACTGTCCCCAGTTTATGCACTGGGCATGATGTTCTGTGGTGTAGAATATCCCTTTGGCCAGTTTGGGTCAGCTCTCCTGGCCATGCTCCCTCTTGTGCACCTGCTTCTTGTGCATCTGCTTGCTGGCTCTGAAATGTCTTTAATTTAGGGTAAGCCATACAGAGGAACATCTAAACCATCAGTGTGTTATCAACATTATTCTCATACTAAATCCAAATCACAGCACCATACCAGGTACTTAGAAGGAAATTAGTTCTATCCCAGCAAACACAGGATAGGCTGGTGCTCCCTCTGCCAAGCCTCTTATGACTAAATGGCATCTAAAGCCTTCCTCCTTCAGCATTTTCACTTACAAGGCCAGTTTGGATCAGTTTCCCTTTTGTGGTTAGAATATGGGATTGGCATGTCCAAATTCAAAGGTCTCCAGCCCAGCTGGTGATTATGGACTTTCGTTATTGCTGATGAGATAACACTGGTTTTTTCCCAGGGCAGGGTTTCTCTCCTGCTCCATCTCCAAAAATGCGTGGTCCAGGAGGAGCCATAGTCTCCCCAGGTCTTGCAGGGCAGGAGTGACAGGGATAAGGTGAGGACCTGAAACGAGCTGGTGACACCCCCAGATGATGACAGGGCTGCTCCTACCTCTGTCTGCTCCCTCCCAGCCTCCCAAGCCCCAGTCACACCTTGTGCTTCCCCTCCTGTGGTCGGCAGTGCCCACCCTTGGTGCCCCTTTGTTTTGTTCTCCTGTTACTTTTTATTGCTCTTCACATCCACTGCAGTTTATTTGGGTCTGAATGTGATAAACTCCACATTTGGGCCTTTTTAAAAAGCCAAATATTTGTGGGAAGTAATACTTAGCCAGACTCATATTCCATCCTTAGTACAAATCTAATCCAGATACAAGCCAAGCAGCAGGACGACAACTGCTCTTAATACCCACCGTGTTTCCAGCATAATAGTTTTCATTAAAGGGAGAAGATACCAGCTTTTTAATTGCTTCAGGATTATTCCCCATAGCTGTGTCAGGCCCACCCTGGGCTCCCTAGCTGCCTTTGCCCTTGCAGGGGTAACTCTGACCCTTAAAACCCTAAATTTCCCCCTTGCTGCTCCAGCCTGGTCTTTCTTAACCCACTCTGCTGAAGAGGCTGAACCGTCTGACTTCATGGGAGTGTGAAAAGATGATCAGTGATTGAGGTGACTGCATTTGCGAAGAGGATTTGATTTAGTCTATTAATTGGATTTAGTCCATTAATTAATTTTGATTTGGTCGATTAATTTTCAGGCTTGGTTCTGATAATCTCTTTGTTATCCCCCTTGTTCTCTCTAAAGGTTTCCTTTTATATCTGTCTACCAAGCCCCAGAGATCCTCCTGGGCTAAGTGGTGAAAATGCAATTTATGATTCCGAATGCTTCCTTGTGGAGCTCATAAACCCATGCTAATCCATGGATATGATTAACAAAGCAGCTCTGCTTTACCAAGGGAGCTAGCAGGGCATTGATGGGGAGGCCTTGTCTTCGTGTCTGAACCATTCCCAAATCTCCCCAGTCCAACTCAAACCTCTGAGGGAGTGCAGGGTTGGAGCAGGTGGTTAATCCAGCATCCCTGACAGATAGGGGTGACAAAAGGTCTTCTGTTCCACAGCAAAGGAGAAGGAAGGGGTTACAGAGGTGTTGCAGTGCCAAGGAGCTTCCCTGGCTTCTAACTACCCTCCTCAACAACCCTTTCTATCTCCAAGGAGACTCACCATGTGAGTAAGCCTTGTTTTCAACTGAAAGAGTACCTGGCAGCGTTCTCAGCTCCTTTCCCTTCTGACCATGTTGTGGTCTCACCCTGACCTGTAGCTGAGCTCTTCTCCAAAGTCAGGACCACTCACTACAAAAACCTGTTGTTTGTTCACCTTTTTGGTACCACACACGATGCTGATCCCTCACCTCAGAGGAATGCTGCAGCACAGCAAAACACTCAGGAAGGATGATGAATAGTGTGGAACAGTCCCCGCTCTGACTTACTTTGCTCATGCAGGTCCAGGACAGAGGTAGGCAGAGATACGTGGTAAAAGGCACCGTAAGGGGATAAGGGGCAGTGTGAGAAACAGGACAGAACAGATTGCTAGCAGTTGTTAAAAACAAGACAGAGGAACATGTGATAGACCTGTGGAACTGGTTGCTGCATAATGGTGTGGAACCTAAAAGTTTGCAAGAGTTTAAGGAGACACTAAAGTAAATGTTTTTCTGGGACACTGGGGACATGGGTGTCTGGCCCTATCCAGCGTATCCCCCCTCCCCTTTCAATGCTGTGTCCCCTCTATTGAAGCAGCCCCCTGGAACCACAAGCTTGTTGAAACCTTGTAGCATTGGGGCTGAGCCAACATCCACCAAGCACAGATTCTCTTCGCACACCCTGCTGAGTGTGAGAGCCATGCTCAGGGAGCCCAGGTGGGAGCATCTACTCATCCTGGGCTCCAGCGCTGTGATCCCTCCCATGTCTGATCCCTGCAGGCTGTGAGAGCAGGCTCCAGGATACACAAGAAGGGTCTCTGAAGTGTCCCAGAGTGTGTTGAGCACAGACAGACCCTGCTGTGTGCTCCTGCACAGGTGTGGGCTCAGGGCTGCGACGGGATCTGTTCCCACTGGAGTCTGTTTGGATCTGCTCTGGAGTGCCTGTCACTGGCACCCAGCTGTGTTTGTGATCTGCCTTTTGTGTAGGTAAGAAGGAAGGAAAGGCAATCTCAACTGCCTGGCCTGAGGCTTCACCAGCTTCAGTCTATTCAGTGGATCACAGCCTCACCTGAGCTTACATGCTCCCACACTTTCTTCCTGAAAACTCTTTCCTCTCACTCCTGTGTCTTCCAGGCAGCACCTTGCAACCCCTCCTGCCTTCCTATCCTTCATCCTTTGTTGCCAGCCTCTTGAGTGATCCAATTCAGCCACTGCCAAACCCTAAAACATTGGTGTGCTCTGTGATTTACAAAGCACATTGCCTCCAGTGAATTCCTTGCCTGATGTTTTCAGAGCCCTTTTGGGTAGCAAAGCAGCTATACATCACAGAGCAGTTGTGTTTTTCTCCTTTTTATGTTTCAGGGGATTGAGGGATTTCTGAGCGTTCCTTGAAGCAGCTACAAGAGCTCAGAGCTGAGAAGATGAGCTGGACTCAGACACCTGAACATGAGGTCTCTGAGTATTCACAGAAGTTAAATCCTGGCTCCAAGGGCCTTTCTCATATTTCTTGGGACTGTCATCAGTGAGCTAGCACAGAAAGACAATAGGGTTTAATGTCCCGAGCAGGACCAAAACAGGCTGTCTTCTGTGTGTGCCCAGAGACCCACGAGGGAGCCTGCAGACATCACTTTGGGAGTCTCTAAGGACAGATGAGCTCTTTCCCAGCTCGTGAGTTTCCAGCTGCAGTAGTGTAGCACCTTCTCTCCCTCCTTGTGACATGTATGACCTGGAGCTGGGTGTACATGTGGAGACACCCACCCCGCAGCAGCTCTTTGGCTGAGACCTGGCACACAATTCCCAAGAGGAGAGCTGGCAGCCAGAGAGGCTGCAGCCTGGAAGGCAGCTCAGCATCAGCATTTGGCTACCCTTATCCCTTATCTCCCCGAGCTCAGAGGAGGCCAAGGACACCATTTTCCTGATTTCTTGGGGTTTGGATGGGAAAAGTTAAGAGCACAGCTCCCCACTGTACAGGAAGTGTGTGTGGTGGGCTATGGAGGAGGAGGGGGCTTTTATCCAGGTGGGTCCCTCTCCTTTCCTTGCAATGGAAGGGATGGACAGAGGTTTTTCCTCTGCACCACAGCTCTGCTCTCCCTCCAAGCCTCACCCTGGAGCTGGCTGGGGTGGAAATACCTGTGCAGGGATGATAGCCAGGGTGGCTGTTGCAGGGGGATGGTGGGACCAGGCAGACCCTTCCAGTGGCTGAAATCTCAGTGTATACCCCAAGCTTTGAGAAGAACTCTACAGGCTCCTCACAATTTATCCATCCAGGCCTCGCACAGCAGGAAGCTTAGTGCGCCTCGCTGGGGTGGTGAGCTGAAATTTTGGCAGCTGGGGTTCCCAGGGTGATGTTGTCTTGCCATCCTCCCACAGTCAGAGGGGGAGGCCTCAATGCCTAGCTCCATCTCGCCTGCAGGGGTGCCCTTGGAGGAGCCATCCCATCCCTGGGGCTCCCCTGCTGCTCGGCCCAAGCGTGTCTCACACACTGTGCTGCCCTGAGCTGTCCATACGTGCTGGACATGCCCTGTGGAGAAGCAAAGGTGCTGGAAGGATGTGGTCATCATACTAATTTCCACAGGCTTGATCAGCTAGGTGCAAGGCTAGGGGCCACAGAGCATCGTACTTGGGAGTCTAAACAATCTGGGTGCCTGGAAAGGTCCAGAAGCCAGAGGCTGGAGGCATCCTGGGCTTAGTGCTGCAGGAGTGAGGGGGAGTATGCCACACTGAAAGGGGCTGGTGACAATTAGCTCCAAACACAGCAAACTGTAATCACCAAATTATTCAAGAATAATTATGCCTTGATAACAACATTACACTTTCTATTTCCCTTATTGCTGTTCTTGTTAAATATAATTACCATGCAAATTGCACAGCATAAGCAAGCCCAGGTGATTAAAAGGGCCGTGGAGGCCTTGGGAGCAGAAACTGAGGTGACTATAAGTACATATCTCTCTGCTTGCTTAGTTGTTTGTCTAGATTTTCACTTGGGAGATCACAGAATCATGGAATTGTTTAGGCTGGAAACAATTGCTCTTCCAGCTCTAGGATTATCAAGTCCATATTCCAAAGTGACACATCTACAAGTCCTTTAAATACCTCCACACATGGTGGCACCACCACTGCCCTGGACAGCCTGTTCCAGTGCTTGATAACCCTTTCAGTGAAGGAATTTTTTTTCTAATATCCAATCTAAAGCTCTCCTGATGGAACTTGAGGCTGTTTCCTCCTGTCTTCGCTCTTGTTATATGGCAGAGGGGACTGACCCCCACCTGCCTACACCCTCCTGCCAGAGTTGTCAAGAGTGATAAGGTCCTCCCTGAACCTCTTTTACTCCAGGCTGAGCTCTCCCACCTCCCTCAGCTGCTCCTCATCAGATGTACTCCAGACCCTTCCCCAGCTCCGTTTCCTTCTCTGGACGTGCTCCAGCACCTCAGTGTCCTTCTTGCTGGGAGGAAACAAAGATGAGCACAAGATTCCAGGTGTGGCCTCACCAGTGCCCCCAGCACAGGGGGATGGGCACTGCCCTCCTCCTGCTGGCCACACTACTGCTGACACAAGCCCGGTGCCATGGGCCTTCTTGGCCAGCTGGGCACACTCCAGCTCATGTTCAGCCACCGAAAAGCAGCACCTCCAGGTCCTTTCCCACTCGGCAGCTTTCCAGCCACTCTGCCCCAGCCTGGAGCTGCAGGGGGTTGTTGTGACCCAAGGGCAGGAGCCAGCACTTGGCCTTGTTGAACCTCACACAATTGGCCATGGATCCAGCCTGTCCTGATCCCTCTGCAGAGCCTTCCTGCCCTCCAGGAGATCAACGCTCCCACCCAACTTGGCGTTGTTCTCAAACTGACTCAAGGAGCTCTCAGTTCCCTCACTCAGATCACTAGTAAGGACAGCAAACAGGGCTGGCCCCAGAACTGAACCCTGGGGAATGCCACTGTGACTGGCCAAGATGGATTAAGTCCATTCACCACCACTCTCTGGGGCAGGCTAGTTTTTACCCACAAAAGAGTGCACCTGTCTAAGCCATGGGCTGCCAGTTTCTCCAGGAGAATCCTGTTGGAGACAGTGTTCTCACGTAATTATAGAGTGAGTTCAGCTCAGAGAAGTGAGGAAGGACTGAGAGATGTGGCTCCGAGCTGACCAGACATCTGCCAGCAGGCCCAGCGTGGGCTCTGCTGTAAGGACCTCCAGGTGCAGGGTGTGCAAACTGGGCCCTGACTTCTCACTGCTGACCTTCAGGAACTGCCCTGCACAAAAGTGCCCCAGAGGGAGATGTTTTACCACCTCCCAGTATTCTTGGCCAGTTCAGCATGCATCCCACACCCTTCTTCGTGGTGACTGGGCACCTGCTAATCTTTCTATGCTCCTGTGGCTTTGTGGTACATCAGCATTGCTCTTCCAGCTCTCACTGTGCAGCTGCATGCATGGGTAGGAACTAGAAGATGCTTTTTTTGTTCCTTCCTTCCCCTCTCATCAGAGTACAGGCATCTGAAGGACATGAACAGGAAGGCAGAGGAGGATCTGTTAAACATAATGAAGTGGAGGAGTGTGACAGAAACTGCTGAACGGAGTTCCCTGGGGAGGACTGGGAGCATTAACACCTGAGTCAGTGAAAAAGCTGCTGAACAAACCCACAGCATGGAAGGACAATCTCATGGATGCCCTGTGGGACAAGGACAGCTCCTTGCAGCAAGGGCTGGGAGCTGGGATGCTCAGCCCTGGTGACCTGTGTGGGATTAGCTCTCCATGCAGTCTCCTGCACCACCTCTTCTGCCCTGTTTTGAGGTCAATGGACATGTTTCCCATACACCTCTGATTTCTGACTGACCCCAAGACCTCTCCCCCTCGTACCCCCCCGTGTCTCACGGCTGCAGAGCAGCCTCTCCAGTCTGCCATCATGTCTTTGCTGGGCTGGCACCTGGCGACACTTGCTGCCACAAGTCCCCTTGACTCCACTGCAAACAGGGCCTGAAAAACAGAACCCTTGCCCAGCAGCCATCCCAGGGCTGCAGCTGGGACAAGGATAGAGTGGGAGGCAAACCTTGCTTTTCCCCTTCTCCTCTGGGCCACCCCTTTTCTCTGCCTTCACCAAGCTGAGAACTGCAGGTCAAGGGCACTTACCTGCTGTGCTTCCTGGTGCAGCCATGAGATCACGTTAATTACAGGGCTCTCAGCTCCTCAGATGAAATCCTCCTTCTGTGTATACATTCATACATACATACATACATACATACATACACACATGTGTGCACAGAGTTTATTATTATTACCATGCCAGACAATCCTTCTTCATTAGGGCTTGGAATTTGCTTTCGATGCTCTCAGTCAGATCTTTAACATTATTTAAACACAATGGGTTTGAGGGAGTTTTTGTTATTTTTAATGCAGACCAGATTTTGCTGGGATCAGAGAATTAAATTCTTCATCTAGACCTACGAGCTGCCTCCCAGTCTGCAGGAACCAGGAGGGTCTCCAGCGGCGAATTCAGCCTGCAGTGCTTTTGAAATCACAGCCAGGTGTCCAAGGAGGGGGAAAGGAGGATGAATGCCTCTTGCCACCTGTGCCACAACTCCACGGTCAGCAGGGACCGTGGTGACACACCAAAGGTTCTCCTGAGCGTGGGGTGAGCACCAAGCAGGCGCCTGCAGCTCCCTCGCCTTCCCTGTGCGTCACAGCACTCAAGGACGTCAGGAGCACATCTGGTGTGCCCGGCGTGTGACAGGGAGGGAGTCCCCGTGCTCGGCACAGCTGGGGCTCTGTGCCTGCTCACAGGCAGAGCTCCTGGCCCTGCTGCGTGGCACCTCCCCAGCTGGAGCGTCGCGCTGGGACCGCTGTCTCCCCAGCACCCCACGTGTCAGAAGCAACGCATCTCATCTCTCATCACCCATCTGGGTCTGGTGTGTGGGTCCTGGAGAAGGGAGAGGCCTTTTGCTGGGAATGTGGGAGATCCAGGCAAAGGAGGAAGGGAGTTGTCTGAGATTCACATGGTGCAGGGATGGGGCTGTGCCCAAGCAGTCCTGGCTGTGCAATTGTGGAAAAAACAGACACAGACTGCTTCTGTGAGCAGTCCCAGTGCTCCTAAAATGCCTTTAGTGGCAAAAAAATATTTCAGAGGAGATGGTGCTGTGGATGTTGTTTTTGTGAGGATTGAAAGGAAGGAGCTGTATTGAACCATATGCCAGTGGTATCCAAAGGTGTCCTGGGCTGCATCCAGAGCCCCGTGGGCAGCAGGGCAGGGAGGGGATTCTGCCCCTCTGCTCTGCTCTGCTGAGACCCACCTGGAGCACTGCATCCAGCTCTGGGCTCCCAGCACAGGAGGGACAGGGACCTGAGTGAGCCCAGAGGAGACCACCAAACTGGTCAGAGGGGTGAAGCACTTCTGCTACAGAGACAGGCTGAGAGAGTGGGGGTTGTTCAGCCTGGAGAAGGGAAGGCTCTGGGGAGAACTTATAGCACCTTCCAGTACCTAAAGGGGCTACCAGAGAGCTTGAGAAGGACTCTTCAACAGGAACTGTTGAACAGTTCAACAGGACAAGGGGAAATAGCTTCAAACAGAAAGAGAGTGGGTTTAGATTAGATATTGGGAAGAAATTCTTTACTATGAGGGTGATGAGGCATAGGAACTGGTTGTCCAGAGAAGCTGTGGATGCCCCATCCCTGGAAGTGTTCAGGGTCAGTCTGGATGGGGCTCTGAGCAACCTGGTCTAGTGAAAGGTGTCCCTGCCCAGGGCAGGAGGATTGGAATGAGATGATTTTTAAGGTCCCTCCCAACCTAAACCAGTCTATGATTCTGTGATTCTATAAGAAAAGAGAGAGATGATCTTCAAATTTTATTCAGCGACTGAAAAACAGACACAAGTTGGGTATCAGAATAGTATTTCTTCTGAAAAGTAGAAAAAAAAATCCCTTGTGAGATCACCCTGGTGTAGAAGCATTTGGTGGAAGAGATGGGATCAAACCACCATCTTGCAGAGGTGCCCAGGTGGGAATGGGAGTGACTGAAGCTGAAATAAAATATTGACACTAGAACGGACATGCGTGAATGGGCCATGAATAAATAGAATCTGGAGATGAGGAGAAACTACCCAACCAACAACAGTCCTGGAACTGCCTTCTGTAAATCAGCGATGGGGGCAGAGAGATTAAAGGAAGCACAGAGTGGGACCTGAGACTAAACCACCACTTTGCCTCATTTTTTGATAAGGCCAGGGCTGCTGCCCATGGGAGCAAAATCATGAAGAGTAATTAGAAATGAGGGTATAGGAGTTATCACAGATAGTCTGGAAGCAAAGTTTGGTGAGCCCGGTGCTCTGAGCTTAGTGGGACTGAGTAGCCTCCATCCCAGTGACCTGGCAGGTTGGCCAGAGGGATTTTGAGCATCTCCCAGGGCATGGTGTGATGTGATGGGACTGCTGGCTATAACTGAGCTGAGACTGGAAACTCAGAGCTACTTCCTACCTATGAAAGCAGAAGGCCTCAAGAAGCTAGTGCTGCTGTGGGCCAGGCAGGAGATGCTGGTAGGGCTGGAGGTGCAGTCCTGGGAAGCTGGAGGGAGTCTCAGCAGGACTTTTTTTTGCAGAATAAGCAGATCTAATGTTATACCCTGGAATCTGCAGAGTGAGGTGTCCTCAGCAGTCCCCTGCAGCACAGTGGAGGGGGAGCTGCTTCTCTACCTTCACTTTCCAAATCACTGCCTCCCTTGGCATCATCAGTCGAGAGAGCTGCCATCCACTTGAGGCTCTCTCCTTCTTCTTGTTCTGATTATTATGATCATTACTGTCTCATTTCAAGCTGTAAATCAGAAATATTGTGCCTCGTATTTTTCCTCCCTGGGGAACGCATAACTAGGGGTGAGATTGGCTCTGAAGTTCAGTGCTGTTCTGTTGAAAAACTGCCTCAACAAATCGAAACTGTCTCACTTTTTAGAAGAAGTTTTGATTGGAATCAATCTTTCTTTTTTTTATGAGCATAAAAAGGGAGTAGTTAAAAGTAAGATTTATTCCAAATTCATCTTATCAGCTCTGAGACATTCAATTTTGTAATCAATTCCCACAGGGGCTCCACCAAGAAGCCCATATTCAGAATCAATCTTGTATTTCATTAGGTTATTTCTGGTGTTAAAAAATAAGATTGATTCTTACTTTATGTTATAGCGCTACAGCAATTTATTTTTTAATGATATGAGGTAAGAATCAATCTCTGGCTTCTTTTTCCTTTTTTCTTTTTTTTTTTTTCTTTTTTAATCCTGCTTTTCCTGCATTGGTTTTGTTAGAGCCAAGAGAAGCTAGCAGGCTCTGAAGGATTTTCAAATTACTCTTGTGCAAATTTGGATCCTGTTGGTGCCAGTCTGCTGCTCACAGGATCTGCAGAGCACCATGAGGCCTGATGAAAGGCACAGTCTGCCCTGTCCTGGGATTCTGGGAACACACTACACAAATCTCTGATCTCCAGTCCTTGGCAGCAGCATCCTAACCTCCGTGGACTCCCACACCAGCCCAGCATGCCCAGGAGCAGGTATCCCCATGACACTGGTTGGTAGCTACTCCCATATTCACAATGGCAATAAATACACATGACTAAATGAATCCCTAGTAATTCATGAGCTGTGTGTGATTCATCGTGAGTGGTTCAGAAGTTACTCAAGCAAGCACAAGTGCTTTTCATGGGTAGCTGGGAAATTACCTTTTTTGCAGCACTGGGGTTTGGTTACTGTGTTGGTATTTCCCCGGCTATTCTTAAGGTATTTTGGTTTAGGTAGTGGCACCTTGTCTTCCTTCTTTCCCCCTTTGAGCCTAGAAACACAGCACAGGTTTTCAGCAATGAGGGGAGCGTCACGATCCGCTCACACGAGCGGGAGTCGTGATGGTTCGTTAATTGATCTCAGAGTGCAAAAAACAACAGGCAGGGGGAACTTCAGTTTAAATCATAATAATGATGCACTTTTATTATAGTGCCCACACCACGGTAATGCGATAGAAGGAGAGAGAGAGAAAGGAGCAAAGGAGAGGAGATAACAGATTGGGGGGGGAGCTACCAACAGAGGAGACAAAGTCCGTCCTCGGGACCGTCCGCTCCGAAGACGAATCTTCCTTCCGTGGGGAGATCTCGAAGCAGGGTACCTTAGGGTCACCTTTATAGTCCTTCTTCAGAGTGACAGGCAGCTGGCCAAAAGGTGGGGAAGATTGATGTGCAGCCCATTGCCATTGCAGGAACAGAACAGGCCAGGCCAGTCCAGCAGTGAGCACAGCCAGTCCAAGCACAGCTCCAAGCACGGCCAGTCCACCGTGACTTGTCCATTGTTCCTTCCACGGGTTCCCATGGAAATGCACTGGTCCAAGGAACACACCTGCAGGCAACGCTTGGCAGACATCCCACCTTAGCCAGGCCAGAGGCTCCTGTGTTGGGTATCAGGGTCACAGTCTCAGTCCTAGGGGTTTTCAGTCTCTGTCCTTGACAAGGGTTGGGAAGCATAGATAGGGAACCTCGGACTGTCTCTTACAGGGAGTAAACTGCCAGAGTAACTGACCCCGGAGGGAGCCTTGAATTGAAGCTCCCTAAAACTCAGGATAATGAACCTCATGGCATCTTTCTGGCCCCAGTGGATTGTGGCACCCAAGGCAGTCAGCCCTTACCTTCCTGGCTGCAGAGGCTGTTCCTTTGTGGTGCTGATGTGATGCACAGGGAACAAGGTCCAGTCTCTCTCTCTGCCCTCATTTGGGAGTTACTGGGACATAGTCTCCAGACTTTGCTCATGATGCTGGGATCCTGTCTGTTCTTTGATGCACCACTGGCCTGCTGGGCTTGGAAGAGTGACATTTACCAGATCTCAGTCATCTGCTTGCGACTTGGTCATCCCAGACACTACAGGGTTTGGAGGCAAAGCTGAAAAGTGATAGCCAGAATAGCAGAACATTTCCTGCCCAAATACCACTGGAGCCTTCTGAAATCCCTGCCAGAGCTCTCGTTTATGACATGTGACCCAAATCTCAGTATCCAGCAGAAGTGAAAGGTTGTCTCCAGGTTTATCTTACACCCAGCAGTAGATCAGCTCTCACTCCTGCCTCAGGTCCACATCCTCAGCTGGGCAGGTTGTCTGGTTGTCTTCCATGTCCCAGGCTCACTCTTGACCTCAGTGGAGGGCTGAACTTGTTTTCCTTCAAACAGGTGACTAGGAAGCACCAGAGTTTACCGGGAATTTTCCCCTTCCTCTCTCCCAGAATGACTCATCCCCAGGTCAGATCATGCAGTGAGCACATCCTCCCAATGTGCTGATCTCCATGGCTTGGCTGCACTGGGAAGGATAGAGTTGTGAAGCTCAAGACTGCAAAGGGTTCTTTCCCTTGGGGAAAATGGTGCTAGGTTTCATCACACACACTTGGGACTTCTGAAGTAGCATGGCAGGACTGGGAGACACAGGGAAAACTGGCAGCAGGAGCCTCCCCTGAGTTGTACACCCCAGAACCAGGGCTTCGAAGGCATTTGTGGAGCAGAGATCCTTCCAGGATCACTCACATGTTGTGTCCTTGTGCAAGCCATGGGTGCAAATCTCCAATTTTGTCTCTCTCTATCAACCTTCTACTCTTTCTGTCTCCTTGTGCATGCCTCTTGCTTGTCTCTATCTTTGTCGCTGTGTACATATCTGTCTGTCTGTGGCTCTGTTAGTCTTCAAAGGCCCTGAGTTCATTTGATTTCATTATCATTTCCCATCTCTTGAGCTCTATCTCTTTGTTTTTTCCCCTTTTCTCATTATAATTTACATGCGGCTTGGGTGCATGCTGGAAATGAAATGCGAATTTGATAAAGCAGCCACAGCTCTTGCTTCCAACCGTGGCCTGAAAGCCCTGAACCCCTTGGAGAAAAGCAGGCTGTCTTTTTTTTTTTTCCATAAAAGGGGAAAAAACATAATTTTTTTTTCCATTGCGCTGGCATAGAATGAAATTCCTCCAGCAATTACCAGGAGATAATGGCCTGAAATTAAACAGTCCTATCTCATTCTCTAACTATAGGACTTTTTATTTTTTCAAACTATTGAATACCAGGCGAACAATAATCAGGCAGGCATTAGGCATTCACACGCAGGCTACCTGGGATATGAAAGTCCATACACACGGCAGAGCTCCTTTTATTTTTTGTCATTAGCAAGGCATGCAGAGTCCTATGCAGATGGGGAGAGGCATTAGCCTGGTGCCCAGCAATGCACTGCTAATTCAGGTGCAGGTACCACTGCTGCCTTGCTCGTGGAAACACCTAATTGATGATGGAGGGGGTGGGGGATCTTCCCTGTGGGCACAGCTCTTCCCTTGCCCATCTGTGCCATCTACATTTCCCATTCCTGGCAGGCCTGTCCTCATTTTGTGACACAGTGGATGTAGGGAAGGAGTCTGAAGGAGGATGGGGGTCAGGTCAGGTCCTGGTGCACTGCATGGAAGTTTTGTGGACTTTGCAGCCCCACACACTCCCGCAGGTGATCACATCCTGCTTTTCCCTCCTCTCCTGTTCTCTCCAGGGGCAGCTGCAGGGCTCTGCCATGGCCTTGGAGTTGGCACACAGTGTTGAAGCTGCCTAGCACAGACAGAGCCAGCACACTGCTTCCTGCTGAGCCAATCTCACTCAAATTACCCAGGAGATTTCAGCAAAAGAGTAATTGAGCTGCTCTGACTTAGACGCAGCTTGATGCACAAGTGGAAGGGAAAAATTCCAGGAGGAAGGAGCTTGACTCCTAAAGCTGGTGAGAGGTAAAAAAGAGGTGAGAAGACAACTGAGACCAAACAGTGTGCTCCACGGGGAATTAAATACACCGTCAATGACCTTCACAAAAGGTTTGAAAAGATGGATCATGTGGGTGGGGAGGGATGGCTGCTTGCAGTGACAGGGACACACACCTGAGCGGAGCCTGGGACTTGCAGGAGGTGCCTGCACTTCTTGTTAAACTGCTAAAGGCATTTTGAATCCAGGTACTGAATGCCAGAAAGAGCAGAGGGCAGGGACATATGTTGGAGAGAGGAGGCGTTCTCCACAGTGTCTCAGCCTGGAGAAGGTGGTAAGGCTGGGGATGTTCTCCTCCCAATTACACGTGACAATGACCTGCCACTGTCCTACCACACACACAGGGGGGTGCAGCCCACGTGAATTCACCCCCAGCTTGGGAGCTGTTCTCATCCAGTAGCAGAGGTGCCTTCTTCATCTGTGAGTTATGCTAAGCTAAAATTTAAAGGAATGAAATGGCCCATGGAGCTGGAGGAAGACCATAATGTTCCAGGTTCCTGGAATGGTTTTTCCACCAGAATCTTGGATTCAACTCATGTGGATTCCTTCTGCTTCAAAATTATTTATAAAAAGACCTTTTAAAAATGGTTGAAACAACCTCCTTCGATATCTGAATGGCACAGTACCTTTTCTTTGCTTGGAAATACCTTCGCTGTCTAATACTTGTCCATGTATAGTCACGAGTTAAAATTAAAACCGAAATCATATGAAGTACTCCCAAATCCACCAAACAGCACAACATATTTTTAAGTGAGGGAGATTGATGGGTGGCTTTTCAGTTCCCCAGAGTAGCTCTTCTCCTGAAGTGAAACTGGAAAATGTTTCAGCATTATAAATGCCACGTCCACTTGAAGGAGGCAGGAGACACGAGAGAGCCCTGGAGGCTTTCTGCAGAGCTGGTCATGATCTCGTGTAGGCAGGCAGGGGCTCTGCTCTCTCACCCCGGCTGGGAATGCTCCAGGAGGGTTAACAAGATAACAGGGACTGGCAGAGTCGTGCCTATAATTTATTAAGGCTTTCAAAAGTCTTTTGATAAAGTCCCTCATAGGAGACTATTAAGGAAACCTGGTAACCACAGGATGAGAGGAAAAGCCAAGGCATGGATTAAAACCAAGATAAGACAGGGAGGGAAGGGAAGGAACAAATGGCCAATTCTCAGCAGGCAGAAAGGTTAATAGTGGAGAGCCTGAGGTCACTGCAGGCCCTGAGTGGCTGAATATATTTATTAACAGAAGCACAGAGGGGAAGGGAGCAGCGTGGCTGTGGAGCTGCATGGGGGCTGCTGCAGCAAGGCAGATGGGGGTGAGATGCAGCAGGAGCCCTGTGGTGGGATGGGATGGGATGGGATGGGATGGGATGGGATGGGATGGGATGGGATGGGATGGACAGACAGTGGGTGATAGTGCATCTGGAGCTGTGCTTGGGGTCAGTGTGCCCCAAGAGGGGCACAGAGGATTGTAGCTGCTGGTGGGGTGCACAGGGGGATTGTGAAAGACACTGCCCTGGGCTCTACGGAGGAGCCAGGACAGAGTGAGCCAGCTGACATCTAACTCAGAGGCAGAATGGTCAGATTCAGTTGGGAGCAAGCCCAAAACAGAACTAACAGGATTCCCTTTACATCAATGGGACAGAATTAAATCTGCTGAAGAACTGCCCAGAAGGCCACATTTCTAAAACCCAATGATATTCCCCAGAACAGACAGAATTTGTCACTTTTCATATCAGAAACAAGGACAACATCTCCTTATTCCCAGCAAGGCAGGACTGCAGCCCTCTGGATTCAAGTGACGTGCAAGAGCCAAGTTACTGAATTTAAATATTAATCTAAGTGATGAGCAGGGTCCAAAGGAGCAGTCTGGAAAAACTACCTGATGAGCATGAAAAGCAATAGTGGGTATTGACTTGGTGAATATTATCCATCCTGTGCAAACACCCCAGTGGAGCAAACAGCCTGGTGGAACAAACAGCCTGTGGACACCTGATTAAACAGTGTTTGTGATAACTAGTGGAGAATGTCTTTTTAATTACTTTTGTATGGGGGAATGCAGATTTGTTTGAAAAGTCTCTTCTGTTTTGTTTTTATGGACACAACCAGCTTGAAAAACTGACTTGAGAAATGGCTCCAATGAAAAGTTTGGAAAATGAGAGAAAACTTTTGATCTTTTCTGAGAGAGGAAGAATGTACAGGTTTCCTCATTTTAAAAAATTACCTGATTGGAGGTTAAAAAGAAACCACAAAGGAAAAGCCTGAACTGCCACAAACCATTTTGAAACTGTTAAAATACAACACATCCAAAATTATTAACATGAGGTATTTCTCAAGAACTCCATTAATTCCAACAATTTTAATTAAATTTTCATTTCCAATTTTGATTTTTTTTTTTCCTTGGAAGAGTAAAATTTAAAACATTGATGAAACTTTTGGTGACAAAGCCTCACAGAGAAAATTGCTCGTCTGAAATCCATGCAGGGATGAGCTGTGTAAGGAGGAATTAGATCTCAGCAGTAATCTCAGTCATGGGGTTTCATAATTGTGTGCTCCATGTTTTGAACATCCGCACCCTTTTAATGGATTTTCCTAGGTTAATTATACCATTATTTCACCCTGCATGTATAAAACTGGCTGTTCAAAGTCAACTGTAAATGAAAATTGCAGCTGTTAAATCGCTGGGGTGGCTAACTTGCTGGCTGCAAAACAAACACGGCACCCACTAATTGGCCTGTAAACAAGGGTGGTGGGGAAGGGCTGAGGCCAGTCTCTGGCATCCATCGGGCACCATCCAACAGAAAACTGAGCATCAGGAACACCAAAATCACTGGAAAGACCCTCTGGGTGCCAAGGTCAGCAGAGGGCCCGGGGGGACAATCAGAGAGGCTGAGCTATGTGCACACTTTCTCTTTTCTCCCAGGTCACTTGCTGCCTGCAATGTTAATTATCCATTAGGAGAAACAAGCAAGCAAACCCATCTCCCTGCCCAAGGTGACTCCAGAGGGTACAAAAAGCTGGAAGAGCACTTCTCACCTGCTCTGTTGGCAGAGGGAAGAAGACAGGCACCTGACCCATGTCCACACCACCGCTGACAGCAATTGGACAATACACTCAAATAAACAAGGAAAAATCATCCAAGGGATCAGCTTTCTGGAGCTGCTGTAGATAGCTTAAGATGATATCATCTGAGGCTCTTCAGGCTTTCTGGATCCTTCTATTTCTCTTTTTGCCCTCTTCTTCTTCCTCCTCATCCTCATTGGAAAGTGACAGGAAAATAGGATGCTGAGGGAACATCCTTCAGCTGAATTTGCCACCTTGTGGATGTCACAGCGTTTTGCAGAGATCCCTCCATGGTGGCAGAGAGCAGCAGGAGGCATGCTGTGGCTGCTGGCTCCTCCATGGCTTTGCCACTTGTGCCCCTCAGCTGCCCCTCACCTCTCCCTAGACAGGCATCACCAAGGATGTGCAGCCTGGGCAGAGAACATCACCTCAGGCCCTTGGAGCTGTTTGGGACTTGGCAGACCACCAAATGAGTTTCCCCAGGATGCACCTCCTCCCTTGGAGCATTGTCAAATAGCATTTTTGCCCCTTCTGAAAGATCAAAGTATTAAAGTTTGCCACTGAGCCTTACCATTCTCCACCAGGCAAGCATTATGTGAAGTGGAAACCAGTGTTTCAGCTAATTTTAGTTGTATCTCTGGAATTTATGATGGCAGTACCTGAGAAACCTGAGGGCTCTGTCAGACCAGAAGGCATTTTTCCTCGGGGTCCCAGAGAGCAGTCCCTCCAGTCTCCCTCCAGCAGGAAAGGCAAAGACAAAGCTGTGCAGCTGTGATAAAAGCAGGTAATACTGACTGCAGCTTTCTTAGCTGATCCTGGGAAGACTGTTCTGTGGGCATTAAGTAACCAGGGAACTGGAAGGCCCCATAAGACTCCTTTTAGGCTGTTACCTGTCTTGAGGCAGAAGCAGCTCTAGTGAAACCAAGCACATGCTTCTCTCACCATCCTTATAGACCTTGGGCAACAGAGCCTTAACTCTGCTCAAAGCTTTTTTTTGTGTGTGTCTCTCCATAATCTCCCTTGCTGGTGTAGGCAAGGGTTAGGGAAAATTTTTAAAGCTAAGAAATTAAGTTTTCCAAAACACTTCTCTGCTCTGAGCTCCTGTTTGCTGTAGCACCTCTTCAGTGCTGAACATGCACGGGGAGCAAGCAAACACAGATTGGAATTAGTGACAATAAAGTTTGGGACATGAGCTGCTCAAGAACAGTACTAGGAGCTGCTGGTGTTCTGAGGTCCTGAGGGTGGAGTGTCACAGTTTGTGAAAGGGAAATGGGTTCTGTAGTGAGACACAGCTCCTGTGTCACACTAAGGTCACTCAGGCAGCCGTCCCTCCCTCAGGTGGTGTCTCATCACCAGGCTCACGAGACTTGGGGTGAAAGGGTGCACATGCAACAGGTTAAGGCAAAATGACTTCCAGTTCAGATGCAGGTTTGGAAGGAGCTTGCCCTGAAAGAGTCTCACTGTCACCAGCATGAGCTGAAAATTATAAAGCAAAGTATGTGCCTCATCAAGTTTTTGCATTGCTCAGCAAGGTAGCGGTCTTGTTTAACGTATTTATTAATGATCTGGAAGTAGAGGTAAACAGCTTGTTAATTACATTCTCCTGCCTCAGTTGGGAGGCATTGTGAATGCCAGTGCAGATTGGGTAATAATAGAGACATCAGAGACATTAGGAAGACATGCAGGAAAGAAAATGAACTCCCTCTTGGCTCAGGGAAGTTGCAAAATAATCCAGGACTGGGTTTTTGAGCAGGAACAGTGATTCAGGTTGGGAAAAGACCAGTGACCAGCAAGGAAGAGAGGGATTTAGAGCAGGCAAATGTGTTTAAGGTACTCTTAGGAGGTGTGGCACAGGAGAGAGCTGAGTGTGAGTGTGGGAAACCATCCTCCCCCTCCTCCCCTCTCAGGCTGCCATGCTCCTTGCTGTACTCTCAGAGCAGCAATGACTAACGGATGCTGTCTCGAGGAAGAGTTACAAATATGATCAGAGGCCCTGGGAAGGGCAAAATTGCTTCATGAGGAAAGATTAAAAGTGCTTGCATACGTCAAGCTCAGTTAAATGATGTTCAGGGAAGGTGGGATAACAGCTGACAAATATTTGAACGGCATAAATCTGAGCAGTGACAGTGGGCTATAAATACAGGATAGGAGCTCTTGTGGGGTGCAGGTGTCATTTTGAATATACCTAACATCTGTCATGGTGCAGGTCGGGGAAGCAGCAGTGCCTGCGTGGCTGCTCCTGAGCACTGAGATTTGAGATACTGAAGGGAAGGGTGGAAGGTGAAATATCTGTGTTTATCACTGTGACTTACCTCTTGGGCAACAGCACAGCCAGCTGCTGCAAGAACTGTGAGCAGGAATGCCCCAGCCTGCTCCTTGTCAAGACTGAACTACCTGCTTGTACAGTAATGGGGAGGGGAAAAAGTTTCTAGGTCTCTTTTAGCAGCTGAGAGATAGGAAGGGAGCTGGGGAAAAGGTGCCCTGGATGGTTTTGGCACACTGGGACCTCCTGGTACACGTCAGCTGTAATGTGCCTCTGATGTCCCAAGGAAATGAGATTATGAAGGTCGATGCATGACTGCAAACCATGGCTGTATCAACAACACATCTACACAGACCTGTCTGTAACCTCCCTCCCTGTCAGATACAGGTTTTAAAACTGGGGTTAAAAAAGGCAGTCGGGGCATGAAGAAAAGATCTGGTATAGGGACTGATGTGTGAAGGAAGATCTGTGCAAAACTGCAAAGACTCCATTTTGTCAAAGAGAGCTTCAAGCAGCGAGGATACAAGAATATGCCTGTCATTGGGAAAGGGGAATATATGTTATCAATACCTGTCCACAGCCTCAGCTGGCCTTAGGCCTCTCTGCTTTGAAAAAGGTGTCTCAGAAAGCTCCTCAGCACTGCCAGTGGGAATGCTGCAGATCTATTTATGGATTCACCAGAAAAAAATGCTCTTTTCTGTAGTTTGTCAGCCAGAATCACTAGAGGAGGGGTCTGGAGCTGGGAGTACAGCAATGTAAAGAGAAGCTTCATCTTGGCTCTCGTTGGGAGTCACTGTCTTAGTGAAACAATTGTATTGAGAATGAAGTGTCTAGAACCAAAATCCTGTCTCTGAGCTGTGGAATTATCTCACTGACAGCCTGAGACCACATAAACTTGTCTGGTGCTGGTCAGGAGTGATAAGTCTACTAGAGGATCTCCAATATTGCTTTCCTTGCCCTCCCTCGGTCAGGATTTTCCCTCCATTACAGGAGTTTCCTAAACAACACAAAAGAGCTCACTTGTCCAACAGGCTTTTAAAGAAAGTTTAACTAAAGTAGGTGCCTTGCAGAGAACACTCTGTCAGCCTCAGAGAAATGAGCCAGCAAATCTGTTGGCTTTTTCTCATCCTAAAAGTGTTAAGTGGCTTCTTTTTTGGATACATGACACAGGAGCCTTCCTTGCACCCTGCAGGGTTCTTATGCCCTCCTCACACTGGTTTTTGAACAACTCATCAGCCACTTCAGACTGCATCCGACTGTGGGATCCTCTCAAAAACACAAGCTCTCTGTGCACTGATAACTGAGAAGTGTCTTTTCAGACTTCAGCTCCTCTTCTGCAGCTCCTACTAAATACAGCACTTAGAGCTTTTATGGTGTTTTTCATTTCCAGAGTGCTTTACAAACATTAATAATACAAAACACATGAACTCCACCACCACAGTAATACCCTAATCCTTTCTCTTATCTCCTCTTAGGGCTCAGAACTTTCAGCCCAGCAAAAGCCCACAAGCTCTGGAGTTCTCTGACAAATAAACACCATTAAAAATAATCTCTGGATGTTTTCTACTTCCTCTTTTAAAAGTGTCTTTCTACATCCCTTCATGCCAATAATCCATTAATCCAGTCAGTTGCAGGGTTACGAACTGTGTATGGTAATTGGCTTGAAGAGTACTGCATTTCTGGGCTGCAGCTCTCTGGACTACATTTGCAGCAGCTTTATAGAAGGACTGCACAGAGGGACCACATCCTTGTGAACCTGAGACTCAGTGTAGGCACTGGATTTTCCAGCCTTGGAGCTAAACCCAGCTGTAGCTGGAGGCTGCAGCCTAAGGCCCAGCAATCTCTTCTTTGCCAGCCCTGAGTGGTGAGACTTGACCTTGTGCACCTGATACAAAACTGTGAGGACGTGTTCCCTAATCCTTCTGCCTGCTCCGTGTGTGCTCTGCAGAGCAGGCAGTGGCTCAGTGTGCAGGGGTGCTCCAACACAAATTGATCACATTGTATATTCTGGAAAAATAAAATTGGAGGAGACTTGCCCAAATGTGCTGCAAACTGCAGCAGTCTGGTGGCTGCTTCATGAGCACCCTGGAGACTCCAGCTGCATGGCTGGAAAAGCCCAGGGACTCAGCAGGACAAGGGACAATTATTTAATTCATCCCAAGGTACACTGTCCCTGAGTCAGAGCCAAACATGGAGTTGTGTGTTGTGGTGGGATTTCAGTCTTGTTCCTTTAAGACAGAGGTTGGGCTTGCCTTCCATTTCCTGCAACATCCCTGCCTGATGCTCTGGATGCTGTATGGAAACACATGGAATGATACCAGCTTAAACCCACAAACCAGACAGTGGAAGAAATGTCAGCCACAGCTTTCAGGTAAGGCTGGCAAGGTAAATGAATCAGCCTTGGTGTGTCTCTACTCCGACTGCATTGGGATCCTGGCCCTTGTAACTCTTCCAGTGACAAACCAGGTCATTGCTAAGTGCTTTGAAGCAGTTGTGTGTCAAGTAGAAGGTCTGTGGCAGGAATGTGGCTTGATGCCCACTCTGCACTGATCTGGTGCCCTCACCAAAAGCTCTGCTTTCCTGGGTCATGCCTTGCTTTCAGCTTGCTGCAGTTAGTAACCATCTTTGCAGACACCTCAACAGCATCTGTCTCTAATGCTTGCCTGCACATTTTTTTCTCTTTGCCCCTGCTCCGATTTAACCAGCCTTAAAACATAATTTCCATTTCTACCCTTGATTTTGTATTCAGATTTAGCAACCTGCATCTCAAATTTATGCTTAATAATTCTCCTTATCAAGCCATCAAGTAATTTTCCTCCCTCAAATTACTGCCTCCCCCACTCTCTCTGCAACTCCTCCTCCTCTTTCTTCATCTCTCTTTTGTATCTGGCAATATTTCAGACTCCTTCCGTAATTTGCTTGACTGTGTAATTGATCAGAATAACTCAGTTTTATTACAATTTGCTTGAAATCCCTTTGTTAGCAATTAGAACACTTTGTTTAAAGACAAATAAGATTTAATGCGACTCTCTCCTCCTTGGCAGCCTCCCAGTCTGGTCTTTCCATGCCTCCTTGCGGCTGTCTGCTCGGTGCTACCCTACTCAACAGCTGGCAACAAATTCTCTGTTTCTTGCCTCTGGGATTCTGCCCTCTGTCTCTCCCTCTGCTGCCTCTGGTGATGCCTAGTCCACCTTCCTCACTGATTTGCCAAGATTTATTGTGCTGGCATGCAGAATGTGGCATGCCTTCCCTCCCTTCACTGTACTCTCTCCCTGAAGAGGCTCAGGCTCCCAGTGCAGCAGCAGATGGGTCTGAACCAGTCATCAGGATATTGAAGTGTTTTTGGACCACGTGAGGAACAGCCTCATGCCTAGAGGGCAAAGAAGCTGCCTGTTATAAGGGAGCACAAAGGGTTGTGAAAGGGACACAGGAATGGGTAGGTAATGTGTGTAATTTTAGATTTAGAGTCTCGTCCATAGTTACACACAATAGCAGTGCCTTGTATGTGTCTTGGGTATCTTTCCCAAAATGCCTTCAGTGTACTGGAAATGATGCCCATCTGATAAATCCCAGAGATTAGCTGCCATCTCCATTGGGAAATGGCTTTCCAGCTGTCTGGACTACTGCAGCCCTGATGCTGTCAAAATCCAAAACCTCTCCAGTGCTCCCCTGGCTCACACAGCCCTGTCCCTTGTCTGTGGCTGACTCTGAAGGTGACAGTCAGCTGCAACCTGCCTGAGGTTTATTCCTTCACTCTACCCACTGTGGAGAGAAGGATAATCACTGCTGCTGAGGGACCTGGGTCTGAGACTCTTTCAGTGGTCTTAGCTTCACTTGGCACTGCTCTTACTATGGGGTAGAAGTAGGTGGGCATGGAGCTGCACATGCAAGGGCTACTGGCTGGTGGCCAGCACAAAGTGTGCAGGGTAGATGGGAGCATGACAAGGAGATGGGACCTGGTACCTGGGCCCAGACCACCATCTGAATCTCTCCTGATGTGTGCTCAGTGCTCATCCTTCCCTGCAAGCCCCTCTGCAGCATCCTCCTTCCCATAACCAGAGCCCTGTCCTCCTGATTCACGTGCTGAGCGCCCACGTCTTGGCAGGTGAAAAGCATGGCAGGCCCCAGCACAGCAGCTGCATCTGGGGGGCAGGCTTCCCTCCAGGGAGGTCTCTCCCATCGCATGGATGCTTTCTCCAGACGTGTCTGTCCAGCTGAGAGATGGTCAGGCTACCTGCTGCATCTCACATGTGGGGACTCAGCACTGGAGAGTCCTGACCAGGCAGGAGGTGTCATCTGTCACCTGAGGCCCCCTGGGCAGGCCGTGCATTCTTAATCTGCAGCAACACCAGCACCTTAAGCCAGGTAGTGCCAAGTGAGGTGATTGCAAAACCAACACAAAACTGTCTCCCCCACTCTGGAAAAGCCTCATCAGAAGCATTGTATTTAGTGTCTGCCTTGCCTTGGGAAACTGCAAATGCATCTGTCTGGGAGGATGCAGCCGTGCAGGCTCCAGAACAGTGGTTATTTCTCCCAGGGGATTTTGGATCTAGCAATGTAATTTCAATAGCCTGATGCTTTGTGTGCTGGTGGGGGGGTGGGCAGAGGGAAGGGCTCATCCAGACACTCTCCTTTCTGCCTGAGTGGGCAGCGGTGTCCATCAAAGCAGTGGAGGAAATCCATGCGGTTAACACAGTGTGTCACAGAATATCAAAATATGCCACAGGATTTCCGGACAAAATGTCAAGCTGGGTCTCATGAAAATATCTGACACCGGAATTACCCTCTGCCAAAGCTCAGTGGAGTTGCACTGTGGCTGGACAGTAAGAGCGTGTTATTTGCAATCGACTCAGAGCTGCTCTGTTAGCACTGGGATTTACGCTGCTGAGCTTCTTTCCAAGTACATTTCATAAACCTGGGTTTAGCTTCTTGCTCTGTGAGCATTTTCTGCAGGCCAGTCTGAGTCCTGCAGCCAGCTCCCTGCCCTTTGGCACTTTGCTTTTTGAACAAAGAAATGCTTTAAATATTTCAAAATATCCTTAGAAGGTGCTGTACATAACAAGTGTAGGTGACTGGGGACTCAACACCTTCAGCTTCATGGGAGTTCTGACTAGCTGATTTAAAAACCCTTCACTAATTAAAAAACCCTTAACTGATTTAAAAACCCTTAGCTGATTTTAAAACCTCAGTCTAAATCAATGTGAATTTTGGAGTTAAACACTTGAGAAGAGGAAAGTGATATTGAACAATAGCAAGGCACACAGAACTGCTTGCTGCAAGCTGACCACTTGTATTGGAAATAGCTTCTTTTATACTAGCATTTGCATTCTGACATTTCTGGTCTGATCTGTCACCTGGGCTCACCCAGGACTTGGAAACAGAAAGGAAGGGAAAGAGCACAGAGCACAGTGACAGCCTGACAGAGCAGACAGCAAACACACCACCCAGTGCCACAACTACTGCTGCACTTGGCCAGAGGATCTGCTGGTATCCAGGAGGGGCAGGAGCTGGAGGAGGGACCTGGTGCTGGATGGCTCTGGGGCTGTTGCTGCTGCTGGGGGCAGCTGTGTTTCATAAAAGGAACAGCAAATAAAGCACCATGCTATTTGCATTTTGTCTGACTTTAATTCCTTTTTCCTGATAGCTGAGCTGGGTTTTGGAAGGAACCTGTTGCTTTTGTTGATCTCTTCTGGTTCTTTAGGAAAAAAAATCAGTGCAATAAAGAGGTACAATTAGTGATGCAGTGGTAAGGAAAAACATGGGTTACTTGTTTCAGGGAATTTCTCAGAATTATTTTTTTCCCCTCATGTTGCTGCTGCTGTCCACCATGACCACCAGCCACAAGCAACATTATTTTCTATAACAAGTTTTCTGGTATTTTTTAAAGAAAAACTCTTACTGTCAGGGTAGGAAATCTGGGCACTGAAGGATAGCTTTACTCCTCAAACTGTAAGAGAGCTGAGACAGCCAGAAGACAGTCAGCAGCTTTGCCTGTGAGTTCTCTGCAGCAGCAGGAGCCCAGGTGTCCCGCAGCAGATGGGAAGGACTCGGTGCTTACTGCTGCGTGGGGGCTGCAGAGGGATCTTGGTGCTGCTGGCTGAGGTCCTGGCACAATCACCTTGCACTGCTCATCCTCTCAGAGGCCAGCAATGTTGCCTGCTGGTGGAATTACTTTCTATGAGCAACTCCAGTTCTCAGTTGTAAAATGAATCCTCAACAAGCAGGGAAGTTGTAGATGCTTGTGGGGACTAACTGAGGGTAGACGTAAGGCAAGTATTTCCTGTGTTGTCTAAATCCCTGTGAAATTTCTGGGGTGGATTTCTCCGGGAGTCCAGGAGCAGAGGTGAAGAGACTTAGCCCCTTCCAATACTGAAACTGGTTATTTTGACATTCTTATTTCTGTGTATCAGCCAAGGTTTAACCATGTGGTACTCCGACCTCCCAATCTGATGAAGCAAAACCTTTGGGTGAAGCAAGAATGGCAGTCACAGTCCTTTGCTGAGACAGCAGTTCCAAGCCCAGTTGGTAGTGACCTAAGCCAATACATCCCTATATCTTGATACAAATTTCACTGGTCTTCAGTCTCAGTGCAGGATGTCTTTTCTAGTGTGAATAGAAATGTCTAAGCTTATATTAGACTTCTACAGTCAGACCCTGGCATCTCTTCAGGTTCCTCTCACAATGTGGAAGACTGCCTTCTCTCTGTCTTCTTTCTCTCCAGCTTGGCAGGCTGCAAGGTGACAGGGTGAGGCAAAAAGATGCTTCCATTCATAGCATGCCTCCCTACAGATTCTTGAGAACCTGCAGCATGAATCCAGCCCCATGTGTTATAACTCCTTTGCAGGACTCCTGGCTGATCAGGACATCCCTGATGTAAACTTGGCCAGAGGAGCCAATACAGCAAGAGTCAAAGTAGCAGAGCAAGCAGTTTACTCTGTAAATCCCAATCCTTGCAGATTCAAATTTGCCCCCCTTTGCAATATGAGTAGTCATCACTCACATGCTTCTTCCTTCCCTCTGCTCTTCAGCGGGATCCAGAGGCCAGTTATAAAACATTCCTGTCCCTGATCCCATCCCTATGGCTCCTGATACAACACCACATTCCTTCTGTCCGCGGCCCGAGCTCCTCTGGCTCGGGGGACGGGAATCCAGAAGGCTGATGCGTGCCTGTGTTTATTTTTTACACACTCTTGCTGTTTTATGGTGTTTTTTGTGGTCGAGGGGTCAGCTGGGAGCAGAAATAATTTGCCTGCCTTGGGAAAAAAAATGTATCCATTAGCTTTCTTGGCTGCAGTTGGAAGAGCTCTGTTCCTCCCTCCTCCCTGCCGGAGAAGCAGAGCATCTCCAAATAGCCCCGGGGACAGTGGAATGCTCACTGCATCCAAGTTGTGGGATCTGGCAGGATCAGGCACCACCTCTGGGTTATGTTGCCTGAGCAGTTCTCAGTGGGTCACCAGCAGCCACAAGTCTGGGAAAATTTCCGAGCTTGGAAATCAGTAGGAAAGATGCTGCTACCTTAATAAGGAAGTGTTGTGGCCTCTGTTTTAGAGATTGAGTTGAGGGGGGTTCTCATGTCCTCTGGAGATCAAACCAGCCATGTCCATGTTCCATCTCTGAAGGCTTCACTCATTTCATCTCTCTGCTTGTTCCGTTTGGCTGGTTATGCCTCATGGTGTGCACTGATTGCCACAGGACAGCCTGGAGCTCTTGTCTGGTTTTTGGTGAATGGGAACCTTGCCAGGTGTTTCCTTTTCAGGAAGTCCTTCCAACCATTTCAGCCACTCCATCCCTCTTGCCAGCATGACTGGTACCAGTTCCTGTTGCTGTGCATGGGGATCACACAGGCATCACAGCCCAGAAGTACATCCAGCACCCAAAAAGAGAAGGAGGAAAAGGTCCACACAGCTCCTGAGTCACCTTTTACAAACTGCAGAGCACCCCATGACTTTGTACTTTCAAAAGGCTCCTTCTGACCCTCCAAGAAGCCTGAGTCCTGCACCAGGGCTTGGCTTTGGTACTTTACAGATCCTGAGGGTCTGTGTTTGTGTTTGTCTGGTAGCCAGAGGGAAAAGCAAAGTAAGACCCAGGTCCCTCTGCAACCTCTTGGGCAGAGGAGATCCACTTCCAAGATAAGTCCTAAAGGGAAATTACTGCAAGCCAGCTGCACCCAGCCTAGGGTGTCTTTCTAATCTCTACCTGGCTGTTGTATCACCTCCTTTGCTCTTGTGTCCTACCTTAAAGACTTCTTGGGTGATCACCAGGCAGAGGAGCTTCTAAACTGGAAAATGGCAGGGGATGGTGACACAAGCTGTGTGAAGAAGTCAGAGCTGAGATAAAAGGTGAATTATCTCCATGACATGACAAAGCTCCTTCTCTGTGCCTTCAAGCAAGAGACTGGCAACTACTTTACCATCATCACGCTCCTTTCCCCTTTTAAAGTGAATTTTATGCCACTGGATGGTCTCATTTTGACATTTTTACACTCATGACCTGTAGAGGATGGGGATGGACAACAGCTTCCCACCTGGAGATTATTCAGCCATGCCAAAGAAAAGGGCAATGGACATGTGAGGGCTGTGGATCCAAGTTCAGGCTGTGTTTAACAGTGGGAAGATGTGGAAAGGTGGTGAGGCACTGGAACAGGTTATCCAGAGGAGCTCTGGGTGGCCCATCCCTGGAAGGGCAGTGTTCAAGGCAAGGCTGGATGGAGCTCTGAGCAATCTGGTTTAGTGGAAGGTGTCCCTTTCCATGAGAAGGGACTTGGAATATGATCATTAAGAATCCTCCAACCAAACTGTTCTGTGACTCTGTGTGCAGGGCCATTGAAAACTGAGGTGTTTTTGCAAAGCAATCTTTTATTCTGTGGGAGCAATCCTAACCCTAGCTGAGCTTTTCTACAGGTTTGAGGACGGTTTCCAGTATGCAAACAGCTGTGCATGACAGCTGAGGTGTCAGGGGTGTAAATGCAATGAAGAGGCAGGGATGGAACTGGGAAGCAGAGGGTCACCATGGGACATCTTCCCAAAACTGAGATGTTTTACTGCTGCTGGATTGCTCACACACCCTGCCCAGCCAGGCAGAGATTTGACCATGGGTCTCTCAGCACTGTAAGGAGGTTGTCTGAGCAGCCACATCTGCCTCTGTCAACAGTGATGCTGATGGAGATGATGGATGTGACACTGAACACCTTGAGTGTACTTCTGATTCAAGAAGTTTGGGGGTTTACATGTATCATAGGGAGGAAATGATCCTTCAGTAATCAATCAAGTTAGTGATTAATGCATTCTTGCCTTAGCAGAGATTTTACAACATTATTTCTCAGACACAGCTGGAGGGAAGGAAAATAATAAATCCTGAGTGTCAGGGGGAGTGAGCACTGGGAGAAGTTGTTCATTGTCCTTTCCAACACAAGTACAGGGTGCAGTGAGTGAAATTAGCAGGTGACAGATTCAAAACAAGCACCTAATGCAGTTGGGAAATCCTTGTTGTAGGTGATAAAGGCTTTAATGAGTTCATAAAGGCTGCTGGAGGCAACAATGGAAGCCACAGTTGCAGCGGAAAGTCTCAAGATGCAAAACACAGGGCAGGGATAAATATTGATTAGATATGCTGGCTCCTGCTCCCGCTCTGCTCTTGTCATCTGCTGTTGGCTACTCTTGGATGCTGAGCTAAGGGGACCTTTGGGATAATCAGACAAAGCTGCTTTCATGCAGCGGCTGATTGCAAGCTTGGTTAAATTCCAAGTGTCCTGTTGCCTCATCTCCAACCTGAGCTGTTTGGGCAGCTCACACAATTCCTGCTCTGCTGCTGCTGCTGAGCAACTCCTGGCTTTCTCCATCTCCTGGGATGATCTCTGTGTGATCATCTGCTGTACCACAGGCTGCAGCAAAGACAATCTTGTTTGTAAAATGAAACGAGTCCAAGAAGATTTGTCATTTGCATCACTGAGACTAAACAATACCCTTTATTTAAGAAAATTATAAAATAAAATTAAATCATCACTTAACACAGTTTCTTCAAACTTGTAGTGATAAACATGCAGGCAAAGCTTTGCTCAATAATCTTGCAGCCTCCCTTCTGCAGCAGGCGATAAAGCAGGAATAACAAACTACCTGGAACTGGCTACACACCAGCCACCACTCCGTCAGCACAGATAGGAGTTAATTATTTCCTATCGGCTGGCTAGGTCTGGGAAATAAGGGGCAATGATTTCAAGGCTCTTCTTGTTAAGCAATGGCAACAAAAAAAGGGAGGATATTAGGATTATTGTCTGCTTCTTTCATGAAGAGTAACAAGGATGGCTGGAGCAGAGCAATTAAGGAAGAAGGGATTTCATCTCCAGCAACTACATTAATGAAATAAGAGATAGGCCTAAGAGAGAAATCCTTGAAAATATGAAGGATAATGTAGTTCATCATGGGGAGGATATTTGAATAACAAAGGTTTCAGTTTCTTCTTGTAGTGCAATGTGGGAGATGCACAGTGGTGAGAGAAACACAGGCTCAGACCTTGAGCTGAGCATACCCTGCAGGGAATTGTCCCAGTGTGGGGCTGCCACCATCTTTTCCCTTCATGTCTTTCCCATCTCACATTGTCCTGTCCTTTCGATGTCAGTGGCCTTTTTGAGGAGTCCTGGAAGATTCCTCTTCTGCTTCAGTGTTTTGCCACAAGAGATGGTTTTCAGACCTCACAGGATTTTCTGTGCAGAGGTGGGGTGGGAAATGCATTGGGGTACATCTTTGGGAAGAGACAGACATGGGGCACCTGGTCCTCAGCCCACATTGGCACCCCAGCATTCAGAGTGAATGAATCCATTCTGCTTTGCTGCCACATGGCCCAGTCCTGAGGCAGAATATCTTTTTTCACTGTGACGACCAAAGCAGACCCGTGTACTCCAGTATGATATTGATGCAGGAGGGTAAAAAGGATCCTAAAAATCTTTTTCTACACAGCTACCGTCCACAATAGGAATTACTCTCTCCATGATGCGGTTTCTTTCCTTATTTCAACCATATCTCTATTAGCAGTGTGATTTTTACCAGTTAAAGTTATGCCACCAAAAGCCTTGATTTACAGTTTTGGAATTATTCCTCTTCACACATGGAAATGGTTACACCGGCATAAGGCACCTTTATCCTGAGATAACCAAGTCCATGCGAAGGCAGGTTCCAATGCTTTTAACAATACCAGCACTGTTAGAGAGCCAGCTATCACTTGCTAGAGGCAGACAAGCCCCGTGTTAAAAACTCCTTTTAAGACTGCTGTTTTTTATAAAAATGGTGCTCCATTCCTCCCTAGGACTAATGAAATATGATACAGGAAATCAACATGGCACCGGATATTTATTAGAAATGTAACCCAAACCTGAGAAACATCTCAATGCAATAAAAATACAGATTTGCAAAGACAACAGAACATGACTAAATGCATCATGAGAAATAAATCAGAGACTACCTTCAGTTTATATTTGGAAAGATGACTGTTCTTTATTCACTTTAATCATAAATTCCTCAAAATAAAACCTCATTTATACCAGGAACAAGCTGCCAAGGGTTATATTGCATTAACCTTCTAGGGATTTCTTAAGATATGGTGGGCTAGGTTTCTTAGCTGAGCACAGACTGCCAGACTCGTTACAGGATGTCTGCACAGGTTGCAGTGAGGGGTCATGCTACCTGAACCATCACCTGCCCTGTCTGGACCCACAATCCATGGCACCACAGAAGCAGGAGACCTCAACTTTAGTCCTAACAACGGTGGTACTGCAAAAAGAAATACAGACATGTCCAGCTAATTATTTATAATGCAGTTCACAAAGGTCCTCGTGTCAGACATGGATTTATGGGAAGTCACACATATACATACTTTGCAGGCATGTTACATCTGCCCTGGGACTGTGCCAATCCCACATTACCTATTAAGCAGCCACCGATGGTGTTTATCATCTAGGATGGCAAAGCTTTATCATTCCCCAATGCTATCACTGCTCTGCAGCTTCATTTGTGTGATACTGTGCAACCTGCATTGTGTGTGGAGGCCTGTTTCACTCGGCCTCAGGCAAAGACAACATTGCTGGGGCTTAACGGACACCCCAAGATGCTGAAAACCCTCTTCAATCATAGAATCAGTAAAGCTGGAAAGATCTCTGAGGTCATCAAGTCTGGCCATCAACCCAGCACTGCCGAGTCCAGTCTGTCCTCACTGACAGCCTCACAGCCATACACAGACCTCTGCCACCGATCCAGCACGGTCCCCAGAGAGGATAAATGCCACCACTGGGATGAAGCAGCCCATGTAGCTGCGTGTCACTGTTCAGCCCTTGCAGCAGAGATGTCACAGCTCATTAAGGCATTGCTGGAGTCAAGGATGTAGAAGCAAGGATGGGGTGAGCAGGCAGCCCCTTGAGCATGGCAATGGCATCAGGACTGTGCAAATTGTCTCTTAGAGGCACTGGGATTCTAACAGAATGTATGCCACCAGTCTGGCTCGGTGTCTGCAGTCATTGGAGGGGAGACAGGTATAAGCTCCCAAGAAGACCCAGCTCAGTTTGGAAACCCTTGCTGACCTGATGGTCTGTGCTCTCCATGACCACAAAGGCGTGAGGCAGCTCCTCCTTTGGGGAAGCTGGGTGCTGAGCTTAGAGGGAGCAATCCTTTGATAAGCTTCACTGTGAAAACCTGGCAGACTTTGACTGTGACAGGAAGGAGCAGAACGAGCATCTAAACCATGCATTGAGGTGGATGCAGTAGGGAAATGCAGCACTCTCCTCTCTCCCACACGCAGGTTTCAGTGCTCCATAGAGAGAACTGTCCCACACCAGGGCTGGGCAACTATGGAAGAGGGTTTGGGAAATTGGCTCCTATCAGCTCCCAGACCAAAACCCTACAGGGAGTTGTTCTCCCACTTCGTCTTTAGGATATGTGACATCCCCAGAAATTGTTAATTTAGCTTCCCATCAGACACTGGCTGCTATCAATGGCTCTCCTGGGCTGTTTGCTGGTGCAGTGCAAACGCCTTCAGTACAGCAGGCTCTGGTGCTGTCCCTGATACTGTGCTTTCTCTCTTCTAAGCACATCAGTTTCCCATCCTGGGTACCAACGTCTGTAAAAAACAAGGTGAAGTCTCTTTTTATCTTGCAGGTTAAGGGTCTCCTGAGCACTTTGTCCACTATATAATCTCTGCTCCACAGCATCTACTCTTTATCTGTCTCAGTTACTTGTGTTTGGCATGTGGATTGATCGGTGCAGCTGGGAGTGCTTAGATATGTACCTGGAGCTTAACTGGCTATTATGGGGGGGGTCTTTTTTGGGGTTTAT
Source organism: Promerops cafer (assembly GCA_013398275.1). NCBI lineage: Eukaryota > Metazoa > Chordata > Aves > Passeriformes > Nectariniidae > Promerops > Promerops cafer. Next base: position 319,139 of record VZSE01001156.1, on the reverse strand, counting down.
TATTTTTGTTTCTTTTTCTTGGGTTTTGTTGTTGTTGTTGGGATTGTTTTGTTTTGTTATTTGTTTTGGTTTTTGTTTGTTTGTTTGTTTTGTTTTTGTTTGGTTGGTTTGGTTTGTTTGGTGAATAATATCTATCTATCTATCTATCTATCTATCTATCTATCNATAATATCTATCTATCTATCTATCTATCTATCTATCTATCTATCTATCTATCTATCTACTTACTTATTTAAAACACCCTGGTAGGCTCAAAAGAACCCAGTTACAATACAAACCTGTGTTGTGGCTTCTGTTTGTACACACAATGCTTGATAGTTCTTACTTCACCTGACTCTCAGGCTACATAGATGAGACAGACAAAGAGCAGTGGAAGAAAACAGTAGAAAAAGAAAGAGCCACCCAGAAGGGACCTGCCAAAAGAGCGAACTCCTCTACATTCCTCTTAGCTGTGAGATAACACTGAGATCACTCTTCTTTTTAACCCATCTCCCTGAAGTGGTCTGCCCTGGGATACTTCTGCTGGCAGAGCAGTAGAGGCAGTGCTTGGGCAAGAGCCTGCAGCTCACAGAGAAAAACCACACTCCAGCAGTGGCTTTAAATGTGCTCCAGCTGAGGAAAAGGGGACAAAAGTTCTTGACACCCTCATCAGAGCTGCATCTGCTCATCCTCAGTGGCAAAATCTGGCCAGGGATATTTGGCCCTTGGGTCTAACTCCCTGTGTTCCTGCCTTGTGTTTCATGGACATACTTAGCTTTTATATCAAACTGGACATATTTAAATGGCCTCTTCACTTCTTAGCTCTTGCATTTTTTAATAGAAGTAGACGAGTGAATCCCACCTCTGTTGTTGTTCACAGCCACGCAGATTCACCTCCTGATGGCTTCTTCCTTCCCAGGGAGCCCAGTACATCTTCCTGCAAAGTTTCTCAGAAAGCTGGAAGCAGCTTCTTCCTTGCCAAATGAGCTTGATGTTTTTTCTTCAGAAGATTTATTTAGGCTTGTTCCTTCATGTCGCCAGCCTGTTATTTGTATGTCAGAGTGTGATATGTCTGTATTGAACCATGATGTCCCTGTTGTACCTGTACTGAAGGATTGGCACTGTAGCAGCATTTTGTTTGAACTTGCCTGCAGGCAGCCTGTTATGCTGGAAGGTGGCAAAGCTTCAGTCTGGGGCTGTTGGCTTTGATTTGGCTCTGAACTGCTGGCTCATCTCCAATAGCTTAATTGTCATCCAGCAAAGGTATCAAAGCATGGAGAAGGGGGAGGAAAGAGGGGCCCTGTTTACTAGTGGGGCTCTGATCCTAGCAGGGACTGAATGTCTGCAAAATAAGAGCTCGCAGGCAGGCCAGCTTTAGGCGGTGCTGACCCCATCAGCTCAGACCAGAATAAAGACGATTTTGTTACAAAGCAAGCTCCACATGCAGAGCACAGCATTTCTCCTCAGATTACACACTTGTAGCAGGAATTTCCCACAGGCTAGTGCTGGTTGGAGGTCACCCCCACCACAACCACATCAACACATCCACAGTGCCACAAGTTTGCAGCCCATACTTAGCACTTGCTTTTAAGGACTCAGCTGGAAGCTCAGCCTATAGAAGGTCGTTCAAGGTCTCTGATGCCTCTCTGAAAGAAGGATGCACTCTGCACCATGAGAAATAAGTCTTGGCACAGAGCTGCTGCAGAAGAGCTACTGCATGGTGGAGGACAGTAGGATGTCCCAGGATTATTGGCAAATTGTAGTGCTGAACACTAGGGAAAATTTCTTCGCTGAAAATTTGGTTTAGCTTTGAAACAGGCTGCCCAGGGAAGCTGTGGAGTCACCATCCCTGGAAGTGTTCAGAAAATGAGTAGACATGGCAGATCATGATATGGTCTAGTGGGAATGGTGGTATTTGGTCAAAGATTGGGCTCGATCTTTAAGACCTTTTTTGACCTTAATGATTCTGTGATTCTGTGAACTGTGGGGCAGATGCTGTGCATGGCTCTGCCACAACAAGAAAACTTCTAGCTCAGAGAACTGACCTTGACCCCTGATGTCCATTGGCATTCTGAGCCACTGACCACTACCCTCACTTTGCAGTGACCTCTACCCTTGTAACTGCAGTGTCCTCCATCCCTGTGTGATTGGCTCAGGAGAGGTCCTGCAGCCTTTCTGAGCCCTTAGAGGATTATCACATGCTGTCACGTTCTTCCAAAGCCGGACAGAGTGGGGAATTTTATTGTTGCTTCAGTTTCCTTCCTCTGAAGCAATGTTCCACGTCTCCACTCCCCAGGACAGTAACTAATGGCACAGCTGATCATCCTCTGCATCTGCATGTCAGATATAGCTAGCATCCCAGAGCAGGGGATATTTTGTAAAGGAGATACTTTTGCCAAACATGCCTCTGTCATAAAATAATTCCTTGGTTATTTTTCATGCAGCTTCCTGTGTCCTGTGACACCCAGTTACAAGGTGGGAATTAATGTTGTGCCGTTCAGGTTTTCTCCCTCTCAACAAACACTGATTGTTTTTTGTTGGTTTTCTCCTGTCTTGACAGGTTTACTTCTCATATATGTTTGAGATTGACTTTAGCACCAGTGAAAGAAGCCATACTGACAGCCAAGGAACCAAAGTGTCTTCCTCTGCAGAAGTCACAGCAGCAAAGGCAAACCCACCTGGACTGGGTGCTCCTTATTGAAACAGAAGTACCAGTGCCTGGGGCTTCAATAGAGCTGTAATGAGCAAAATTAAAAAAGAGCAACAAACCAGCAACCAAAACAAATACCAGGTCATAGCACAAAGCAAACTTCTCTGAGAGGAAGGGAGCAGGTTGGCTTACACCAGCCTTGCATCCTGTCCCCAGCCTGGCTACATTAGTGACTAATCCTTAAAAAGCCCCAGGTAGGGGTCAAAAAGCAAATGTTATTCCTCAGGAGTGCAGCAGGGAAATCGAGCCTTTGTGGCTCATTTAGCCCTCGGCCTCACTACTGAGACTGCAGGTTGCAGAAATTTCTGTGATGGAAGTGCTTCAGCAGAACATTGCAAGCAGGGGTTTCTGAAGTGAGGCACTTAAATGCAGGCTTTGGATCCCAAGTAAATGGCCTGATTGGGAACCAAGGGGAGCTGCAGTGGAAAATTGCTATTTGGCTTTGCCTCATGCAGGCTGGATGTTGTGCAGCTAATGATGCAGGACTTGCATGAACAAGGATAAAATCCAACTTTGTGCCAATCAACCCCTCCACAGTACACCCCTGAGACAGCCTGACCCCATCCACTGGACTGTCCCCTGCCCTCACTGCCAGGAGAGGCTGTGACACTGGTACCCAGCGGGAGCACAGGGCTGTGTGTGCAGTTCCTCTCCTGACACAGCTGGATCCATGGGGCTATTGGAGACAACTTTGTGCAGCCAAAATAAATGGTGCTCATGTCAATACAGAAAACTTTCCAGCTGAGCCGGGGAGCCCCAGGAGGGAATCAAATTGCTCAGCAGTGCTAGAGCTTTGGCTATCTCCATCCTGTTCACCCTCTCACATTGGACTCGCATGCGGGCAGAGTTCAATCTGGCCCATGTAGCATTCACCTGGGAGCTCCCTGACTCTTCAGCTGCAACTTTTATCTGAATAACACATTAGGATTTTTTAAAAGCTATTAATGCTGCAGGAAACATACAACCCTATCAGGCTACCAGCTGCAGGCTCTTATACCCAAGTGGGAATTTTGCTGGGATGTCATTTGGAAAACGGCATGCTGCTGGGGCTCCCTGTGCCTGGCACTGCAGAGATTTATTTGTGTTGATAGTATGTGAGGGTCTTTCAGAGACAGCCAGCAAGTGCAGGGCAGTGGAAAAAGGCTTAGGGTACATGGTGACAGTCTGCAAATGAGTAATATGCATGTGTGTACGTGTACAGCTAAATTCTGCCTGCAAATACAACTGTGACTTGTGTGTGTTCTTGGCCAGCTCACAGGCATTGTCTCTGTGTATACAAATGTAATGACTGTTTCTGTATGCTTGGGGTGAGTGTGCATGTGTTTTTGTGTGTATTCCTGGGGCGTGCAGGCATCCTGCCGTGTGTGCCTGCTGACCCAGTAAATTAGTGTTTGCATATGGAATGCTTTGTGCACTCGAGCAAACCAGCCTCCCTGTCCCTGTGCTGTTGTGATTCCCTGTGGGCTGCTCATGCCTTCTCCCCTCTCCCTCTCATTTCCAACTGCTGCTGCTCTGTGCCCAGATGGGGAACACTGAATAAATGGTGTCAGTGGCCTGCAGTTTGCTCGGGTATCAGTCACTGAGAGGGCCCTGAGTGGCTTTTGGATGCCTGTTGTACAGGATGCAGCCTGGGGTGGTTGGGGCTCGGCTGGAGGCTCCAGCACCAGGCCAAGTAGCATCACCCAGAACAACCCTTGGCCTCGTCTCCAGGCTTGAATTATGAAGATTTCTGTCCCTGCTTTGTTCAGTGGAGGAAGGTACCTCAGGCAGGCTTGTGTCTGTAATGTCACAGCTTGGATTGATGAGTAGTCCTCCCTAACAAAACACAGGCCTGATTCTGCTCGCACTAATCATCGTCACTGCCTTCTGCAAGACTGGAACCAGGTGATTGTAAGCATCCAGGATCCAGGAGCTTCCAGGAGTCACTGCCAGTGAGCTAAGCCATGGTGTGATCTCTGCCCTCAGGCCAGGTCAAATCAGGCAATTCCTGATGGAAAAAAGGGATCCTATGCATGAAAACAGTTGCTGTGGCAAAATCATCTGAGGGAAAGGACTGCCAGTAATAACACCTCTCCCTAGCCAAAAGCATTTATTTTAGGAAGGCACACTTTCTCTGTCTACTGCAGAAGTCAAAAGCCAAGAAAGGACAGAGTCAGGAGAGACCAAGTGTTCATTCCTGCCACAAGGCAGGATTCTTCCCATCCTAGCCAGGTGTATGTTTAACCTCTTTGTAGATGCCTCAAGAAATAAAGATTTTGCCTTTCCTCCACACAGCTTAACCTAGTATTTCATTATTCCAAGTCTTAGAGATCTCCTAACATCTAATCTGAACCTCCTTCCTACACCAGAACTTGTCCCATTCCCAATATTGATAGAGAATTCCTTTTTTATTTGAAGCAGCTTTTTAAACATTTAAAAGCTATGCTCATATCTTGGGCTTCTTTTTTCAAGACTAAAAGGTCCTGGTGTCTTTGATCTTTTCTTACGTTGTTTTCACTGCTCTTCTCTGGAGAGCTGCCAAAAAGTCCAACTGTCTCCTGAAATACTGCACACACCTTGGACATGGTGTTCCTCCCATAAGGAAATCCCAGTTTCTGGACAATTGCATCTGTTTTGAATTCAGGTCACATTCACAGCAGTTGAGATTTGCAGAAACGCCTGATAGAGGTGAGCAGGGCAATATCCCTTAAGGAATCTTGAGTCTGTGGCACCTGGGTGCTCTTTTCCTCCCAGTACAAATGGAAACTACTGAAGAGGTGCACTGCTGGCTCAGAGCACATGGAGATGCTCTGAGTGCTGCTGAATTTCATTCCTATGTTTCCCCAGCATGGTTAGGGCAAGCTTGGCATCCTTTCTGGCATGTCCCCAGCCTCTCCAGCAGACAGGGGGGCACTGCTCTTCCCCATCCCCAGGTGCCTGCATGGTGGCATCACCCATGGCCTCAGTAGGCTTTGGGACTGTGAGCTGAGCTGGCAGTCAGTCAGCAAACTCAGGTGTGGGTGAAACCCTCTTATTCTGTGGGTATTCTGAAATTTTTGACTTCCTGCTCCGGGGAAGAGATCTCCGAAGCCACAATGAGAAGTTAGGGATGTGACTTTCAATGAATGCACACTCACTATTCAAGACCCATACTAATAATATATCCTCAGCAGGAAAATCCAGAAGCCACATAATCCTAATTAAATACAAATAAAGTGCTGTCTAAACTGTTTCCTTTTGAAGTGTGAAACATGAGGAAAAGTCCTGATTCCCAAACTGCAGACAGGCCAGAAGAGCTACAGTAATGGCTCAGCCCAGGACCTTCCTGGTGCATCACTTACCCACAGGGTGCCTCTTCTCCATGGGAAATTAGGTGACCTTGCTAGAGCAACTGTGGGAGCTCTTGCCCATGCACCTGCAGGTGCTTCAATGAGAGGCTTCCTTCAACAGGAGCAAACAAAATCCACTGAGAACTGCAAAGCCAGCAAAGCCCTTTATGGATAAGGTGTTAATCTATTTTTTCCTGTTCTTTTTCTTTCTCTTTTCTTTGTTTCTCTCATTCATGGATATTAAAAAAAAAAAAAAAAGAGAGAGAGAGAAAAAGAAGGTGAATGAATAAAAATCCATTAAATCTAACTGGTATCTTAAATGTTTATACCATGTCTAACTGCCTGATCCTGCCATTACTTTCCCCAGCATCCTGCTGTACCTGCAATTCAAGAAAATTGCCTCCGAAATTGCCATCTTTAGTTTATGATCCACATACAACTTGAGTGTAAGCAGTGGATGGAAAAGGACTAAAAATTTAATCCAGCCAGGATTTCCTTGCATTTTTCAACAGTCCTTGCTGTCAAACTGTAAGTCTTGCTTATTAAAGGTCATGTATATTAGAGAATGAGGCAGGGAGAATTACAGAAAATGGCATCTTTAGCGATGCATATAAATAAAAAAAAAGTCTTGCATTTACATGTTTGCCTCTGTCTATAGGCAGAGAGACCAATTAAAAGTTGTGTTTGTTACAGTGACATGTACATGCAGAAACCTTTGGCAGAAATCTCCAACATTCAAGCTGCACTGAGATTTGCCCTTGGAATTGGCTAAAGTCCCTCTGTTTCACACTTCCATGATTAGATTTCTTATCCTAATTTGACCCAACAGTCTACAGAGATAAATGAAAATTTCCATGTAATTTTTGTTTGTTTGTTTTTTGGTGTTTTTCAAGTGAAATACTCTTCCATCCCCACATTCCCTAAGGAGGCTTTTTTAAAATGCTCTTTTTGGAAATATGGTCCAAGTTATTCCTCCTTTATTAGGGACTTTCTAGCTAAACCACCACTGCCCTAGTTTCCAGTAAACTCAGAACTTCACATACATATGCACACTCTAATCACAGTCTCAGCTGTTAAACTGGTTCTCAGATCATCTGCCCTGAGTTCTCTGGTTCCCAAAGGGCAACCTCTTGCCTCTAACACTCTTTCTCCCCTTCTCCCAGCCTCCTTTCAGTAATCACTTATTTTTAGGACCATTAATTTGAACTTTCCTAAATAAAGGCATAAAAAATATATGTAAAAAGAATGAATAAAAAGTTCTTGTTGTTTTCCAGAGTGGTAGTGAGCTTGGGGAGAGGTGAAGAGTGGGAACGAAACAGAAAGAAGGAACAAATTAGTGGAAGAATGGTTCTGTGGAGAATCATTCGCCACCAATATATCATCACTGGCCCAGGATGCCCCTGGTTCTCAAATTGCTGATGGTTGGGGCAGTTAGATTGCTTTATTCTTCCAGTGTTGTCCAGTTACCTGCTGTTGGACACCTTTGGGAGTGGCACACGGGGTGTGGTGTGACCCAGATGTGACGGGCGCGGGACCCAGGGCGCTGAGCTCTGCAGGGTTGCTTGTGCCTGCAGTCATCTCATCCACCTGCAGGCTCCTTGCTGAGGTGACCACACCAGGGCTGTGCTTCATCTCTGCATGACCCTGGGGACATTCCTCTGGAGCCCCAGTCCCCTGGGATCGGGATCCTGGGCTGGAGCTGACTGCCTCTCTGAGGGCAGCGAGGACAGAGGGTTTCCTAGCAGCAAGCAACAAGTGTCACCATCTCGGGCACGCCCCGCAGAGCTGATGGAAGTCTGGCGTGCCAGCCCTCATGCACTGACACCAACACACACCTGTGGATGAGGGCAGCCCCTGCTGAGGGATCTTGTCCCACTTCTGCTCCGTATCTCATCAAGCCCCTACTGGAAGGATGGACACAATAAATATTCATAGTGCACTTACAGGTCTATTAAAACTGCGTCTTTTTTTTTCCCCTCCAAGGTAGGTTCATCTATTCTGATTATGCTAAGGGCCTACCAAATCACTCTCTCTAAATATGCCATAGCCCTAGTGATAAATGCAGCTGCTGGAGTGGGTCCTTTCTGGTGTTAATCGAATGCTTTAATGAAGTCAGCATGCTGTTCACATGCATTAAAATGCTCAGTCCCAGCCTGAAGAGGTGTGGTACCTCCCTGGCTCCTGTGCCTCTGCACCAGAGGTAAATAAAGTGCTTAAGACCTCTGTTGAGAAGGGATGAATATCTATTTGTTGCTGCTTCTCCTTCAGGCACTCTTCCCTCTCTGCCCCCCACTTTTTTTTAAGGTATGAATGGTATTTAGTGCCTCCCCTCCCAGGATTACACAGGAAAGCATCACGGGTGTGCTCTGACAGCTGTTCTCTCTTATTCTTGTTGTGTGCAACAAAGCTGGAGCACTGACTCCAGCTTCCCTAGCAACCATTGTCTTCCCAGTGTCCAGAGCAGGGGAGCCACAGGGAGCTGAGCAAGCAGGGAGCCACAGTGACCCAGGGAGCAGGTGGCACCTTGCACACCCAGGATCTTGAGTCCTGCATCCACAATGGCAGTGGTGGCCTTGCAGGCTTGCAGGCAGGAGAGAGGCTTCCCCTGGAGAATCCTAGGTGGGTGGGGTCCTGCTTGCCTTCAAAAGGCTATGAAGATCACTGGTGTGCCCACTGGTGTGGTCAGTGGCTTGCATGTGTGAATGAAGAAGGCAGCAACCAGGGAAGTGAAGGATCAGCAGCACAAGTCCTGTGAGGAGTGGCTGAGTGTGCTCAGCCTGGTGAAAAGGAGGCTCCAGGGGAGCTCTGGTACCACTCTCTACAACTACCTCGAAGGAGGTTCTAGCCAGGGTGGGGTCAGTTCCTTCTCCCAGGTAACAAGTGACAGAACAAGAGGGAATGACCTCTTTTCTCAGAACTTTACTGAAAGTTCTGCCAGACAAGGTTTAGGCGGTATATTAGGAAAAATGTCTCCATCTAAAGGAGTGTCAAGCACTGGAACAGGCTGCCCAGGGCAGTGGTGGAACCACCATCCCTATAGGTTTTAAAAAGATGAGTAAATGGGCTACTTGTGGGCATGGTTTAGTGATGGAGCTGGCAGTGCTGGATTAACAGTTTCAGTTGATGATCTTAGAGGTCTTTTCCAGCCCAAATGATTCTCTGATGCTATGAATTATGGATAGCCCAGTAAGTGTGCTATTCAGGAAGGCTATAAACAATGGGTAGCATAGGGGAAAAGTTAAACTCCAGCTCGAGACACTCAAGTCTCTGCTGCACTCAGGAACTGGGTACCCGGGCTCCTGTGGGAGTCCAGAGAGCTATTCCTCTGACCCTGACTTAGACACTGACCTTTGGTCAGCTGAATCACTCTCTGTTTGGTTGTTTAGACATTTTTGTCTGCTGTCTGGGTGTCTGCATGTGAGCTGGGTGCATGGACATCCGTGGTGGGACTGAAATCCCACCCCACTCCCAGTTACATTGACAATATTGGAAGGTTTAGACCCACTTGGGACCTGTGGGATCCCTTTGGGCTTCCTTCTGACCCAGAAAGAAGCACTGCACTGCATTTGTAAGCCCATTTTTAGAAGGCCAGGATATCCTGAAATATCTCAGATGACACTATTTGTCTATGGGTAGGCAACTGAATGGAGTGATAATTCCCAGAAAAATGAAATTGCCATGGTATGGGTGCATGCAGGCACCTGGATTCAGGTTGCTGACACCTACACAAGATATTTTTTCCTCCCTGACTGTGAATCTCCATGGGAAGAGCTGGAAGGGCAGCTCAAGGATGTTAAACTTTGTGCAGTCAGGCTTGCTATTATCAACAAAAACTGCATTTTGCAGACTCTGAGTGTAGATCTTTGTGGGTGGTATGCAGACAAATAACTCCCCAGGACCCAAACAAGACCCACCAATGAATTTCACATAGGCTACAAAACAACAGCTGCAAACATCACTACCAAGTACAACTCAAAAAAATGCTCAGGGGAAGTGGTGAGACTGTAAGCACTTCCCATGCCCCTGAGCACCCTGAATTTACTTATTTGAAATCCACTTGGAAAAGGGAGATACAATCCTCACTTGGGGAGCTGAGCCACATGGTTAATTGTGTCTTGTGCCACACCACAGATGAATATGACCCAGCTGAACATGGTTTAAAGGACAGTGACTGTTCTGCTCTCTCTCGTATCTGATCTATTTTTTAAAAGCTTATAATCCATCCTTTAATACATTTTTTCTCTCTTCCCACTGGTCCCTCCTCATCTCTTTCTTCTTTTTTCCTTTTTTTCCTTGTTTCCTTACATGGATGCAAACCTCATTTGCTATTGCTGAAACACACAGACAGCTGAAAAATTGACACTGAAAAAGGACTGGAGGGCTGAGTGGATTCCTGTCTTAGGAATCCAGGAATCTTCTCCTGGACAAACATAGTAAGAAATGCACAGTGCTTAATTATATATTCATTCTGAATTAATGTCAATAACTTACAGTTGGTTAAATTAACTTTTCTGAGGCAGTATCCTGTGATGGAGGGCATCAGAAGACAGAATATTATACATTTCTTTTCTGTGTTGTCTCAATCATGTCTAGAAATAAAAACTGGGATGTATTTCCAAGCTTGAATTCAACTTGAGGTTCTTGAGACAGTCCCTGGAATGTCTTTCTTACAGTGTTGAACAGCTCCTGAAAATCTTTACCAAAAGCCACGTTATCCTCACTAAGGACTGTACGTGCTGCTGCAACATGCCTCTTGATCTTGCTATCAGTAATCTGAGGAGGCTGAGGGCAAGACTCAGGCCACCTGCTTCAGTAGGTGATAAGGAAATTAAACAGAATTCATGTCCTCCTACTGGAGACAGAAATTCAGAAAACTTGCACTCCTGTTTGGAGAGAAAGCCTTGTGCCACAAGAGTCACTCACTTCATTCTTCCACGCCTGGCCCTAAGCTCACAAGAAAGGGACATTTCATCTCCTACACCCTGGGGTGATTTTTGTGTGCAGCATTCCAGGTGCATTTTCACTGATCTTTCTCAAAGTTAAAACACCTTCCCTACTCCTATTCTTGCTTCTACTCATTATATCTTGTATCTTGTTTGTCTATCCAAGTATCACACAATAAATCTGCCATCAAAAGAGGAAATTGCTTTCCCTTTACAAACTCCTAATATTTTTCCCAATTCTCTGCTTTCTAGTGACAGCACCAAGACCACAACTTCCCTTCTTCCTGTGGGAGGACACTGCCTTCAGCTCTGAATATGTGTCCTGTCCTTGTAAGCACTGACCATCTTTGTCTCAGCCAATAGCTTCGTTACCAGCAATTTTGCTTTTCCTCCCAGATTATGGATGACAAGACACAGTCATGCTAGGGTTCCTACCAACTCCTACAGACCTTGCCTCCTCAGAAACACCCCCACCTGCCCTTGATGCCTCATAAACAACTAATTTTTAGCAAATCACTTAGAAGTTCCTAATCCATTTAGGGAGCACTACATGGACATTTCCTCACACTAAATTTTTAATCAAACTGTCATGAGCTGCAAAGTCTAAGCTTTATAAAAGTCTAAATATATTATATTCACATAGTCACCTTTATCATCCCAACGTTTTATCTCATCAAAGAGTGTTTGACAAGTCCTATTTTCTATTAGTCTATGTTAACTGGCCCTAATTATGTTCCCATGCATTAATTCTGTTTTGATTGACTCCTATATTCGTTTTTCCATTATTGTGATGAGATTATGTCAGACTTGCCACTCTAGGGCTGCTGGGGTCAGACCACTTTCTCTTTTCTAATACTGGCACATAATGAGAGCTCCCCAACTCCTCTGGAATTTCCCTAGTGCTACAGGAGTTATCCAAGACTGATGTCAAGGGGTCAGAAATTTCCTCAGCCAGTTCTAGGAAAAGTCTTGGCTGCAAGTTTGCAGATCCTGTTCGTATAAAATGTGTTTATCCCTAGAAGAAGTTGCTTAACTTCCTTCTTGGTTGTTAGTAGAGTGGAAAATATTTCGACATCCTTGTGTGATATAAACACATCCTCTTCTTTCTTTCCAAACTCAGAGCAAACATATTTATTGAATATTTCTACTGTCTCTAAATCATTATTCACTTTTTTTTTCTGTCTCCACATGGTTGGCCCATGACATCGCTGACATTTCTGGTTTTCTTAATTAGCCTAGAAAAGTCTTTCCTGTTCAATAATTTGGGTTTTTCCTCACCACCTTTACCTTCTCCTTTCCTTTTTCTGTACTTCCTAACTTAAAATTTATACTGATTTGCATTTCTGCTTCATGTCCTTGCTTTACTTTGCTATTCTAGGGCTAATTGCTACCTTCATGTCAATGCTGAACTAAAAATGTCTGTTTGGCCAAAAATTGTTCTGATCTTTTTCTTATGAAACCATAGGGTTTTGGTCTTCGTAAACTCTCCTTAAAGCTTTCCATCTACATCTACATCTACATCTACATCTACATCTACATCTACATCTACATCTACATCCATATATTCATACTATACATATATGTGTGTGTGTATGTATGTATGTGTGCATACATATTTTTCCCGTGCTCAGGGAAGTTCGTGCTTTCCCTCAGCTTTGGGAAATTGTTTTCTGAAGTCACAGCACATGTCTTTTAGAGGGGGGTTTGTTTTTATTAGGTGTCATGAACAAGATTCCAGGGAATAGAACCACTTGGATGCACCCAGGCAGGCCCTTTGATGTACCTTCCAAGAGCTTTTGCACTTTGCAGAGGTGGATGTAGCTGGATAAGACTTGTCAGGAGCAGGAAAGTTGTCCATCCAAGGGAATCAAACCTACAAATCCTCATGTTTTTTTTTCTTACCTCACCTAAAGCACCCCCATGTCTGCAGTAAGGCTCAAGTCTAAAGTGCTCTATCAGGGTCACAGGTATTCTATTACAGTCCCAGGACAGTTCTGCTGATATGTAACATTTGATGTTGACTGAATACAGCCATTTCATAAGATTCATTTGGAACCCAGATTTGTGTGACCAGGAACCCCAGTAGATGAAAAATCATTTCAAGGAAAAGAGACACTAGGCAGCTGTAGGGGAAAGAACTCTTTTACATTAGTAACATGTGGAAGACAAGATAGATTTTGTTACTCTGAGTAACAAAGGTGGTACCTGCTTGAAGCTTGCCTGACTCAATTTATTGAATGATTCAGAATGACCCTAGGTGTTGATAATTCTGTCTCCTAAGAGATTTCCTAGGAATTCAAGCTTTTTACAGCTAATACGACTTTACCTAAGCTGTGTGTGTCTGAGGACTATTCAATAATGACAGTCAGTTTGGTTTGTTTGCAATCTCACTGTGTCTGTTCAGAATGTAAGGATGTCAGAAGATGCTTTATCAGGGTTCAAGCTGAAAGAGTATGAGAAACCTTTGGCAAAGTGAGATGAAATTGTAGGTGAAATAACTATCATAAAGCAAGTTGTGGCTGTCAGACACAGTTTTAGAATCATTACAGACAAAGTTCAGCACATTGAAGGAATAAAACCCAGTCAGCTCAGCCCTAGTCATTGAGTCTGAAATGGATGGTTTGAATCATGGTTAATTTATTCAAATTAGCTTTCCATCTTGATGTGATAGACAGGTACGATATGCCTATCCCCATTCGACATTTTAAATAGTTCTCACAATAATGCATCAAATTGAGTTCCATCACACGTTATAATGCAGAACATTGACCTGTGGCATTTGAAATTAAATGATGGGAGCACAAACGCACTCATTCCTGAGTGATCAAGCTTTTCACACAGGTGGAATGTTTTTGTTCCAGCAGCCATTTTGTTCCAGCCATAGCACCCGACTTGTGTCAATCACAATTCAAAGCAAAGGGAGCAATTCCTCTCAGAACATATAATTATGCTGCTGATATCTTTACCTCAGGATGCTGTGGACAGTAAGAGATTACTTGTGTTTAAAAGATGACTGGACAAATTCGTGGAGGAGTGAGCTACTGCTGGCTGTTAAGCAAAACATGCTCACCTACTTCAGGATGTCTGTGTGATAGAAAGTGCTAGAGCCTGACAGTGTACTCAGGGGAAATATCACTATATCCTTGGCGTGTTTTTGTACTTTCCTTGTAGGCATCTACTGCTGGCCATTTCCAGAAATAGGACAGTGCTATAATGGATTTTTTGTCTGCCTGAGTGCACCCATCCTTATATTTTTAATCAAACCCAGTGGAAATGCCTGACCATGATTAAAACGGGCATGGGAATGGGCTGTGGGTACCTAAAAGTTTGGCATGGCACCTCTTCAACTGAGAGTGTGTCCAGGGGGTGATGTGTAGCTGGTGCAGTACCCCATGAACAACAAAACAAACGTCCTCCTTGGGCTGGGATTTCATAGCTGAGCTTGCACTCTCCTTGCAGACACGATCGTAATGGTGAATGAACTTCAGGGTAGACTGCATTTGATGCAAGATAGCAGTCATTATTCAAGCTGACATTGACAAAATGACAGAGTGGTAAAGTAATGGCACATTCTTTGATACTGCTCTCAGGGTCAGGCTGCTCAGAGCTGTAGGATGGCTTATCGATCTGGCTTGCCATTTTTAGAGACCAGACAAGATGTCAGAAGGAAGTTGCAACTGGTGAATAACAAGAATTAAAGGATTTTGCATTGATTTGCGGCCTTCACAAAGCGTGGACATGCAGGTTTCTTATGGTCTCTGAACAAATGGTCTGCAGCTTGTGTACCTCCCACATGATGATTCCATGGATAGGAGGTGCTTTGACAGCCAGCAACTTTCTTATTTCTGCTTTCATAATTTTATTCCTGTGAGCTTCCAAGAATGCTGCGTACAGGGATGGATTTCATTTTGGGGCCCGTAGTGACACAAAAGGGCAGCTCTGATTTCATAGTTACATGCATTCCTTTGGAGAATGAAGGTTTATGCAAAGTCTTGGTGCACAAGGAGGATGCCAAGCCAAATGTATTTTTAGCTGTTCAGCCAGCTGGGTTTCTTGTGTCTATGAATTCACTGCTTTTCCCCACAATGATGAACAGTCTTGTAAAAGTTCTCAGTAAAATATCTGTAAAAATTGGTGAACCTGAAGGTGCTGTGAAGCTCCCAAACTTTCTTTGGAGCCCATCCAGCAAGGGCAGAAACACTTTAGTTTTACAATAGTTCCCTCTGAGGAGATGGAGGAGATGATGTATCCAAGGAATTGTACTTTAGTGAACTTTTAATGTTTGTTGAAAACAGTCTGTTTTCCCAAGCATCAGCTAGAGAGGACCAGCACTGTCCATGGAGCCAGCCAGGAATGAGCTTGAGGCATCCATGTAGACATTACGGATGCAAGGCCCAACGGGAACAGGCTGAGCAGCTTTGCTAAACACTCAAAGCAAAATGTGTGCTGCAGAGTCTAAAACCTTCTAGTCAACACCTTCATAAATACACACCAAGCTGCAAGCTCTATTTAAGCCCAACTCCATAAACATCCTGGCACTCTCTGTCCTTTTCAACATCATTGATTAAAAACAGATGACATTTGGTTTTGATCATTATTTATTTTTCACAGTTTGATGCAGTCAACAACAAGGCATAAAGACCCATCCTTTTTTAACAAACATAACAGAGGCATAGAGGGAAATATATGACTGAATGAAATTCTTTATTGGGCTTTTTTTTTAAGGTATTCCTATGGGGCTGGATATCTAGTTTGGAGAAGCGGTAAGTTATTTCAACTGAGGTGCTGGCTCCAAAATTCAAATTGTTTGGATATCAAAAGTCTGAGGCTGAATTACAACACCAGAGTGATTTCATTCAGGTATTTCTCAGAGGTCTGGGGGAGAGATTCAGCTAGGCTTGCTGGACACATATGTGGTCAGTGTGACCACATTACTTCCAGGACATCAACAGCGTCTACATAAAAATTACCACTTTGGACAAAATGTGTCCCAACTGATGGGATTTTTCCAAAATGAAGTGGTGATGCACTGCGAGGGTAACTGCAGCAGGATAATGTGTCAGGTTGATTGAATCAAAGTGTGTTCACAAGGTGAGCTGGGATCAGGACTCAGGGAGCTCACTCTGACACAACCACCAGCAAGGTCAGGAGGGGCCCCAGCTTTGCTGGACCAGAAAATGAAGCTTCAGGGTAGCCATGAGGTTCCCAGATGTGACAAAGTCACTCAAAAGAAACTGTGAAGCAGAGCAAGCAGAGCTGACTTTCTGTGTGCATGGGTAAAGCTGAAACAGCAGCAGAGATATCGACTTTCAGGTCTCACCAAGGCTGGGTGTTCTGCACATTTCCTTGGCTGGGCAACATTTAAGAAAATGGATTTTTCAAGTGTGATATAAACAAAGCCCAAAGAAAACTGTCCTGAAGAGTCCATCTGGTGCCTTTCTTGGTGCCTTCCCATCCTATCAGCCAGCACTGGTATAAATAAAGGTTCTGTGTGGGGAAAGTGAATATGATCTGAGCAGGAAGAAAACTATTTGCTCTTGATTTTGCAGACTTTGCAGGCCTGTCTGCAGAGTTCGAGGGGGTTGTACAGGTCTGGAGTGCTGACCCCAGCCAACTGAATCCTTTGCTTGATTCTATCAGCTTTGGCAGAAACAGACCAAGGCACGTCAGCCCACTCACTCCTGGTCAAATGTCGTGTGCAGCAGATCAAAGCGGGACAGATGCTGCCTGTTGCTTGCCAAGAGGGCCAGGTGGCAGAAAGCTTCTCACATGTCAGCAGGCACTAGGAAAAGTTTGGGAAATGTTAATAGACAGCTGACGTCCTAGTGGAGATCTCAGGCTGCAGCTTTCAGAAGGTCAGTACACCTTCAAGCACAGCTGCTGCAGCGTCAGGGATGTGTGCAGCTGGGTGGGATACAGGGATACAAGGATACAGGGGTACAGGGCTGAACAGAGGTGTACCCATTTTCCCGGTGTGGATCAACACAGAGAAGACAGCCAAGGGCTGGTTAGGAGCAGAGGCAGATGGCAAAGACAGAAATATGGGTCCTTGTACCCATAATAATCAGCTTTGTCTTTTTTCAAATCACAAACAAGTGTTTAAAGAGGAACTCATCCTCTTCCCTGGGTTGCTTTGGTGGTCTGGAATACACTCCAGGAATTGCTTCCAGTCAGCCGTCTGTTTCTACACTCAGCTTGCAGAGTAGTCAATGCCCCAGATCATAGTGGAATTTAAATGGAAAAAGGGCAAAAAGGCTAATCCAGGGAGAGAGCCAGGAAGACATTTAGAAGCAGGAACATGGTAATGCAAAATCACTGTTCTCAACAACACTTTCAGTCTCCTCCCTAGGACCAAGTATTAAATGGGACAGAGAGCTGCTGTGATTTGGCTTCTGCTCTTCATATGTTGAATTTTATTTGCCTATTTAATTTTTTATTGTCTTTTTTTCTTTTTCATTTGGGAAGTGACCCAAGAAACTGTGTTTCCCACATAGCCATTTCAAAGGAAATTTGATGCTGCAACAAGGACCCTGGGGGAAGCACTTTGGGAAAACAGCACCAGCTCTGTCCTTCATTTCTTTTTTTTTCTTAGGAAGAAAAGAAAAAAAAAAAAAAGAAGAGGAAAGCAGAGGAGCCCTCAGTGTGGGGAGACATGAAGCTGGGGGAGATAGGGTTTCAGAAAAGCAGGCGACGTGGCTGCTTCATCCTGCTTCTTGAGCCAAGGACTCTCAGCCTTTGCTCAGCCACAGAAGTATCTCACTCTTCAAAGCTGACACTTTTGTGATCCATTTTTTTCTTCCCTCTACCTTCTTTCCCCTACCGGAAGGCTCAAAAAAACCTCTCCAGATTTGACTCAGCCTGCCACAAAGGTTTCTGGACATTTGAAGATGGAGACATGAGTCCTTCCTCCCTTCCCTAGGAGACGGGAACTTCGGTGGGGAAAACCTCCTGCAGCGCACTGTGTGGCACTGTGGTCAGGCACCCCTTGGCAGCTTCCTGGAGATCCAGAGACAGAGCTGTTTATGTCAGGGCCTGGCACTTTCCCTCATGCACTCCACACCTTTGGCCCCAGAGCAAAGATCTCAGTGTTTTACAGGATCACAGACTGATTGCTCCACACAGCAGTAATGGGGACTGTGAGGACACTTCTTTCAGAATCCTGAAAAAAAGGATCACCCTCCTGAAAGAGTCTCAGGGTGCAAAATGATCTCTCCCAGTTGTGCTGAAGTCGGCTGGGATTGGAAAAAGGAGGAAAAAGCCTTTCCCCAGCAGGTGCATGTCCAGCTGTTTACCCTGCCTTTGATAACTAAACAAGGGCTTTGATCGAAGCTGCTTGGCATGAGCATCTTCTCCATCCTCTGAAATGCAGCTTTGCCTTGCCAGCTTGGAGAGACACAATACTGGAGGCTGGGAGGAGCCAGTGCAGTTGGTGAGGGATATCCTGCTTCTCATGCTGGTCAGGTGAGCAGACACCAAGTGTTTGCACCTGAGCTGCTCCAGCCATGCAGCTGCTGGGCAGGCTCAGATAACCCTTAGGTCACCCGCTCCAACAATCTCCAGAGGCTGCAGGAACAGACCCTAGTCGTACCCTTCAGGGGACTCTGACCCAGTGGGTCAAACAGGACCAGAGAAATGGTGGTATTTCACCAGGCAGCTCATTGTCATTCCACTTTGTGGGATGGGAACAGTAGTAGTGCTGCCCCAGGTTGTACACAAATGCCCTGAAGAATGCAACAGTTCATAAAATAGTCATATTTGTAGTCTTCTCCCCTATCCTTCACAGTCATGGTAACCCAAAGAGCACTGCTGACTGATGCTGCCAGACTGGTGGGGTTTAGTCCCTTCAGTCAATGAAAGCAAAAGCTCATTTGTACATCCTTATGTCCCTGGATGCATTTGATGTCTCCCGTTCAGAGCGCTCCTTCCCCATGGCTCTGAGCTGTCTGGCAGAACAACATCAGGAATCATCTCCCAGCTCAGTGCAGGTCAAATCCTCACCCTCTTGCACAGAGTGAACTGAGAAGTGCTGCAGCAAGAACATTTGTGTCTCACAAGCCACTTGGAGCAGCATCCTTGAGTCCCAGGGGGTCACTGAGTGGGAAGGTGACCACAGGCCTGGCCCCCAGCTGTCCTTCACTGTGCCATCATGAGGATGGCACCATGTTCAGATGACACAAGGATGTCCAGATCCACCACTTGCACACTGCATGTCACAGGCATGTCACAGCCCCTGGGCAGTTGGGCCCTGATCCTGTGGAAAGGATGTGCTAATGGAGGCCTGAATGAGATGTGCAAATTAGTTCTTATGCTTTAGCATTCCCCTTGTCCTCTCAGCCTCACTTCACTCAGCTCTAAAGAGACACTGTAACCCCTTACAAGCTCCTCAAGGTCTATTCAGGCTCTGAAATTCCCCCAGGCTGGCAGTCTGCTCCTGCTCACCACAAAGCACTGAAAGGCCAAACCTGCCCTGCTGTAGCTGAGCAGTCTGTCCATTTAATAGAAACGTAGAATACTTCACGTTGGAAGGGACCTTTAAAGGTCATTTGCTCCAAGTCCCCTGCAGGGACATCTCCAACTGGATTATGTTTCCCAGGTTTCAGAGCCCTGTCCAACCTGACTTTGAATTTTTCCAGGTATAAGACATCTACCATCCCCCTGGGCAATCAATGCCACCGTTTCCCACCCTCATTGTAAAGAATTTCTTTATTGTATCTAGACTGAATATCCCTTCTTTTTGTTTAAAACAATTTGCCCTGCCCTACTGCTACAAGGATTCCCACAGCATGGCACATTTCCCTGGGCAATTAGACTGCAGGAAATGTCTGCTGGGTAGAGGGGCCATCACTAAGTCCCAGCCCTCTCTTCCACAACCCATGCTGGTGCCCAGAAGATGTGACTCTGTAATTCCACATTTCCATTGATCCCCTTGAGTTGAGCATCACACAGCGTGTGCAGGTGGCTGGAGGTGGCAGACCAGGAGACTGCAGGGACCACGCCTGTGGCCACAGAGACACGGGATGCTCCTCTGCCTGTGTGAGGTTGTCCTGGGTATGCACATGGTTTTCCAGGGTGAAATCCATTGTTTGTGCCGGGATTCAGCTCAGCCACTCCAAGCAATGCAACCCGACAAACTTCATTTGCTTCCCCTCCCACCATGCAGACAGTGGACCCTGGCTCTGCTCCACAGCAAGGGACACGTTTCAGAGTAGGACAAGATTGTCAGTGTCCAGTACACTCTCTTGCCCTTGGCAAAGGATTCTAGATGAGATCAGCAAGTTTTTTTTTGCCATGTATAAATTCATTCATCAAGGATGGACAGAGATCCATGAGATTCATTTCATGGATGGCTCCAAACAGCTGTGGCTCAGAAGCAACTTTCAGGTGCTCTCAGCCTGGTTGCATCTGAGCAAGTGTCCTGGAGGCCTGGTTTGCTTTCTAATCCATCTACCTGGATGTTTCAAACATATTGCCCACTCAGCTTCTCCATCTCAGCTTATTTCCATATCTTATTGCATATTCCCAAATGATGTTGAATAACATGTCTGTGATATTACTTTTTAAGCAACCTTAATTGTCTGTTTTTTATTTGTGTTTAAATTGCACTTTCCCCTGCAACCTGAGAGGCTTCAGAATTATTCACACAGGGTTTCATTGGAAAGTATTTTTGTGTGCTCGTTTGGCGAGCCCTCCTGTTGGCGGGCACATGCACGAGGGGGCAGAGTTAAAGCTTCTGGGGAAAGATCAGCTTCTGAATTTTCAGAGGCTTATGAGATTAAAACCTCACATTTAATGTCTCATTGAAAGAGAGCTGTCAGATTCCATTTCACGTAAGATGTTGTTTTTGTGAAAAGTGCTTTTTACAAAACATATGGCCAAGGTAATTGTTTGGGGCTTGCGGGGTGGGAGTGGGGAGATGGAGTTATTCCAGGGAAAGCGTATCTTTTCAACAGCTCTGACCTGAAGAATCAGAGCCCTCAGTCAATGCATGAAAATGAAGCTGAGTTCACAGTGCAGCGACGTTCACCTTCCCGTTTCCTTTGCCAGGAGGGAGACAAGCAAAGGGAAGCAGGGGAGAGCCATGCAGTGCCTCAGCACCACTCTCAGACACCTTCCATGGTTCCAGATCCACCTCAAGCAGAGCTGAAAGACTGCAACCCAACTGGCACAGGCCTGCTTGCACATGAGTGCATTTAATGAGCAACACACTTTGTTCATTACATGCCTTCACTTTAAATCATAAAAGATTTCATGAAGGCTTTTCCTTTCCAAACATATGTAGATTAGTTGCTCCCCTTTAAGGTGGCTTTTGTGTGTACAGCAGAGAGAAATGTTCAGCCAGGCTGAAGCTCAGGGCTGACATCAGTGGGAGCTTTCGTTAATTGAATTACTGTTTTGTGGCAGAATGTTTTAAAAATAAGCGGAAATGTCCCACATACTTTTTTGGCTGAGAGATCAAATGTATCCAAAGGAATTCAATAATATTCCTACATCTGTGAGTCCTGTCTGTCCCTGGAGGAAAAAAAAAATAGTCAAATTCAGCCTCCACCATTGTTTGTGTTCATTATATTCCCTTATCGTCTTTTTGGCTTGTGGGCAGCAGGGGGGAACTAGCAGAGTTCCTCAGGCCTCAAATGGAAACATATAGAGTCATATGCATATCACAAGAGCAGGAAGGACAGTATCAGAAGAAAAGACTCTCCACTATTCATCTGAATAAGAGCCGTGATTTGCTTTGAAGGCATTCGCCTCCCCCATTGCTTGCTTTTCTTGTGAATACTTATTGTGGCAGAATCCAGGCTGAAAAGATGCAGGTAAAAAAAGGAAAGCACGAGGTGAGATTCTTTGAACCAGCATTCGCATGCAGAGCCACATGTGGATATGAATTTTCAGGCAAGTGTATCTCTAGATACGTATTGGCAGGCAAATCCCAAAGCAAGTACTTGCACTTATATGAACTGATGAGGATTTATCTAAGAATTTGCTGGCAAAAGAACACTCATGTGAGCACTTATTCAACACTAGCAGGGAAATACTTGTTCACAGGCTTGTCCACAAATGCCTTAGCTGGAAATTCATATGTAAATACAGGTGCTACCATCCCTCCCTGTATGCCCAGGGAGGGAAGGTGTGTTCATGTACAGGTGAGCAAGGCAAGCAACAAGCAAATGAAAATACAAATATGAAGGGAGAGGAAAATGGTGTTTGGCACTCATGCAAATGGAGTTGGGTCCTCGTGCAAGGTCTGTGTGAGTGCACAGCCTGGGATACTGGTGGGATCACACATGCAAACAAATTCAGACAGGGCTTTCCTGTGACAGAGGCTCGTGCGTGCTGGCAGTGCAGTCAAATACAAACACATATCCATTTTCCTGGCCAATGCTCAGGCAGTCGGGTATTAACTGGTGATTTTATGGTGGCATAGGAAAGCAAGAACTTGCCAGTCAGCCCCCTGGCTGGCTGCTTGGGCTTTCAGGAGTCCTCTGTGAGAGGAGGAGGAACAAAGTCACACATCTCACACCCAAAGAGAAACACCCTTAGCTCAGACCTAGGCTAAACTCATAGAGAAAGAGCACAGGTGGAACCACCTTGCCAATTCCTGATTTTGGGACGTCAAAGTGAAAAACAGGAATGGCATCAAATCCCTCTGGATATATTTGACCTTCTTCACCAGAAAAGTTGTATTGGACATTCCAGCTTATTTTTTAAACATTCTGCCACTAAACAGCTTAATCTCCCTTTGACATCAGCTCTTTGCTTCAGCATCAGGCAAAGATTTATTTAAACTGCCTTAAATGGACATTGCCAGGCAGGAAAGAAAAATAATTCTATGAAACAACTGATACTTTAAAAGCAGAGAAATTCTCACCCCATGCCCCTAAAACAGACTCTCCTGTGTGGCTGTCTTGTAGCATGGAATTTATCAAGGAAATAGGGAGGTGGATCCCCTCTACCAGAAGGCTCCATTGCAGACACACCACACCAGCCAGTGCCAGGCTTTCCACTGAATATAAAGGGCTTCAGGCAGCTGCAAGTAGTTGAGCACTGGTCACAGCTTGCTGCTGATTTAAAGCCATTGGGTCCTATATATCTGCACAGGAAAGTGAGCTGTACAGCTGCAGAAGCAGCATGGCCCTGTCTGCCAGCACTGACACCTCCCCATGAGCATCCAGTCCTGCTGGAGTCCTGTGCTGCATGGGAAAGCTGCTTGTGGTGGGATTGGCTGGAAGAGGGAGAGGGTGGTGGGGGCAGAAATGAGGGCTGCCTGGATCTGCCTTTGGAATAACCCTCCTCCTCTCACGGTGTCTCCATCTATCTCCCTCCTTCCGTGAAGCTCTGCTTTCCATCTCTTTCCATCCCATACATCCACATTGTAAGGCAGCCCCTGCACCCACCTCACCTTTCCCCCTGTGCCTGCAGGACTGCAGGCTGCACACACACCTTTCCTATCATCAGACATGCACCCCCTCACACACCCCATGTGGAAACCCCCAGCCAGGCTCCCTGAATGTGAGCTTGGGGAGTTATAAAAAGGTAGATGTGTTTTTCAGGAACACGAGCAGCCCAGCTGAGCAGAACTTCAAGGGGGCCACTTCTCACTCCTTTTCATTTCCACTCCAAAGAGTGCCTGAATGATGTCCGGTGGGAACGAGCTCGCCAAGAAAAATGCAGCTGAGCTGCTGTCGTAAGGGCTGTGTTCTTCACGCCATAAAACCGGAGTGGAGGAGCCGTGTGAGAAGCTAAGACCCTCACGCACAGGCCATAATGTTCTTTTCTGCTTTGAAGCGGATTTAGGGCTGGCTCAGCCTCCCTGGGGGCTGGAGGCTGCTGCTTATCCATGCAGCCTAGCAGCAGCAATAAGCAGCTGAACGTCCCCAAGCCTCTTCTTTACAGAGAGCAGAGAACAATCCTCTTCCTCCAAAGTACTGACTGCAATAAAGGAATCACAGGATGGATTGTCAGAGAAAACTACTCTCCCTGACAAGTTTTGGACCTGAACACTTCCCCCCTCCAAGGCCTGTTGGCATCTCCTCATTCTGGCTCTGCTGTCATGGCAAGGATTGCCTTGCAGGGCACCCTGCATGGGATCTGGGTATTCTGTGTCCTCCCCACAACTTGTCTTCAGGCAGAGGTCTTCTGGACACCATCCCACAGGGTTTTGAGGAGAGGTGGATGCTGTCTGGATCCCTTGGGATTTGCCAGCTTTACTCAGCATAAACGTCCCTTCCATTTTTCCTGTATATAGGGCAGTTCTGAGGTTTTTACCTCTTCTCTTCTCTTCTCTTCTCTTCTCTTCTCTTCTCTTCTCTTCTCTTCTCTTCTCTTCTCTTCTCTTCTCTTCCTCTTCCTCTTCCTCTTCCTCTTCCTCTTCCTCTTCCTCTTCCTCTTCCTCTTCTCTTTTCAGCTGTTGATGGACATGGGTCAATTATTTTCTCCAACATCCCAATCAGCAAGGTTCATCAGCAGTTGCCAGATGACTGGATCTGTCCAGCTGCCCTGGGGTTCATGGCAGAGAGCAAGACTCTGGTTAGGGAAGGTGATGCTTTATAGAAGCTGTTCACAGGGCAAGAAGGCCCAGCACTGGGACACTGTGGCAGAGCTTATCCCTTTCTGACATTTCTTTCTGACCCTTTTATCTCTCCCAGTCTGTGGCTGAGTAGGGTATGCCTGGACCAGGGTAGATGTATAAACCTCTGATTATCTGAAAACTCACCTATGGGGAAAGGGGGTTTTGGAGGAGATACAGCTCTGGATATTTGGGTTACTCACTTTGCTGCTGCACAGCTGCCTTGCACTAAGTGGTCACCACAGCAGGCACTGATAGCAAAGGACCATCCAGGGCTCAGAAGCAAATCCTGCTTTGGCCATGAAAGCCAGACAGATATTCCTACAGCCTGCCTAGGGGGCTGCAAGAACAAGCAGCTACAAATGTGTGACTTTTTTCCACCAGGTGCAGCTATCTGAAAACTCAGCATCTATTTTGCACTTGTCATTTGGGATACCTCTTGTTTGTTGAACACCTTTGATGCAGATTCACCCTGTCTGTCAAACACCCTTGTATGAAGAAGTTATTTTCCTCATTCCCTGGAGGTATCTGTTCCTCTTCACTGGCTGTGAAAGGAGCAGACAGCAGTTACAGTGTAAATCAGAACCATAGCATTAACACAGCCAAAAATTGGTGGGATGAGCCCTACCCTCTGTGTCAGATGGGAGGTCACCCCTATCATGCTGCCTGCCCTTTCTCACTGTCTATAAAAAGAACGTTTTGATGGCTCTGTTCATTCAGATCTCAGGTGTTACACTTGGTGCCTGGGAGTGACAGAGGAAGAGGAGACAAAAACGAGATTTTCAATAACCGTTCCAGGACAGAAGGTTAAAAAAGATTTGTGGTCAGTCTCAGAGGTCCCCACATCTGCTGGGATGACCCCTCTTGCCACAGGGATGGGTGGATATGACTTGTACCCACCCCTCAGCCACTATAGTGTGCAAGATACTATTGTACTAACACCCACTGAGGCTCGTTTCATGGTAGTGACATAAAAAATCTGCTTTAACCATAAATGTGCTGCCAGTCCAGAGGAGCCACCATGCATGTTCTGCGTCCTTTGCAGGGGAAATTCTGGTGCCCAGCTCTGCACAGAGAGTGAAGGCTGCCTGCACAACAGGCATCTGCAGCACAAGTGCCAGTACTCACGTTCACGACCTTCTCCCCTATCAGATCTGCTGGAGATCTCTTTGCTTCACTAATGAGAGCAGAGATTCCTTGAGAACAATTAAAAGAGTTGCTGTAGGCACAAACAGTGCATGTGCAGACCTATAGTGGTCCTTCAGGTCCTGTGCAGAAACTAGGCAGACTGATCAAGTCAGAGCCCAAGGAACACTTTTTCACTCAATTAAAGTAGTTTAAAATGAAATCGTGGTTCCTCAAATATACCTACCATAGTTCATCTCTCAAATGCATGTATTAGATACATTCAGATGGGCTGTCTAGGTTGATAACAGACTTGGGGAATGACCTCAGGTTGAACTGCAGGGAAAAGAAATTGTTTCCTCATTAATATCTCTGCAAAATAAATGTCAAGTGGAAAAACAGTTTCTGTGTAATCAATCCTGGTTCACAGACATTGTGCTCTGACAATTCCTCTCATGGAAAGGAATATATTTCCCATAGATCTGTAGTGTTTCATACATTACAGCTTTCATAATATCAAAAGCCAGTGCTTGGGTTACATTGAGCTTTTCTTTCTAACCCTTTGGTTTCACATGACCATAATTCTCTGTAAAATTTCTCTGTTCAGACTAAAACTTTCACACTTTGTATAGGGCAAGAAATGATGATTTTTCTTTCACTGAAGAAAATCCTTTTAGCTATCTTTGATTTATTAGAATGTGTGTAGAGGAGAATTACACTTTTATGGCTTTTTAAAATGTATTTTTCTTCTTGGCAACTGGCAAAGCTAGGAAAGGCCTTTTCCTAACCTATTTGGCATTTTCCTTCCCAAGAAGCTGAGCTTTTGTAGGGAGTGGACTGGGGAAATCACATAGAAGAAAAACCATTGAAGGATCACCTCTAAGCACGTTTAGATACACTGGGATTTTGAGGGGAAGGGACAAGAGACCAGTTTAGACCTCTTTCTTGCAAGAAAACTTGTACAGAACGTGCTGCTGAGCCTGGGGCTGGTTTAGATTGGTCACTGGGTTAAGGACAGGAATGTAAGTTTGAGTGATAAGCAAATCTCCCTCAAATGCAGAATGATGGTGCAGCTCTATTTGCAGTCTTACCAGGTGGAATGATTTGGATTCTGAAGACATTCACTTTGCTGGTTTTTCTCCTAAAAAAAGTTCCATTTCTGAAAGTCAAACGGTAAGGCAGAATCTCATGTATAATTGCGAAGGAAGCACTTTTCTCAACTTCACCTTTATGCAGAAACGTGTGAAAGTGTGGCTTAGCAAGGCACCAAAGTTTCTCTAGACTCAGATTCTGAGACTGGTCCCCTCCTTCCTCTCTGCCCAGCTGCTCGTGGTAGAGGCAAGTGGTTGCTAAATCACTGGTCAAGTAACCTCTGAGGAAGGGTCCTTCTGTGCTCCAGCCACGTGCCGTGGCTATCCTGGATTTACATGCCCTGGGCACAGAATTGGTTTGGAAGGGACCTTACAGATCATCTCATTCCAACCCTCCTGTCATGGGCAGGGTCACCTTCCACTAGACCAGGCTGTTCCAAGTTCAATTCAGCCTGGCCCTGGACACTTCCAGGGATGGGGCAGCCACAGCTTCTCTGGGCAATCTGTGCCAGGGCCTCATCACCCTCACAGGGAAGAATCTGTTCCTAATATCTAGTCTAAATCTCCCATCTTTTGGTTTAATGCCATGCCCCTTGTCCCATCACTCCATACCCTTGTCAAAAGCTCCTCCTCATCTCCCTTGTAGCCCTTTAGGCACTGTAAGGTGCTACAAGGTGCTATAAGGTCTCCCCAGAGCCAGGCTGAACAAGCCCCACTCTCTCAGCCTGTCTCCACAGGAGAGGTGCTCCAGCCTCTGATCACCTGGCCTCCTCTGGACCCGTTCCAAAGGGTTCACATCTTTATGATGGGACATGAACGTCGCAGAGCTGGATGCAGTATTCCTTGAGTAGCATCCTGCTCTTGTCCCTGACCCATCATGATGGATATGTGGAGTCAGGTACACTGGGAAGAAAACACCTGCAAGACCTGCATAATACTGAGGTGAATGGCAGAACCTCAGTATTTTTAATATGGAATTATATTAACCAGTGTCATGTCGCCCATGCAAACTGGCTCATGTGTTTGAGCACCAGGCATTGCCACCTCCATGAACCTGCCAATTTCCAGGTGGTAGCAGAATACAAGAGAAATCCAAAAAGCTGCACAGTGCTTTCTTCTACTCTCATTTTCTCTTACTAAGAGAGGCTAAAAAATCGTCATGTAAAATCCCTGTTTTAATGCGACAATGGAATTATATATCCTTTCAGTGAAAGATGGCAGGAAGTGGAGAGGTCGATCCCATCTCAGCCACATTAATTTGTAGCCCCTATTTGTTGAGCTGTCTGCCTCTAGTCCTGGAGACAGTGGCAGTTAATTCCAGCAGAATTTCAGCATACCTCAAGGAATCTCAGCTGAAAAGCAAGTTTCTCATTGCCACTGGAATTTTTAAAGCACAGGGGAATTTGGACACAACTTCTTGCCTTGCTTTCTGACCTGTGCAATAGTGCTTGTTCTGTTGATCTCCTTCTTAACCTTCCCTTCTCTCCTTCTTTATATATTTCTTATATTTGTTCTACATATCCCTTGCAACCATTCAGAGACTGGATTCATTCTACTACCTCATAGCATTTTCCTCTGAGATCTCTGCTTTCCATGCAAGAAAATTCTAGCTGGCATTTGCAACTCATTGTAACTAGATCCAGGCATTGCCCTATTCAGCAGAGTTGGCTACCCCACAGAGATTTCCTTCACGTCATGATATTTGTCTTTGGAAATCTTAGTTGTAGACCTGTTGTCACTGCCTACTGCTATTTGAATTTAAACTAAAGCTGACAGGGATTGTTAGATCTCAGGCTGTTTTCTGCAATGTTCTCATAAAAAATCCTTTGCTACTTAGCAAAAATAAAATTTCAAGCAGCATGGCAACACCAATATCTCAAAGTATTTCGGAAAAAAAATCTGCCGTCTGCCTGTTCTCAACAATTTTGTCTGTCTTCAATAATTGGGCTGGAAAAATCTATTAAAAGGATTAAGTGTACACATTGCTCAGGGGCTGTCATTTGGATCCCTCCAGACCTGAGACCCTGTATCACACTGATTTAAATTGGAGGGCAGCAAGGCATTGTATGGCCATTGGTTGACAATTTGGAGGAAGACTATAGGTAAGCTGCACAGTTTTCCCACTGATCCTTAAAGCATGAAGTGCAAAGACCTTCCTAAGATATGCTGTTCCTAAGACTGAGAACACTTGCTATTTTAGTACCTGTAGAAATAACCCTGAACGAAACCAAAGGCCCATGCACCAGGCTCTGGGTCTTACTGAGATGGTACTTTCTGTATCTTCTTTTGGCAGGAAGCTCTGCACCTCTTAATGCCCTGGTCCTTCAGCCCATGCAGCATCTGACCCTAAATCTGTGGGGTAATTCACAGGGTGAACGGTGAACTGACCTGGGGCAGTACATTGTACATTTACAATACAGCCAGAGAGACTGATTGTTAGGAAATGTAGGCTCTACAGTCAGGTAGGAACATATTTTAAGACACTGTGTATTAAAAGTAAATTCACAATATAATAAGCCAGGCTGTATATTTCAAAGATCAATGGGAAGGGGCCACTTTTGGTGATGTTTGAAGTCTATCTCCTGGGCTGTCACATATATTCAAAGAATGCCTGCTATACATTTAGATCAACCCCCATCCCAAATGGAGGGGAACGCAGCTCTCTCCCCATATGGGGCCAATCTCCGGGAAGGCAGCGCGAGCACATGGTACCAATTCCTACACACTTTGGTCCCTTAACTCAGTCCTGAAGGCAGGGAGCTGAGATGGGGGCAGGGGTGAAAGCCTGGTGTCACCCGTTTGTCACACGGGAGAGGGGTGCCTGCTTCTCAAAGGTGATGAGTTTTGTGTCCGTAACAGGAGAGAAATAGGAGAGGACTAATCCCAGGGAGTGACATCTCAGGACAGCAGGGGCTCCTGATGGAATTGCAGAAATTGCAGCTCCCTTCCCCTTTGTGGGACAACAGCAAAAAGGCAATTAGAACCCAGAATGAGCTCCACCTCTCTGCACAGCTTTTTTTGCAGAGTCTGAGCCCTGCAAACCCGACCTTGTGGACATATATATATATTTTTATTGCACACAAGCAACACTGTGGAGGGAGAAGTCTGACTTGAGGGCAGCAGGTCTGCCTGAGCCACCAGAGCTGCCCTTGCAGCCCAAAGGGGCCAGATTGAGCACAGGAGGCAGACACAGCACTGCCCTGCACACGCAGGCTGCAGGTGTGAGAAGCAGCTGCTAACTGCTGGTGCTAGAGGACGGGTAAAAACACTCCTGGCAGGAGGAAAAATGATGGGTAAAGAAACGTCCCTTCTGTGGCAGGAGGGATCCTGCTGAGGGGATTGCACTGGGAGACCTGGATGAGGACAGAAACATTTTAGGGCAAATTTAAATCCCAGCTTTTAAACAGCATGTTATTTCCTGAAAGATTCCCAAAGCTGTTACTATATTTTTTTCTCTGCTACATTAATAAAGTAAATCCTGGTTTAACCAGTCTTGACATTTTTTGGGGGTTTTTTATCTCATTTTCTTTTATGTGGAAGAAAAAAGTAAAAAGAGGGAAAGAGTAATATTACAAGAGGGATAGATCAAGAACTAATGTTAATGCACCCAAGCTTGAAAAACTAACATTTTCAAGGGAACATCAAAACTAGGGGAATGAGAGGGATCTCTTGCTTAAAATTTTGAAACAATAAATAGTGCTATATTTTTTTCCAAACTTTGTTGATTTTTTACTCTTCTAGTTGGCGTTAGAGAAAAACAGTTTCTAGTACAAGCCTTGATGAGATGAGAGTCAGAGCTGTGAGGTGTAGCAGAACTCCTTACCCTCCTTGAGATTACTACGAGCTATTGTCCAAGCATTGGCTTGAATATCCTGTTTTGGTTGTGTTCATCTTGCTCTGCACAGACCAAGCCATGCCCTCTGATGCACCATGCAGAAATGTCTGTGCCTCCAGGCAAGAGACAGGAATCTGTTGAGAAAATCACCCCAATCCCTCTTCTGCTACAACAGGGGCCTTTGCCTGACAAATGCACATTTTTGGTGCACGGATTTCTATTTTTTCTGAGATGTTTCAGAAGGAAATGAGCTGTTCCCTAACAGTGCTAGATAGTCTCACTGCCTGTTAGACGTTAAAAGGGAATTGTATTTCTCAGAGCCTGTGTCTCTTACACAGCAAGAGGAGAGAGATTAACTGAGTGGACGTCCTACCAGCCTGGAATGATTTGGCTCTGCACTTGGGGGAAATGCCACACCCCAACTCTGAGTGACAGCTGACATTCACACCAGTAATTTTCAGATGCGTGGCAGGAGCGAAGACTCCTGTCCTGTGTTAGTGGCAGCTGTACAGTCTCAGGGATGTGGACTCTGTTCTAGGCACCACTGTGGGTACAAAGGAGGGATGCTCAGCTCCACGTCCTTGTCCCTGCACAGCTCTGAAGGATCAGAGGGACTTCGGGCTGGTCCTGTTTCCTGGGGCTTTCCATCCTTCCCAGAGCTCTCCAGCTTCCTGGAACCATGCAGGCTTGAGCACAGCCTGCCTTCATCCCACTCCCTGTCCCAGCAACCGCTGTCAGGCCTCAAACTCTTCAAGCAGCTTTGTCAAACTTTAATTACGTGACTACAATCTGTCTAAGAATTTTATGACATTAATAAGAATGTTCCTAATTAGCATTTATTGTTTTTATTATTGAAATCCCAAATTACACAACCAATTGATTTTTCCCTGTTGCCCTCATTAAGTCGGAGTGAAATGCATTTTAAAATAGATTGGCATTTAATTCCTTTAGAAAGTGCTGATTAGATCAAGGGCCTGTTTCACTGCATTTGGTTGCATGAAGTCACTTTAGGTTTTAATTTCTGCTTGTTAGTATGAAGCTGAGTCACTCACTGAGTTCCTCTTCCCCCTGCCACCCAGGCACCTACTGGAAAAATCTCCCTCCATGGCTTAGATCAGAACTTTGGAATAAATGAAAGCAAAACAAATGTCTCCAGACAGCGGATTCGACGTGAGATGAAATGCAAAGCTCAGCTGGGTGTTGAAACTGTTCAACTTGCTTCATGAGCTGGCAGGATGGGGAAATAAACCTGAAATTATTAAGGGGTGTTTGGCTAAATATGCAGGCTCTGATATTTTCCTGTCTTCTTAAGACAGCCTGCCTGTGCTGGCTGCCTGTTCCCTGTCTCTCCTCTCTACCTGCTACACACTCCTCTGGTCTGCCATGCAAAGCCATGGGAACTCAAGGCAGGGATGGAGATGAGATCCAGAACACACTTCCAGCTGAGGCACAGGTTTCTTGCACAGCTTCACCAAATCTCAAGGTCCTCATTAATGTTCCTTTGTATATAATTGCATAACAGAGTGTCTCCCTATCCCATGTGTTTAATAGGGCTGAGAATATGTGGCTACATGAGGACCTCCATTGTTTCAAAAATGCTACAGCCAGCTTTCCCCAAAGCCTGTTACATCCCATGAGGACAACTTGTATGATACTGGAGGTATATCTTCTTGATTTTCTTGATCTTCTTGACCTTCTTGCTGTCCCTGAAAAATGGTCAGAGCAATGCTCTTTTTCATTATATTTCCTATATCTGTCTGTCAGATACCTCTGCAGATAGGGCAGGGTCCAGCAGACTGAGCTCTGCCACAGCAGGGGATGAAGAGATGCTACAGTCTCCTGTCCTGGCTAGGACCTGGCCAACAAGCCCTCTGGAGTCCTGGCCATAGAATAAGCAAAGAGTTTTCTTCCAGTTCAGGAGTCTGATATCAGTGTGAGGGTATGCTTCAAGAAAAGTCCCTCCTCTTTCATCTTCCAGCATGTCTTCCCATATGAAATAAATTGCACAAAGAGAAGAGAAACAAACCAGAATTTATCCAGACAAGCAGGCTGAAGTGGGACAACTCCCTCCTGCCCAGCTGAGGCCTGGAGTTTCTGTCTCAGCTGTGCATGACGACTCACACAGCCCCACACTGGGCTGTGGTGATGGCTCTGCTGGGGTAGCTGCAGGAACAAGTTGTTGCAGGGACAGGATCCTTCCCTCAGGAGTGGCTCCTCTCAAAGATCCTTTCAAAGTTGTTATCTTTTGCTCAGGGGTGATTCCCTTTTTTTCTCCTTATAAAACCCAAGTTGAAATTTGCTGGATTGCCTTTTGGGGAATGATTCTTGCTGGACCTACATGGTGTCTGCAGCTGGGGGCATGTGTGGGGCTGTGTGTGTGGGGCAGGTGACCCAGGGTGCTGGTCCCAGGCTGGTGCCACCATTTGCTCCTGTAAAAGAGAGAGAACAAAACTGGAGACAGAAATGCGTGGTCCTGGGGCTCTTCTCCTGCTGGTTTTACATGTGAAGCAAGACAGAACACGGTGTTTATCTTTACTTTCTGGCAATTTCTTTTTACAAAATTATTCCTTTTGCTAGGGAAAAAAAAAAAGGTTTCTTTCTTATTTTGTATGGGGTTTCTTTTCCCGAAAATATGTGGGTAACACACAGTTAGCATGGGTAACTGTCTCTTTAGAATTCTGCCAAAAGCAAAAGAGTTTGTCTCTCCATCATATTTGCTGTGTGGGAAGAAATAAATGATTCCTCATCCCTCCATCAGTGTCACCTGGACACCAGTAGAACCTGTGGATGAAAGCAGAGTTTATCCTGCACCCTCAGTATTTTCTTCTTCCACTGTGGCAACTCCCACAAAGCCAAAATCTTTTTAGCAACCTTGTTTGCTAGATTTGTTAGATTTTGTTAGATTTGTTAGCCAAAATCTGTTGTAAAACTGTCCTTGAAAATAGGTCACGCAGTGCCAGTTCACCTTTGTGAGTAGCTAATTCTGCATCTCCGTCCCTGCCCCAAGCTGCATCCAGGGAGTCCTGGGCTTTACATTTTCTGCTGGCCAAGACATCTGTAAGACCTTGAGCACAGGTTTTTTATGGCACAAATTGCCCACAGAGCCTGTGCTCTGCCTTGGGCTGGGGCTGGGGCTCTCTGTGCCACGGGGAACATGTTGCAGTAGTTGGTAGGATGGGGAATGCAAGGGTGGTGACAGTACCAGGAACAGATTTCAGCTGTCTGCCAAAGCATGGGAAAGGGCAGGCTTAGGATCTCACTAGGTAGAGAGGGAAACTGAGTCACAGAGCAATGGAGCATTTGTTCTGGAGTTGTGCCAGAGCCGGGAAGGAGTCCAAGTATCCTGAATGTCAAGCCTTTGACCCAGACACCACCCCATGCTGCCTCTTTATTAAGCATCCTCTGAGATGTCTTTAAAAAGTCTCACAGAAAGGCTCTCTTGTTCTCCTGGGAGCTCTATATTAGCATCTGAAACACCCGTGCTAAATTTGAGGAGGAAGGGGGAGGTGAAAACGCATGAGTAGCTACTTTGATTAGGTAATAAAGTATCAATTTATTTTTTATAAATACAGAGAAAATTCAAACCAGCTGGAACTTGCAGTACCTCTTTGCACGCCACATTTCTAGCAAAATTTCCTGTGATTCCCTGGAATCTACCCTGTGCATTATCATGCCTGAGGGTGCACAGACAGTTTCTGTGCTGTCTCTCTGCTGGTCAGCCAGCCACATACTAAGGCAAGGAGCAGAGGGACTTCTACAACTGTTTATACTGAATTTTTCTCTCCTTGAATGCTGAGGGGATTTTCACCAGGGCTGCAGAGCCCACGGTTACCTGGGGCTTTTGGGAAAGCTGGTTATTTCTCTGACAGCTCAGGGACCTGTGCTGCTGCCAGTGCTGTGAGCAGAGGATGCTGAGGGGGAAGAAGGCTGGATGCAAGGTGTGCACGCTTGGAAGCACTCACGTGTGGGTGTGCAAGCCTGTGTGCACAGATCTCCTGGGTCTCTGCTTCTCTCATCTTGTTTGTGTCTGAACATCTACCTGAGTCACTCCAATCTGACCTGTACAGAGAAACTGAAAGCCTGGGGTTGTGAGGAAGAAAAGGCTGGGGACTAGTCATGAGGCTGCAGAGAGGGTGGGAATGATCCACAGCCATTGGACAGGAAAGAAGAAACAGGTTTAAACTGCAGGAAGGGGATTTCAAGCAAGATACAAGTAAATCACAGTGACAAGAATTAAGTGTTTGCTGACTGTCTGGAGAGAAGGAGGCTTGCTATTTTGAGGAATCTTTGAGAATAACATGTCTGCCAGGAAGGACTGGAGAAAGACTAGTTTTGGGGAAGGAGATGACTGATGGCTCTCTGTATCCTTTACAGCCCTCTCAGCTGTGACTTTATATCCCTTAAGCTACAGCAGGAACTGAGCTGTTGTAGTGCTGGTGGGAAGAAAAACTGAAGCAGCCTGAATGCAGTCCCCACTGTACTCCTTCCCCAGCACCCCAGGGCCTGTGCTGGATTAGCCAAAAACTTGTTCCTCGGAGACATCTTTCAAACAGCCCACATTGCAGCCCCAAGAAATGGCATCTTCTGATAGAGCTTGTTTTGGTTGTGACATGCAGGAGTGAGTCCAGGTGAAGGAATATATAATCTCCTGTCTTTGTGTTGATAAAAGCAAAGGTGCAGTAGCACAGTAGAAAGATCCTGTTGGTGGAGAGGGTTCCCAGTGGAGTCTCTGAGCACTTAGGACTGATCCTACAGGGAAGGGGCAGATGTGGGGCCCTGGAGCAATGCTGCATTTCTCCAGCCCTGCACAGCACATCGTAAGATCCCATTTGGATCTCTCCCTTTATGCAATTTTTTTTTTTTTTTTCTGACAGGAGAGCTATATTTTGCAACATGTTGAACTCCACAAACAAACTAAGATTCTATTTTAAACTTCAAATTGATGTATCCAACTGGCAAGGAAATTAGCATGAATTAATTAGGGTGAAGATGAAAGGCTTCGGTAAGCAGTGTTATGAGCAACAGCCTTTATTAAAGCTCCACAATACATTCTCCACTTATCGAAGAATACAGCATTTAATGAATACTAGATCTGAGCAAACCACTGACTGGGGTTGACAGAATGGTACTGGTGCTTAACTAGCACCTCCCGTGGTTAGGAATCTCCGCGCCTTGGCTGCCAGAGGCAGTTTTGTATCCCAACAGCCTCCCCCAGCCAACCTCTCCTGTGGCTCCATCCAGCTCTGCAGCCTCCCACGCTGCTTTAGCATCACACAAACAAGCCCCCGTTCTGCTCAGCTGATAAAGGAGCCAGCAAACAATCTGATAAGTAATAGCTTCGGTGGCAAACAATTAATCACAACAACAAAAGCGTTTACTGGGGGCAAGAGGGAGGCAATCAGCAAGCCGAAACTCCAGAGTTCAGCCGCTGCGAGCTGTTAGTGAGGCAACATGGGGGATTTCACAAGGGTCTGTGCCTCTCCTCTCCGTCTTCTCCCACTCAGACTCTCTGTTTGCCAGAGCTCCAGCTCAGAGTGACAACCTGTGTCACTTCAGCGCTCTGACTCGTGGCTGTTTCTCAGCGTTCCAGAAGGGCACAGGGACACATAAGCTGAGTTAACAAAGTTTGGGGCTGTTAATTAGAGAAGACCTCAATGCCCTGTAACCCTGCCCTCAGCTCATCGTGTGATTGAGAAGATGGATAAAGTGTGTGTTACACTCAGGTCTTCCAGGACAGCAGCTGATTTTAATGAGAATCATGTACTTCCACCCCTCTGGATTTAAAGGAATCACTTGGCTACTCAGAAATGCCCTCCTTTGCCTCCTCTTCCTCCTCCAGCTCTTTAATTGCTCCTTTCTACCCCCTGCTGCTCCTTCAGACCAATCAACTCCCTTCGGTCCTCTGATACACGTTATATATTTCTCGTTATTTCGGTTTATGCTGTTAACTATTTGCTGTTTGAATTCCCTCTCGGCCCTCAAGTTTCCACCATAAATGTGATAAGTTACAACATCTGTTCTGCCAGGACTGGACTTTCATTCTCAAAAGATTGTTATTTTACTTCAAAAAGCCCCAAAACGCAGCAACTCACAGCTCTCGGTGCTTCGTGGGAGCAGAGCAACCCCCTGCATGACACCTTTGCGGCCATGGGAATGCCAGGAAATGACACCCTTTGGGTGAAATTTTCTGCACTTTGGTGTGAGGAGCGCACTTTGAAACTTTGCATCAACTTAACAGTTAATTTGGGCGAGAAAATACTGCTTCAGTCAGAAATAAGCCCTTCCACAAGCACTTAAATTGCATTTTTTAACACTTTCATGTGAAAACTGTATTTTTTTTCTTTTGCAAAGATCACTGTAAGAAACGTTGGGAACATCTGAAGGGAAACAAGAGGTTTTCTTTGAGCTAGAATAATGCTTTTCACCTTTCAAATTCACCCAAAGTTTTACTTCTGGGGCAAAAATATTTTTCAGCTCTCTTGTTCAAGCCAGCTTAAAAAATACCAAGAAAAATGTTGTTTGTCCAAGCCACTTCTGAGCCTAGCTTCTCTAAAGTAATTATTTATTTCCTGGCAGGGATTTTGAGTGTTAACCATAGTGTGGTCTTGCTGGGTAAAGTGAAAGAGGGCTCCCGTCCGCTGGGAAGCACCTCAAAGAACGAGGCAGGATGGAGTGAAAAACATTGCCTTGAAGGGCTCTCAAATGCTGTAGGAAAGATGAGGAGAGCAAACAAACATCTTCCTGGAGTTCACAAAGCTGTGTGGCAGAGGAGAGCAAACAAACATCTTCCTTCAGTTCTCTGAGCTGACTGGCAGGAAAGAGCGTGGCCCTTTGCCTGCCTATCACAAGCACAGAGGCCACCTGTCTGACTCGAGGCTGGAAAAGAGCCTTTCCGTCATTCCAAAGGCTCCTGGTGGAGGAACAAGCCTGAAGATCATGTCAGGGTGATGGAGAGCTGGTCCCAGTGGATGCTGCTGTCC
This sequence comes from Promerops cafer, assembly GCA_013398275.1. NCBI lineage: Eukaryota > Metazoa > Chordata > Aves > Passeriformes > Nectariniidae > Promerops > Promerops cafer. The sequence continues at coordinate 281,604 of VZSE01001156.1, read as the reverse complement.
TGGTGGGGTGGACACACGAGGTGTGTGCTCCCTGCTTGGTACAGCGGCTGCTCCTGGGCATGCGGAGCTGGCGTTGCTGCTGTTATCCCCTGCATCTCCAGTGCCAGCACTCAGAGCTCACCTTCAGGGAAATTCATGGCAGTGAAAGGCATTTGACTCACAGTTGTGGAGTCCAGCGTTTTCCCTTCCTGCCTGGAAAAGGATGGGCAAGTTTTTGTCCCAGCTGCCTGCCTCTTTTAGCAGAGCTCAATGTGAGCTGGGAGGATTATCTGGGGCAGCTGGAGAGTGGCCTGGGCTCAGTATCTTGGCTTCCCACCACAGAGGTCATCCCAAAGAGCAGGGAAGTGGTTGTGAGAGAACCTGGGGGAAGTTCAGTGGTTTTAAGAGGTTTTCCGTTCCAGGATGGAACAAAAGCCAGGGAGATTTAACCATCTTCTTGAAGGAAAACAGCAGGGGAAAAAGATGTTGGGATGACTCAAACAATTCTGTTTCAGTTTCCTTTTTTTTTTTTTCCATTTTTTTCATTTGGTTTTACAATGTATTTCCCTTTTTGAAACAGGGGAAGAAGTCGTCTTGAAACACTGCACTCGAGAAAGACCCAAATGAAACACTTCAACCTTATCAAAGTACTCATCCTCTTTTTTCCCCCCCCTTTCCTTTCTTTTTTCTCTTTCTTTCCTTTTTTTTCACCTCAAAATGAGTTTTGTCAGAAGGCAGCACTTCTAAGTGAAACACTTTGCTTTGGATAAATTGATCTTTCCTACTGGAATATTGTTTCAGCAGAAGGAGGTTGCACAATCTGGGAGGAGGTCTGGCACGTTGTCGGTGCCCACACTGATGAAACAAGGCTCAGATACCTCCACAGTCTCAAAAAATTCTTCTGAATAGTCTGTCCCAGCACCTCAACGTACTTGAGGGTGTGCTTCAAAACGGCAGCAATACAGTGTGGTTGTCTGATGTTTTTCCTTGAGTATCATCTTTGGGCTTGCAACAAAACACCACTCTAGGATTAAGCAATTTTTGATGAATTATCCCCCTGTGAAATAATCCTGGTGGGTTTTGTACCACTTTTTTTTTTATAATACTTTTACCACCCTTAATATCCTGAGGCTAGAAGTTATACAGATTAACCTCCATATATGAGAGAAAAATCCCTTTGCTTCTTTTGAACCTGCTTTCTTCTAGTTTGGAGTGCAGCTGTCTCAGAAAAGGCAGGAAAGCATCCATCCCCAGTCATCTTTTCCATTTTATTTTAAACTTGTTGAACACCTAATCTACCCATCCTTAATCACCACCCAGGCCTTACACAGACTGAAGAGCCCTAATCTGCTTGCTCTTGCAGTCCTGTTTCCTTTTCTATGGGGCTAGCTCTTTCTTGTCCCCAATTTCTCTTTGTCTTGGAGGAGTCCCAATAAACCCTAGTCCCCATATATTTAAGAAAAAAGAAAAAAAAAAAAAGAAAGAAAAAAAAAAGAAAGAAAAAAAAAAGAAAGAAAAAAAAAGAAAGAAAAAAAAAAAGAAAGAAAAAAAAAGAGAAAAAATAAAGCTGGAAGCTGCTCTGTATTTCTGTACCTCTGATCCTGCTGGTACTTTTCCCATCCTTCCTTATTTAGGAGAATGCATTTCTCCTGGAGTCTCTCACACAATGCTGAAATTGTCTCTATTCTGAGTGGAAGTAGGGACATTTTTCCTCACTGAATGAGACTTTTCCTCTTTTATGTCTAAAAATACACCTTGTGCTGATGGGGGTAGTTCTGGTATTTTTATCAATTTTGTCAAATGCCTTCAGTCTGACGAGACAGTGAAAAATATTTCTGAAAAGTGTTGGAACATCTTGGTTTTCCATTTTCGATATGAAACTTCTGCATTTTCCTTCAAAATGGTATTTTGCTGGTGTTTAGAAGGGGAAGCAAATGATTTCATATTTCTTTAGGAACAACATGCATCTCCTTGCTGCAGAGAAACACCAGTGTGAGAGACCTGATATTCTACGGCGCTGGAGGGCAATTGTCAGGAGGGAGGAAAGGATCTGTGGTCTGGGAATGGAGAAGGAGCCAATGTGACATAATTTGGCAGCTAGTTTCAACCTGGCTGAACTCTCTGCACTGAAGTTTTCACTCTTCAAAGAGGAAAAAGCTTTCAGCCCCCCAATCTGAGCCTGACAGGCTAAAACCACCCAGACCCTGCGCGATGCTGGTGACATCCCCTACGCTGCAGTTTACAGACAGGCTCCCTGTTGGAAATTAGGACTCTTAGGAGCGACCGGGATGTGATTAGCGGTTCTTTGACGAGTGCCCAACAAGCTGTCAGCTCTCCTGAAAAAATCAGGCAGCGAGGTGGCAGCTGCTCTGTTGAAGGCTGGTCCTTCTCCGGAGGGTGCAGTCCTCGGGCTCCGGCTTGCTCCCGGCGGCAGCGCAGGCAGCGCAGCCAGGAGAGTGGGAAGAGGGGAGTGATTCTTGTTCCCAGCACTCCTGAGCCGCTGCTTAAAATCATTTAACGCCGAATAAATTATGGTGTAATTTAGTTGCATAGCATTTCATGCTCAATTAGTGCCACTTTAGAGGGAGGCAGTTCTCCATGGAGGATGAAGCTCTGGAATTTCAGTTTGCACTGGGGTGGGGGGAAATGTATCTCTTAAAGATAAATGGGTAACCACGGCAACAACACAACTCCGGGAGAAGCCCTGAAGAGAGGAGAGGCTGGAAAGGAGGGAAAGGTAGATAAGGGACAGGCTGGCAATAGGTCTTACTTAGGAAACAGATATGTCTGCGGGAGGAATGGTGCTGCTGGCTGCTGCATTCTGAGCTTCTGTAGGAGCCCACCAGTTTTGTTAAGGGTGCTCTGCCCTGGAGACATGATCACCCCTGGACAAAGCAGGCCAAGAGGCTGGGAGAATGAGCAAAGGAAGGTGAAAAAAAAAGTCAGGAAGTCCCTACAGCCGACATCCCACAGTATAAAACTATTGGGAGAGTGGGCTGGTGGTCAAACCAGAGCTTGGAGAGCACTGCTGGAGGGGGGCTCACAGCCGTGGAGGTGCAACAGCCATGTGACTTCCCGTCCATCACCATGCAGGGGCACTGGTGTGGACATGTCTAGGATATCCAGGACCCCTGGGGGCCCTTCTCCTCCTGCCATCTGCCTCGCCACTGGCACTCGAGCAGGTGAGATGAGAGCCATCCAGGGGTCCAGCCATGGGAGGAGGACACAGGAGCTTGGGGCTGGACACCATGAGGATGATGCACATCCCTCCTCCCAGCCTGTGAAACCGGACATCCTGAGTTCCCAGGGCTACAGAGGGCACCCAGCAGCACCCTCTGAATGGCATCAACACCGTGGGGGTGTAACAGCAGTGCTGGGACTGTCCCAGCTTGGCACAGCTCTGAGAAAATGACTCCTCAACAGGACATTTCCCTTCAAGCTCAGAGGCTTACCGGGTATGTCTTGAGCAACCATGTCCTCACCCCATGCCTAAGGATGCAATTCCCTGAGCTCATAAATCTAAGTGACAGAAGGCATTCCCTGATGTTCAGACGCAATTTTTCTCGCCTGATTTCATCCCCTTCCTCCCAGTGAAACCACCAGGAGACCCTTAATACCCTCCCTCCTCCTCCCAAGTTCTTGCAAGCAGGCAAGTCCCCCTTTTACTCCTGCTCCAGACCTTTCCCCACAGACTTTTCATCAATTTTGCCCATTTCTGAAGTGCCTTTGCATTTCTGGCAACTTTATGGTGTCCAGAAAGTCACACAAGCACTGTTCCCAGGAGAGAGGTCTGATCCAGATGGGTCCTGCCTCCAGATGTCTCCTTGCACAAGACCTGTGTGTGAGCAGCAGTGTTCAGCCAGCTCCCTCACGGAGTGCAAGGGCAGGGTCAAGCCTACCCACTCTCTTGGCCTTACCTTTTCTGTTAACTTAAATAGTAGCAGCAAAAACAACCTTCAGCCTCTCTCCTCCACCTTGACTTCCTCCCCAGGTCCCCAGAGCCCACTGCTTCTCCCTCCTACTCCAGCAGCATCTGAGCTCCTCCTGCAGCATTAAATCAAGGTGTATTTAGCATTTGGTAGAGCCAGCAGAAACCTCTCAGAAGGTGAATTCAGGGTACCTGATATCAGGTTGCCTCAACTTACAAGAAGAAGAGGCTGTGCTGTTGAAAAGGATGTGAGCTTCATATCTGGGGAAAAAAATTTACCAGCACAGAGAAGAAGAAAGTTTTCCTTAAAGAGAGCACAGCATAAGTTTCCTTCTTTAATAGGCTCCTGCAGTTCTAGGAATAAAACAGGAACTGTCCTACTGAGACCTTAACTACAGGTATGGAAAATGCATGGGGAGCCACGGGCTGTGCTTTGAAATGACAGACAGCTGTGTGGGATAAATAAAGACGCTGGTATAGCAAACATGACAAAAACAAGTACTGCACAATATCTAGACAAAAACTTGATGAATGCAGATCTGTAATTAAGAGTGTAAAGAGGATATGCCAGCAGTTGTGGAATTGAAAGGAATGAGATGCAACATAAGGTATTTAAACATCCTCTTCCAAGTAATTCTGGAAGAAAACCACAGGTCATCTGTCATGACCCCCTTTGCAGTGCAGCCCTCTTGTGTGAAGCTGGGAGTTGCATCTGGTTTCTACTGAACAGTGTCCAGTATTTGACTGGAGCATCTTACAGAAAATCATCCCTTGCTTGTGAAGAAATTGTGAAGAAATTGCCACGTCCCAGAAGTTACCACATCCCTGGGATTTTGACTGAACGTCTGGTCACATTTTCTGCTGCAAATCTGGGCCTTACGTCTTACTGGAATTTGTCTGACCTTAATTTCCAGCTGTTGGCTCTTTTGTTCCTTTCCCCATGTGATTGAAGAGCCTTTCACACCTTGTATTTTCTTCCTGGGAAGGTACTTACACATTGCAATCAGTTAAATCTCAATCTTCTTTTTGATGAGCTAAACAGATCAAGAATTTTCAGTCTCTCATTGCAAGGCTGATTTTCTTCCAGTTCCACAGTTTCTTTTGTGGCTCTTTCCTGCACTGTCTCCCACTTGCTCAACTTTGATCATCTCATTTTCCTGCCCTCATCTTTCTCCCCAAGAGTTTTGCTCATAATTCCCTTGAAACGTGGAAAATTAGTCTTTCTGAAGTTTGAGAGAGTGTGTGTGTGTGTGTTTCGCTAGCCAGGACCGTGCTCCAAAAGATGACATAAATGAAATAAAATTACAATTGCTGGTATTAAGCAATCACCAATTTCCAAAAGTAGAAATCTTACTGATCACTTCATGCTTGCTATTTATCCTGACACATCTATTACTGACACAGCGTTCCTTTGGATGGGTGCAATGCCTCTGGTGTTGGGATAGACAGCATCTCTGATTTTAAGCACTTGCCTGAAGGTTCCTTGGAGAGGCACAGCATCTTGAAAGGAGCATCTAGTTATGGAGACATAGCTGCTAATTTGTATGGCCTATTGCCTGCAGTGCCCTTCCCGGGGCTAAAATGAGGATCTTGGGGGGTTAGAGAATGGAATTTGACCCGAACTTTCTTTCCCTCAGTTATCTCACAGTATTCATCTCATTTTTCCAGCCTGGGCTCCTTTTCTAGATTCCTTTCAGCCCAATGCCCCCTTTCCCACCTCAGGTGCCCAATGTACTCCTTGATCTTGATAACAAAATGCAAGAAGCTATGCAGGGTCAGCCCTTGCTCTGCAAATTCCTTCTCTTGGCTCCGTCTAGGGAATTGTGCTGTTCAGTATCATCCCGGGATGTTATTAATGTGTTGTTTACTTCTCCGTCCCTGTCATTAATAAAGATGTTAAACTAGACCAGCTCTAACATCGATCCCCGTGGCACCTTCTGGACACCTTCCTCCCCACGCAGACCCCTGCAGTTTATCATGGCTCTGTGTTTACACAACTCTTAGCCAATTTTCCGTCAGGTGTCTCAGCTTGTATCCACTCCAATTCGAATTCATTTGCCAGGTACGGTTTTGCAAGGCACTCTATCAAATACTTTATTAAAGGTGGCCTCTAGATACTTGCATTTTTCTTTCCTTAATACAAATGGCTCCATCTGAAGAGATAACACACAGGCTGGTATACACCTTTAGAAGATAGGGCCACGTTTCGTATACAGAGGCAGTGGTTTTCAGCATGAGTATTTAAGTTTAGGGGTGTTGGGGAATGCTAATTGAAATTGCCCGTGCTTTTTGAAGCCACGTGTTTGATTCTGGTCACCTTTCCTTGGTGTGAATGTGTTTGTTTTGTTTTGTCCAAAACACAACTGCTAATTTTTAAGAAGTTGCCACGTAACAGATCTGTGAGAGGTTTCCAAAGTGCTCTGTGACACTCAGGTGTATATCCTGGAAAACCCCAATTTGCAAAAAAAGTCTGCTTTGGGGGGACTAGCACTCCTGGCAAATTTGGACCAAAACTAGCAGAGAGGGGCAGGGAGGGGATACCAGACCAGGGCAGTGTTATAACCTGAATGTTTTAAATGTAAATTCCAATTGTTTGGTTTCCAGAACAGAGCACCTATGTGGGCAGTGGGAGGAAACCATGGACTTGCCATGTGGGCAGGCTTGAGGCATCGCTGTGTCTCCATGCCCTTTGTCTGGAAGCAGGGAGCCCTGTCCCTGCCCATGGGGACAGTCCTGGCTGCAAGGGCCAGCTCCTGGCTCACTCTAACCCTGTCGATGCTGCTGGGGGTCACAGTCAGCTCTTGCAGTCTGCTGGCCTGGGAGAGAGTCTCCAAACCTCTGTGATTTTCCCCAAGCCAGCAGAGAGCTGCCTTTTACAGGGGCTATGGATTGCAGGGGGAATAGTGCCAGGACAAACCTTGCAGGGTCTGCAGTCGATAAGCATCACGGCAGGTCAGAGAGGGATCACATTCCCATTGCTCTACTTCATCTTTTCCTTCTCCTTCCAGCCAGGCTCTCCATTACAAAATGTACAAGTCAGGCAGAACAGCCCATCTCCCCTCATTCGTGTGCGTGCTTGTGTGTGTGTGTGTGCAATCATTTTTCTCCTCTGTCAGAAGACAAAACTGGCTTGTGAAAAAGCCATTAATCTGAGCCCATGCCTCGTGCTCCTTTTCTGCTGTGCAGGACTCCAGAGGAAGTGCTGAACGAGACATTCTGCTGTGCTAATGCCTCCTAATCTTCCCCTCTACCCTGATAGTCTCCAGCAAACCCTTGCTGAGCTCTGGGGCTATACGTCTTCACGGCTGCTCACCAGGGGCATCATTAGGAAAGGGCTCTTAAATGGCTTGACATTCATGGCTTCCCAGAGGAATGGAGCTGCTGACAGATCTCTCCATTTGGAATATGAAATCTATTTGTTCAGATGCATAATGACCGATTTGTCTTCTCAGAGGAGCTGCTGCTGAGTCCTGGGACTCAGTTATGGTGCTGCAGGCCAGCAGCTGCATGCTGAGACCACAGCAGAGCCAGCCCTAAGTGATACTGATTAGAGGAAGGGGAAAAAACAGCCCTGAGGGGGTAGAGGTTGTGGGGGAATTACAGTCCAGGGATGGAGAAGGTCTGGAGAAAGACAGCCCCTCAGGGATGCAAGCCAGACAGTGTGCTGGAGCTCACTGAAGCTGGAGGGGAAGAAAAGGCAGCAGAGCTGTCCTGGAGGAGATGCTGGGTCGTGGTGCCATTTCCTGTAAGGAGTCTTGACCATGGCCTCATTTTCTTGTTTGCAAGCAGCACCTGGGCACTCAACCTACACTGCACCAATCCTGACACCAGGTGTGAATGGACACTGCTGGTTCCTCAGTGTCAGAGAGCAAAGTGGACCAGCAAAGCAGCACCACAGTGCAGTATTAGGGGCACAGTGCTTCCACATCTCAGGCTTCGCCAGGAAAGGTCACACCTTCCCTTCCTGTTTCATCACCCCAAAGCCTTGAGCAGCTTCAGGGCAATGAAGGAAGCTCTGGGGCAAGGAAAGAGCAGAAATTCCTGATGGGAAAGCAGAGAAGAGATATCGGAACCCAAAAGGGATTGGGGAGGCAGAGAAGGTCACAGAATCACAAAGTCAGAGAATGCTGGTGCTGGAAGGGACCTCTGGAAATCATCTAGTCTAACCTCCCTGATAGAGCAAGTCATTGCAGTTGGGGTGATGTAGTCAAGAGTAAAACAAGGACGCAAAAAGGGCAGATGTTAGCAAAGCTTCACCTGAAACAGGGGAGAATCAGATCCCTGGAGAAGCAACCTGGAAAGAAGACTTGATCTGCAAGTGACCTGCATGGATCCAGCATTCCAGCTGCCTTGTAGTGGGAGCTGCTGGCAGGTGGTAGGTTCTGTTTCCTGAGGGATAAGGGCAGAAGATGCCCAGGGCACTGAAAGCTTCATCCCAGCCTTCACTAGGGGTGCAGCTATGTCTTAGGACCTCCTTCCCTGACACCCTCCTGCTGCAGCTGAATCAAGGCACTGACCTTTACCACTGAGATGTGGGATTTTCGCTCCAAGGGGAATACCAACATTTCAGCATCTGCTTGTTTTTCCCAAAAGGGATGGAACAGTTGCCATTTCGAAATTTTCCACAGAGTGATAATTAAACAAACAAACAAACAAAATCAGGAACAACAGAAAATTTGGACAGGAGTAAAATGTTTTGATGCTGTGAGAAGGTCTGGCAGAGGTGGACTTATGCGGTGTAGGAATATGCAGACTGAGGGGATATGGAAAGCTGATGAAAAATTATTCTCAGGTCTGAGCTCCCCTCTAACCCCCTGACTTGGCATCAGCAAGTCAGAAGAGAAAAAGGCATCTCAGGACAATGCAGTACCTGCTACTTCAATGCCAAAATGTCTGTACTTGGTCTGCCTCCCAGCTTCCACCACGGATGAATTCTTTTTCAAAGCAGGAAGCAGCTGAAGATGCCTGGGCTTGTCCTGTGCCAATGGGAGGGCTTCCCAGGCACACAGAGCCCTGACTGCTGCGAATGCTCCCAAGCCAGCTGCCTGCTAAATCAGAAGCACGATAATTGAATCAGAAGAACAGGAGGGAAAAACCACATCTCTGCTCTTCTGTGCCCCATCAACAGACTAGTTGGCTATCTGGACCTTGGGGCTCTTCCAGGGAGCCCTTGGCAGCACTGCTCACAGGACTGTTTGCCTCTGTAATTACAAACAACACCAAGGAGACGCCCGATGTGCTCAGGGCCACCTTTCATGCTGGGATTTCTCTGTTTGCATTGGGTTATCAGTGTACCATGAATTTCTGGGTGTGTGAATCAGGACAGGTGCCAGCTGGGGAGCAGAGAAGGAGAGAGCTGCAGAGAATGCCAGGCCTCTTGAGGTTCCCAGAAGACAAGCCCAGGTCTAGCACTTGCTCTGGTCATTGTAGTTAGATGAAGGGTCACTAAGGTGGCTTTCCTGTAGCTTCCTGAGGCACCACTGGGTGTGCAGCCAGGTTGGATGTGGAGCTGGAGGAGATGAACATACTCTGTGGCTGGGGTAGGGTTTGTGTGGTCTGGTTCAAAATCAAACCAGCCTGGAATGTATCATCTCCGTCACTATCTCCCATGGACCCACAGGCCAATGGACCTGGACTTCTGTTTTCCTCCTTATCCTGCTGTCAGATTAAGAGGAGAACGCTGGTGTTACTTCACCTGCAGCCCCTGTGCTGCTGCGTAGCTGTGGAAGCAGCCCTGGAGCAGGCAGCCAGGCTGTGTGGGAAGGGCTGCTCCAGCAGGGAGCAGGAAGAGAAGGGAGCAGGAAGCAAAGCTCAGCTGAGGCACCCAAAATGCCTGTATTGGTTGCAAACAGCTCACTGGTGGGAGTGCTGCCTGAATGGAGAAACGCAGGGAGCACACAGACCAAATGCTTGCTTTTGGCCACAGAGAAGGGAGTAGGAGCTCTGCTCCAGCCAGACCCAAACTCGGGCTCAGAGCCACACCCATTCCAAGATGATCCACGGTGACTGTTGTGCAGCCTAGCTTGGTCTGTGTGGGCAGAGGTGTGTGTGGGATGCCCTGGTGATGTGTTCATCCAGGCTGGGAGCACGTGTGTCAACATTCACCCAGGCCTGGCTGATCCATGGGAAGCTGGCACCCTGCAATCAGACTCCTGCAAGTCTCAGTCCCCAGACAGAGTTTGGGGCAGCATTCAGATGAGGCAAAGACGACTGTGAGAGGAAGGAGAGTGGCTTTCTCAACTGTATGGAAAAATATTATTCCCAATACAGCAGCAGAAACATCAATGTCCCTGGGACTGAAGCAGTGGATGGATGAAGATGCAGCTTTGTGGTGTATCTTGGAGCTGTTGGAGCAGATCCATGAGTGACAGAGTCCTCAGGCACTGCTCTCCAGGGACTGCTGGCTTAGCCCCTGTGTGTGTAAAACCATGGGTGTCCCAACCGTTCCTGTGTGTTTAAAGGCTCTGCTGGAGAGAGGCTGCCTTCTTCACCAGCGACTCACAGCAAAAGAAGAGTGACCCAGCACCCAAAACAGCCCCGTGATCAAAAGCCTTCTCTAGCAGGCTTGTCCCTGTTGCATGAGGATGAGAAAACAAACAGCATGTCAGACAGATGTTAGCTAATGAACTGGAAGGTGCCCAGGGTGCAGCATCCAGCTGGAGTCACACCAGAAGATCTGTGCAAGTGCGATAAACCCAGACTGTAGACGTTTAGTGGGCAGGCTGTGAAATGCAACTTCGAGGCAGCTCAAAACCAAGTGAATTTATTTTCATCCTAGCTGTCCCTTACAGGGTGCTAAGACATCACACTCTTACCTGGTTGATATCAAAGTTTATTCTGGGGCAGTTTACTTGTGGAGGGAGGGTTGGAGGTTGTGCTCGTTTGGGTTTTTTCCCCTCTCTGCCTGCAGCTCTGCTCCCCAGCGCTGTGGGACACCACTGCAGCTTTTTGGCAGGCTGTTACCTAGATCCTGGTGCCAGAGCTGGTGAGCACAGCTGCCTTTGGAGCTTGTCTTCCTAAAGGCATTCCTGAAGGAGGTGGCCTGGCTTCTCTGCAAGGGGTCTGCTGCCTTAACTTTGTCCTGATCTGTTGGATGGTTTCAGACCTGGCTGGCATTCTCAGAACAAGCTGTATTGCCTCTCTCAAAGTGAAGTGTTTTCAGACAGACAGTGGGCTTTTTTCCCTGTACTCAGAGCTTGGAAAATTTGCACTGGGCTCCTCATGTAACTGCAGGAAGAGAAATGAGAATAAACAGATACCTGTGGTCATTCAGAGTCCTGATAGCTGGCTCAGGCAGCCTGGGCTCTGCCCTGTGACTGGCTCTGCCCAGCCATGTCCCTGATGGAGGCATGTCAGCCCTGAGCAAACACAGAGAGTGCTGAGGGTCCCCAGCTCCTCCAAAGACCTTCCGTGTCACTGCCATCACAGGACAAGGACAGGTCCCACCAGTCTGGTTTTGCTGTTCACTCTGAATTCTCTTTGGGTGAGAGAGTCTCTCCATCCTCACCAAGGAGCAGCTGCAAGGGGTTATGACATGCCAGGAGCAGAACAAAGCCAAAAGCCTGATGGAGTCTTCTATGTCCCTATGCTTTGGGGGTCTGCATTGCACCAAACTCTTTGTGGGACAGTTCCCAGCTAGGGGTCAGGGTGGCTGAGGGGGCTGAAGGGGGATGCTCAGTGGATGTGAGTGCTCCAGTTTCTCCACAAACAAATGGGGCAGTGGTACACCTCAGTGATCCCACTGATCCTCAGCTATAAAATATATATCACAGCCCTTTTTTGTCCTCTCTAATCCATAGAAAGCAGCTACCACGGTGGTACAGACACCTCATCATCACTGCAGACCTGCACTGATCTATCCATTTTGTCTTTCTCTCCCTGTTGTCCTCCATCAGGGCACTTCCAGGTACTTAGGAGCATCAGCACCCCAGGACTACCTTGCAGTGTTCAGCCCTGCTCCTGCAGAGGAACAGTGTGTTTGCAGACCTGGCTCCACATTGTGCATTAGACCCAGCAGCATTTATTGCTTAAGGAGCAGAGCCAAGCTGCAAAATAAATGTCTGGCTCCTTTACTGCTGGTTTCTAACAATGAAAGAGTGTCATAAACTTTATGCAAACTCCCAGGTGATAGCTGCAGAGTGTAGGGACGTATTTGCTATATTTTTAATTTCTCCTCTTGGATGTGGCATGTTGTTTCCCCTTTAACTGTGGAACAAGGGACATCTGTATGGAGGATGGCTCTTTTCTCACTTTACTGCCCTTTGGCAGCTTCTATTGCCTTTCTCCACCTGAGCTCCCTGTGCAGAGTGATTTATCACTGGGTGGAGAGTCATGGGACCACAGGAAAGAACCTGATGGAGGACCTGTGTGACTGAAGTGAACTGGCATCTGAAGCCTGCCAGACACTGTGTCCAGCTCTGTTCCCTTGCAGACACTGGGGAGGTTGTGTAAAACTCTCATTTTGCAGATGGTAAAAGCCTAAGTGTCACATTTGTGTTACAGGACAGAGACAAAGCCCTCCTCTTGTCTCTGTAGTCACTGGAGAGGACTGGGTTTGTGGCTCTGGTTTGCAGCCTGGCAGTGCCAGCAGCCAGGAGGAGGGAACAGCATGGTGCAGTTGCCAACAGGGTTATCCCTGCAGCTGCTTTTGCTCCCCAGACATGAGCTTTGCATGCATGTCCTGCAACCTGCAGCGCCAATGCATGCTCCCACACACCAGAAATGGTCTTTAAAGGCTCAGTATCATCTTCCCCACAACTCCTCCCCAGCTCATCCCTCCACAGAGGTGTGCCAAGCCACTGTTTCCATCAGCACTTCTGCCTCTTGTGTGTCTTCCCGGCCACACAGGGGCCTTTTCTCTTGGCTCATGTGGTTGTTCAACAGAATGAGGTTTACAGGGACATCATAACCAACCCTCCTCAACCAGGCACTTCTCAAACACCCCCAGCTGCTGCAGGGCTGTTGATGGATGCATGCAATGCCTGGACCTGCGAGGGTCCTGCCAGCTGAAATCACTTGTATTTTAAGACACCACTCCAGTGACCCCCTGGAGCAGGAGGGCTTGAGTGCCCACAGTCACTGGGACCCAGCAGTAGCCTCCAGCATGAAGTCTGTGTGCAGTCCAAGTGCTTTTATCTCCATGAAGAGTGACCTCTGGGGGGACAGTTCAGAGGAAGGGGCAGCTCTTTACCTTGGGAATGAAACCCCAGGGGACAGCTTGCCCCTCTGCTTCCCCTGCGGGCACCAGGAGATCCCTCAGCCCGAGCCAGAGCACCCGTAAAGGAAGTTATTGTGGGGGTTTTGTGTGGTTTTTGGTGCTTCCCTCACAGTACTCTTGGACAGATCTCACCTGCTTTTGTTCTCTAGGATCCTCATGCTGCTGTGATTCCTTTTGTTCGCTGAGTTCTTGTTCTCCTCCTCCCTCTCTGGACTTACCATGCCAAATGGATTTTGATTGCCTTTAGCCAGAGATCAAGCGCTGCTCTCTCTCATTAGAAGCAGTATTTGTTGTACCAGGACTTGAATGACCCCAGTGCAGAGAACTACAGAACAATCCCTTTTACTGCTATGCAGAAGACAAATATTTGCTGGTACAAAACACTTTGGATGGTGTTATAGGGAAGATTTCTGCACACCTCAAACATGCAACAAAGCTGACATGCTTTTCCACCAAGTCACATATACCCTGACACCTGCTGTATCAGTGAAGCTGGAAAACAATGGTTTTATTTTACTGGGAAAATAAATTTGTTAAAAGTCTGCCTTTTTTTTTCTTTGCTTATTTTTTCATCTTTTTTTTTTTTCCTTCTCTTGAACTGGAATGAAACCAAGTTTCTTAATATTATTTTAAATGTATTTATAGGTTGTGGGGAAAGAAATGAAAAGAGCAGTGCTCAAGACTGGCCAACCACCAACGACCACTTCTTGGTGCAGGAGGGATGAAATGATTCTCATCCAGGCTGATTCCCCCTTGCCTACTGTGAGTGGTCTGACTTCTGTGCTGTTGGCTACTTTGCATCACTGATTTTCATTAAAAGTCTAATCAAGGACCTGTTGAATTTTTCCATCAAGAATTTAATCAAAATCAGTTCATTACCATTACTTATTTTGTTTTAAATCTCTTTTCTTTTTTTTTTTTTTTCCCTGAAGTGAAGGACAATGTCATTTGCAAGTAAAAAGAAAATTAATGACCATTTCAAGTTGAGAAACTGAAGTGGAAGAGGTATTTTAAGTGTGTTTTCCCTTCTGAATCTTCGTAGGAAACAGCAAGTGGTGAAATCAAGTTAAAATATTTTTCCAACTGCAGAGAGCAAGCTGGACTCTGAGCTTGGAGTGAAGGATCAAGGAGGTCCTTTCCTAAAGTGTCACATCCTGCAAACCAGCACTTCTGTGTGTATCTACACAGAGAGGGAGAACCTGAGCGCGGATACTTTTACAGGCTCCAGTTAGCAACCCAACAGAAGAACAGATGTTTCAAAGGGAGGGCAGCAGAGTGTGTCTGTCCAGAACTGAGCCATTTCTTTTACTCCAGGAAACCTTCCCCAGCCTGCGGATGTTGAAGCAGGAAAGGTGAAATTGGGAGAAAGTTGGGTGGGGGAGTCCTTGCTTGTAGCTGGCTTCTTCCAGGAGTGTTCAACTTTCCAGGTTGCTCAGTTTTAAAGTCTAATGAGACATGCTGATTCCACAGCTGGGAATTTCTTCTGCAATAATAATTATCATCCTTTGCCCTTCCCTACGTCTCCATCCAGTAACAGATCTTGTCTTGCCAACCCTACCAGGTTGATGATCTCCATTTGACAGGCAGAGGGAAACAAGCAAACCTTCATGAAGACAATGGGAATTTCTTCACTGCATTCTTCCCTTCCCATGACAGGTCAGGGTCCCTGGGGATAGGTGCTGTTCCCTCCCCCTGACTCATGGTGAGGTGAGAGTTAGGTGACACACGCCAGGCTGATTTCCCCCTGCAATGCTGCTTTCAGGATTTCATAGCACATTTTCAACCATCAGGCTGAGCCTTTCCTCAGGGAAATAGAGACCTCTTCCCCTCGGAGCTGGCTATGCTCCATGCAATGACCAGGGGTGCCCTTGCTGCTGCTTGCCAGGGCAGCAAAATGGTGCCCATTTGCATCCAGTGTTCATGCCAGGCTGGGAGGCAAAGGCAAGCACAGTCTGGCAAAGGAAAGGGCGGAAATGCCCCACTCCAGATCTAGGAAAAACCACAGAAACTATATAAACAGTTGAAACATGGTGTCTGAGTGACACTGGGCACCAGAAGAGGTTTAGTGCAGCATGTTGGGGCACATCACAGGCACAGCGAGCTGGGAACAGCTTGGTATTCATCAGACTTGTGTTTGGAAGTGAGCTGTGCCAGGAGAATTGAGGAGAGCCAGGCCCTCCTTGTCCAGGACAGGGCAGAACAGCTGCCCCTTGGGGCTCCCTCCTCTCCCTCCAGCCAGGCAGGCAGGGAGGGTTTTGCCACGTTCTTTCCCAGCACAGTTCCTCTCCTCCTGTGTCTCATACAGACATGCAGCTGTGGACATCATTCCAAGGCTCACAGGGGATCAAACTGTGACACTTGGTCACCCATGCTCTCTCTATGCAGCACCAAGGATGTGGAGACTGCACTAACGGGCAGTTGTTTGCCCTTCCAGCTGCAAAACCACCTCCCAGAAGCAGTATTCATGATCTCATTCCTGGCATCTTCCCGTTCCTGGTGCTTGCTGGGCAAAGGGTTTAAACAGGGTTCAAAACTTTCTGGTTGGCATTCCTGGGTTGCTGGGTTGACTCTAGTAATGTACTTCAGATAAAACAAGAATTTGGTAATATGATAAAGGTCTAAATAAAAAATAAGATGATCCTCAAATGCACATAGATACTTCAGTTTCCATCTTCAACTCAACTGTGCCTAAACTGCTGAGCAGAAAGAGGGTTTGGAAGGTCTTTGAAGGACCCTGCAGTTACCAGCATTACCAGATTAGGTCTCCCAGGGCTCCAAACGTTGTTTCGTACATCACAGGGTGCCTAACCCAAGAGCACTGAGAGACAGGGAGAAGGAAATCCAGCTTGATTTCTCATATATCAACTCTCTGACGCTTCTCTTAAAGCTACAATCTGCCCTTTCCCACTAAAAAGACAAAACTGTGGCCATAATGGGTAGTTCCTTTCCCTATCCAGCTGCTTGTGAGCTCATAATGACACTGCAAAGCATCTCTCATTCTGCAAGTTCTCCTTTTAAGACACTTTAGGGTCATTCTTTTTTATGGGAAGAAACAGAGAGGAGAGGAAGGAATGATCCTGAGGGAAAGAGATAAATAATCTTCAAAGAGAACAATTAGCAATCAATTGCAGCACTGCTGTAGAGCAGAGATAGACAGCATATTTCTAGCTTTTAATTCTGATTAATGAGAGAAAGGCCTGGCATCCCCTTTCTCCATCCTTGAGAAACTGGTCTCCTGATTATGTCACAACTGATCTGCAATTGTTCTCTCTGAAGATTGTTTATCTCTTTTCTTCATGGTTGCTTTCTCTGGGACCTTAATAAATTGGATCCAGACAGCAGCAGTGCTTGCTAATTTCCCCCTGAAGAGGATTTGAGTTTTTGTCAAGCTCATAGGGCACCTGTTTGCTCGGTCTCTGTTGCTCCTTAAAAGATTGTGTTTGAAACATTGCTTTCCAGCACTGCAGCATCAAGATTGCTGGTGGTTATGTGTTTGCACTGGATGAAATCAGCAGCAGAGCTCAGCATTGATCTCTAAATGCTCCACAGAGATGACCTTGGCCAACAGGATTTTTTAAGGATCACATTTTTATAAGCTATGGGGAACACCTTGTTCTTCTCCCTGGTTTTCAGGAAGGAGTAGGATGGGACAGGATTGCCCGAAGCTTGGAAAAGCCTTAGGGTGAGCCAGCAGGAGGCTGGACAAAGCTCACAGGATTAGTGTAAATCAGTGGGGATCTAGGTGGTAAAGAAGGGAAAATCTCAATAGATGCAGAAGCGATGCTCAGAGCCAAGCCCATGGCACAGCTGAACCCTCCTCTGCAGGAAGCTGTGGGTCCTGCTTCAGGGGCACAGTGCCTCTGGTGTCCTGGGGCTTGTGGTGCCTCTGGCATCCTTGTGGGCTCTGCCAGGACATCAGGCAAACTGAGGACCAGCTCTGCACTGGATTTCTCTTGCCACTACTGTATGTGGTACTTTTCCTGCTTTCAAGCTGTTGTATGGACGTGCAGTGAGGCAGCCCCTCCCTGCCAGAGCAGTGGGGAAATGGATTTGTTTGCTTTTGTGGGCAGCACCGAGGTGATGATGCACTTGCTTATTGCTCTGGAAGTGAAGATTAAAGATCTCTTGCCTTCCTCCCTTTCCATTCTCAAACCAATCCTCTGTGTGTGTGCATGTGTCTGCACGAGTGTCTGTGTTACTGCCTGCAAAAACACAAGGGTCTATCTTGCATTAATGCAGTCAGATAAGGAGGTCTCCTTGGGGAATCATTCCCCACTGTTTTTATTTCAATATCACAAACACTGCGTGCTTGAGTGGTAAATGAGATGGTGTTATTTCTCCAACTTCCTTTATGTTCTTGTCCTAATGTTCCCTCCTATTTCAAGCTGTTGCTACAAACCCTCTCCCCCTGCTCTCTCTTCTCTGTGACTCTCATCCTTCAGATGTTTAGGCTAAGTCTCTCCGTGGGGTCTGATGGGATCAGCTTCATAAACCTTCCTGCTCTTAGGTTACCTAGGAGAAAGGCCATGGGAAGAAGTGTTACCAAAGGCCTTGCTCTCCCCAGGGCCGTATACTGTAACCTGCTTTGTGATATGACCATTTCCTCTTGGTTGGAGTGATGAAAGCTACGCCCCTAAAAACCTGCATAAATATTTCAGNAAAAAAAAAAAAAAAGAATTCATGATGAGAATGGAAATGGGCTGCATTGCCAGCTTTGCTGGAAAGTGCGAACTGGGATGTGGGTTCTCTAAAGGTCACCCTGAGCCAGAGAAAGCCTCAACTGAATTCAAAATACTTCCCCTCCTTACTGGCAGCAGCACATGTGTTTTCAGACAGTCTTTAGGTTTCATTTTTATTAATGTTGCTTCCCCTTTTCATGCTCCAGGGTCAGTCCCCAGCTTGAGCAGGGATGGGAGCTCTCCCTGGTTTTGGGTTGCCTGAGCCTGGTGTGGCTGGATGGAAATAAAGTTGTGTTTTCTCAAGGTCCCATCTGGCCTCACCTTCTGCAGCACTGACTGTGCCACCAGCCAGGCTGGAAGCTCTTGTGGATGTCTCTTGCTGGGAATTCAGCACTCAGGATATAACGTCTGCCATTGCCCTGCTTAGGTAAGGAGACATCCTCCCATCATCTCATGGAAAAATCCTGTACAGGTGGCAAAGCCACACAGTCCTCTGGACACCTGTGTGTTCCCAGGTCTGTGAGGAATAGTGGCTGTGTCCTACTTGCCAGCATCAGAAGGATATTCTTGGGCACAGAATATCCCAGGGAAAAGCATCCAGCTCTGCCTTGAAATGTGTCAGGGTTATTAGCAAGCAGCAGCCTGTGAATGACAAGCCCCCTGATTTAGAATTAAGCTGACATTTTATTTCAACCTATACCATGTTGTTTTTGAGGAAAACAGCTGCTCACGCAGCTCTGACCAGTGCCTGGAAAACCTGGAATGGTAGAAGGAAGTTCTCGCTGGTCCCAAGATGTGAGGTGAGTGTGAGAAGCCAGACTGTTACCTGCAAGAGCCAGCTGAGCCCCTGAATGCACAGGCACAACTGCATCCTGCCTCAGAACACACGAGAGGCCAGGCAGTGGTGTCACAGTGATACCCACAGCCTGAAATCATAGGTCAGGTTTGGACATTCTCATCCCTTTTCCCCGATGCATCTTTGCCTCCTGCCCACTTTTGTCCTGCTCCAGCATCTCCCTGACAGACCCAGCTGGCTGATGACCACTTCAGGGTGGGAAGCTTCCCCACAGACCCATGTCAGTCTTGGTGGTGCAGACAGTGAATCATTGTATTTGGGCTTGAGACTAAAAAATTTGATCCCAGGGCATGGTGCCAGACCTGCCACTTGCAGCTTTCTCCTCCTGGCTGTGAAAGACCTCATGGCAACCTGTCCCAGACATGGGCCCACCACACTGGAGACACGTCCTGGTTTTGGCAATGATGGCCCCTACTCCAGCCACCAACGCTGCAATTCCACCGTGCAAGTGTTGAAACTTGATCTGTCATCAGTAAGTTCACCTTCTCATCTGCGGAGGGAAATAAAGTCCCCATGTGCCGTGATCAACCCCACCCTACAGCAGAGAGATCAAGGAAGGCTTCCATGCCCAGGAAAGGGAGGTGGAGGAGGTTGGCTCTGGCTGAAGTGCCCCAGATTTTGTGTCCAGCTCTGGGGAGGTGGGATGGATCTGCCTCCAGCATTTTTGACCCTTGGCACCTCCCGGCTACCCAGCCAGGACGTGAATGTTCTCTTGTAATGATGCACTGAAACCTCTCATTACCTTCCCATCAAATGACAGTGGAAAGCAAGAGAGCATCAGACCCCAGGGAAGAAGAGTTCTGCCAAACCTGCCCCAAAATTTCCATGAACTGCTGATCTAGCCCAGTGTGCTTGCCTGGGGGAAGAACTCTGAGGACAAGCCTTGCTTAGGAGGTAGATGATGTCTTGCACTGACTTCCTCCTGCTGCACGTCTCGGTTGGACAGGGTGAGCTCACCGTGGAAAGCAGAGGGATGGAGAACACTTCACTCCTCAGTGGGTGGCACTCATTACATGGAGCAAGTGCCTAAAAGCAGCAGGGCTGTGCAGCCTTTCTCACTAATGGGGAGGTCTAGCCTGAAGACTGCAAAAAGTGTTATTTTTGCAACTTCCATCCCTGCAACTACATGGAGTGTAACAGGAAAGATTATCTTGACAGCTCTCTCAACTTACTCTCTCATTACAGCTCATCCAGCAAGGATGAGGGGAGGTGGGGGGGCAGGGGAAGTAGTGAAGCAATGTTAGGAGGCTGTGCATTTTTTATGGTTATGTCTTATGATGTGTTAATTTGCCAAATCAAATATATGTCTCAGCACTTCCACCTTTACCTCCTGCATGCCTGCAAAATAAATAGTCATATTAATCATGCTTTGCCATTCTCCCTGGGGATTGGAAAGCAGTTTGCAAAGATGGGTTGGGCCAGCCTTGCTGCCTTGTGGTGAGGGTGCTCTGAGGGAAGCTGAGGCACGAGGAAAGTGGAGCTGCTTGCTGGGTAGCAGGTGAGAAATGGACAGGTTAGTTCAATTCCCACAGCTCCCTGTCCCTGACTGGGAGGTAAAGTGGCCAAAGGCAGAGTGGAGAGGACCCACCAAGGTTTCAAAATTGGGTCTTGTGAGCTCTCACTGACTGGCAAAGCCCAGCACTGGGTGGTGAAGGGTGGGAAGATAAGAGGTACCAGAGATGTGAAAAGGAGCAATGAGGGAAAACCACCCCCAGTACATCCAAATGGGAGCAGAACATGATGTAATTGTTCAGCTGTGAGCTGCTGAAGCTGAAGTTAAGCAGCAGCTGGGTATTGAGGGAAGAGGCTCTAATACTTCAGCATGGAGTTTGTCCTCCTTCCCTCTTCCCTCCCCTCCCACCTGCCTATAAAAAAAATTTCCTTCTCTTGCAGTCTGCTTTTCCTCTTTCTTAATCTTTGATGACTTCATTTACACTGGCTCTCTGTCTGCTGACACCTGCCATCAGCTCTGAGCCTCTCTCTTCTGGAGGAGTCTGTGACCCATAGGCTCCAGCATGGTAGAATAAGTTATTAATCAAAATAATGTCATCCAGCAGCATTGCAAGCCAGGAAAAAAAAAATTGCTATAGAATAGATGTTCCTGGGGATCTGCAATGAGAAATGTCATATGTCCATAATGATATGTGCTCCTGGTCAGACACTTTCCAGGAAGAAATCAGTGTGGTACACTGAAGCCCATATTTTGGGAGCATGTGGGCTGTGGGACATGCTGAGATGTGAGCGCTGCAACACTGAAGGCAATCTCCAGGTGTTTAAAACTCAGAAAACATGAGATGGAATAAGGAGCTCCTTGAGTGGTCTGCTTCATCACTAGGATATTGCACATGCAAGATGGATCCCAAAAAACCTGAATGTACAAAAAATCCCTATGGTCCTGAAAATAAGGAGGTGTTCTGTGTGCTAGAGGCAGGATCAGAGAAGTTCAGGTAGAGCCGTGTGCCTCATCACCTCTCCTGTGAAGGGCCACATCCATTCATGATCTTGAGCCCTCTGCAAACACCACAATGCACCCCTCCCTGAAGGCATCTTGCTGGATGCCTGGTGGAGGAAAGACCGTGCCAGGGTGCAGCTGGGAGAGGACATTTTTTCAGGACCTTACCCCTACTCCAGGACCCTTTCAGGAAGAGCTGACTGTAAATCAGAAATCAGTCCTCTTGGCAGCTTGAAGTGATGTGACAAAGCTGTGCAGCCAGGGAGAGGATCCAGGAGATATTTGTCTGACCAGGAGCTTAGAAAGAAAAGAGAAAGGCCTTGTGCTCTGCATGGGAGAACTAACTCTTTTGGCTGAGGTGAGAGATACAAGCAATGCCAAGCAGGGCCCTGAGTGCCCCATTTGCAGTGAAAATGCCACCACACTGGCTTCTCACAGAGGCAGCTGAGGTGCTCTCCAGACTCCCAGCTCTGGCCACACCACTGTACCATTGCAGCCCTTGGTGTTTGTGATTTAGGCTGGGGAATGTTGACCTGCTGCTTCCCTGAGATGGTGCTCTAGGTCTCCATAACAGAGACAGGTTGAAGGAGCACCACCAGCAAAATTTTCCAGCGCCCCTCCACCCCATTTCATACTGCAGAGGAGACTTAACACTGTTAGGGTGATGCTTCTCCTGGAAGCTGATGACTGAGCCAAGGACTCAGAGCCACACATCATGGGGGTGTTATCAGTCATGTGGGACACAATCCCTCCCAAGGATGTCAGCTCCAGGGGAGATGGGTCACATTTGTCCTGGGCTTCCCATCATGTCCTCCAGAGTGAATGACTCCTTCTCTTCCCCTCTGGACATAGTGCTGGCAGACCACCCTGTTCCCAGCACCTCTCTGGTGTCCCTCCCATGCACATGCTGGCAGCCCTGTCTCAGTATCCTGAGGCTGTTCCCTGTGTAAAGGACAAGACAGAACTGCAATAACCTCACAAGTCACTTATCCTTATGGTATGGCTCAGTTCCCAGCTTCTTTCCTATTATGTCCTTAGTCTCATACAATTTGCATTAAGGTCATGGGATGAGACTGGATAGGATGGGAGGCTCTCACGTCTTCCAGAGGTTTGGGGGAAAAAGAGTCACAAAGGCAGGCAAGGACTCTGTTGGGTGCTCCACACTCAGGGAAGGGGTGGAACCAGCCTCCTGCACCAAGAAGGGTAGGAAATGCTGGAGACGCCTGCTTGCCTGCCTGTGCTTGAAGCTGCAGTCATCTGCCAGCCCTGTTGTGCAGCAGTTTTAGGAAGGAGAGTGGCACCCTGCAGCGCCCTGTCCCCTGGCTGCCCGGGGAGGAAAAGCAGGTTCTGTGCAAATGTGCTCCCTCCGAGGCTGAGACCAGCTAAATGCTGATGCGGCTCATGCAGAGACTGTCATCCAGATGACTTGTGGGGAGCAGCGTGGCTGAGGATGGAAGGTGCCACAGGAATTAAAATGACTGTCTCCACATTATTTGTGAGCCCGGGATGGAGGCATTCATCAGCAAGTCTCTCTGTAGAGTACAGCTTCCCAACTGCTCTGCATTTTCTGTTGTAATATGTATACATGTCTTATTGCAGCGGAAGGCAGAGCCTCTGGTGCCCTTGGGGACACCCCAAAGGACCCTAAACATCTGCACAGGGCTGGTGGATACAATAGAGGACAGCCCCTTGCACCCTTGAAAGGCCAGGTGGGATCTCCTGGACATCTCCTCAGGGGCTGGAAACCTCCACCAGACACATGAACTGCACCCTCAAGGTCACAGAGTAGAAAAGCAGCTGGAGTTGGTTCACATTTTCTTTTTTTAAACAAAATGAGCCTTTTCTTAGATACTGTTTTCAGGAATTTCATCAGGAAGGAAAAGATGTCTTTTATTTCAGGAACATTTTCTTAATGCTCCAAACTGACAGGCACACTGACAGCAAAAACATCCTGAACCCCCCTAGACTTTCATTTTTTGCACACAAGAAAATTTGCATATGTTAGCATATATATTTGATATATAATGTGTATATCCTCTGAAAAGTAATTAGTATTTTTTCAACCAGCTGCAATGATCACATGTTCCTAGGCTCCGTGCTGGCATAATTGGATGAAACTCTGTTGTACGTGTTATACTGCCGGTTTGAAGAACACATCCAAAAGTTCCCATCTGGCCCCAGGATTTCTGAATTTCTGTCAGTGTTTTAAAGCATCTCTACCATGGCTGAAAGATCAGTACAACGTGAGAGGCTGTGGAGGCTGAGCCTCAGTGTTAAAGGTCATGTCCAAAATCCCCATCAGAATTTGTGCAGACTCCTGAAATCAGGAGACCAGGGAGACAAAGTAGCTTAGAAAGCCCCAGTCCCTGACAGCACACTTGAAGAGTGGGGGCTATGGCTTCAATAATCTTGTTTCTGCTTGTTTTCAGTTATCACATCATGCAACTAAACAGGGAAAGCCACTCCTGACAGCAATGTGTCATGGAAGAAATGGTTTCTTCTGAGGACACTGCGAAGGCTTTCTGAGGATAAAGAATAAAACTTGTGCAACTTGTTAAAGGAGCTGCAATACAGCAGTTGAAAGGAGAACTCTGTGTATCACTGAGGATATGAACCACCTGCCTAAAATTGGTTGCCAACATGCTTATGCTGTGGTCGGGTGAAAATGCTCCTCATCCTCCACTCTGGCCGGATTTTGTCACGGGGAAAGCAGGCAAGAGGCAAAATGCAAGGGTGACTTACATGTTTTCTGATGGAGCAGCAGATGGAACTTTTTTTTATCAGCAGATTTAAAAGACTTTAAATCTTGTGAAGACTTCAGGTGAAGAAGAGTTTAAGAAGTAAGAAAGGGTAAGGCTTGCTTTCAAGTCTCCTCCAAGAGGAGTTTTGTTGATGCCTCTGAGCAAAGCAGTTTTGGGTTCAAGGGGGGCTGAATTCCCCATCGTTAAAAGGAGCTCAGCTGCACTTGTCCACCTTTCAAGGGCATTGTGGGCATAAATACTGCCAAATGCTGAGATGCTACAGCAATCACACATACACTTGAATTAGAAGGTTTCCATGTTGCCCAGAGGCAGCCATTTGCCAGCTGGAAGCTCACTGCATTGAGAGGTTTTATTTCAAAGTAAGCTCAGGCACAACAGCAAATGACATCCCGGTGTGTCTGGCGGTGAAGGATGACGTGGTCTGAGGAGCTCTCTAACAGCATGCTTTGAAGCAATTTTGAAGGAGCAAGTCTTGATAGCCATGCCTGCGGATGGAGAGCAGCATGGAAGGCCATGGTGAGGTTGTTATTTGCTGCTTGTGATGTGCTGGCTGGAAGTCAGGCTCCAGGCTTGAGACAGCACAGGCACCTCAGATCTTCAGCCTAGATAGCAACAGGGAACCTGTTTGCTGGTTCCTCTCAGTACATGCTTGAGCTAATTGCAAAATGTGAAGGATGATGAATGGCAGCAGAAAGGATACCTGACAGAAGGCTCAGGAAAAGGCAGTGCATGTTCACAAGAGCTTGAACACTCACAAGCAAAAACTGTTTTTCTTCCAGTCAGCTCTCACCAACAAAGTGCAGCTACTGTCACTGGTGGTGCAGAACCCAAAATGTGTAACAATGAAAAACTTAGTTTAGGAAAGCCAGCTGGGGGAAAGAAATTCAGGAATATTTTTATTTCATTGGCCCTATTTGTGGACAAAATACTAGTGCAGCCCTGGATTTCATGCTGTTGCAAGCTTCAAAGCTATTGCTCTGTGCCCTTCAGTCAGAGGAACTTGGACTTCATGGGCATCCTCTGGTCAACACAGGAACAATTCCCCTTAGCAGAAGGGTCACCAGTTTGCTGACAGGGCAGGCTGGCCCCCTGGCATGAGGACAGAGCACACAGCAGCACTGTCATGCAGAACACCAGCCCAAGATTGGCAGCACTGAGACCTTGCTAGGAGCCACCAGGGCCAGGAGAGGCACCAGGGCCAGGAGACAACACCATGTACACCATTTAAAGCTGCCCAGTGATAAATCCTCCAGGTTCTCTAATTGTTTTCTCACTCTACAACCTTCTTCCTCACCAGCCATAAGACTCCTGTTCCAGGCTCTAAGCGTTACCATGGTGTTCAGGCCACCAGGGTCACCTCACCAGCTCTATCAAAGCCCCTTGAACAATAAACTGCTGAAATCACTGGCTATCTCTGTGATTCCAGCAAAAGGAGTGTTACAGTTCTCCTTTGTCCCCAGAGCAGATGCTCTGAGGTGTCTAAAGGCTTCATGAGTCCAGTCTCAGATCACTTTCCCCATGATCTGTGCAAGCTGGAGGCAGAGCTGTGCTCACCCTGATAGTCCTTGTTGAGCTCTCATGCCTGTGGTGACACGAGGGACCCAACACCCAAGTTTTTCTCACACTTGCTCGTCTCGCAACCTTACAAGGGATACAGAATGGCAAGAGTATTTTTTTATGACTGCATTTTTTTACACCTCCAGATGTTTCACTTCCTTTTTTCCCTCCCACCCCTGGTGACACAACGATGAGAGACTCATTCCTGGAACTGGGTTAAGATATTTGCCTACCAGCTTGGGAATTACATTTTGGGGGGATTGCTTTTAACTTGTCTTTTCTCAACTCTAGCACCTGCTGGTTATTCCCTTTTGCCCGATGCCATGTCAGTAGGCTTGTTCTCCCCTAAAAGGATTCTACTAAACTCCAGCCCACCCCTGCAGAGCCCTTGCGAAGCACAGACAGGCTTCAAGGACTGCCCAGTTTTGCATTTATCTCACAGTCCTCCAGCTTACTCATCTCCCAGTTTGATAAAATCTTTTTAAGGCTTCTTACAATCCCTCATAGTTCTGTCCTTTCATCAATTTCTTTCCTTCTTCTATTAACAAATAAAACCCTGCACAGTATGATGCCACCTGGATAGATCTCACCTCTTGCTCTGTCCTCTTGCTTCTCCAATCCATTAATAAATATTTTCAGTGATGCCCCTCCCAAAGCTAGTCCCTTGATTCTTTCCCATTTAACCTCCCCCTGCTCCAAGGATCATTTATTCACTCCTACCCTTTGTATCCCGTTGCTTGAGCAGTTTTTGACCCACAACAGGATGCTGCCCCTTACCCCACAGATGTTTATTTTCCTTAAGAGTCTCCTGTGAGGAATTCCACCAAAAAGCCTTTAGAAAAATCCAAGTAAATT
The DNA here is from genome assembly GCA_013398275.1 of Promerops cafer. Lineage (NCBI taxonomy): Eukaryota > Metazoa > Chordata > Aves > Passeriformes > Nectariniidae > Promerops > Promerops cafer. The sequence goes on along the minus strand of VZSE01001156.1, from coordinate 255,319 downwards.
ACGTCCAGAAGAGTCCTTTATCCTATTTGCTGTATTAACTCTTTCCCAGGTTTTGGCAGGCTCAGAAGTCACAGATTTCTGTGTCTGCTGCATTCATGCTTGTCCCCACATGCTGTCTGTTCAAAAATCTGACCAGATTTTTTCAGGGCTGGGGTGCTCTGAGTTACTCACCCAGCACTGGATTTCTCAGGATCCTACCAAACCAAAGATCCACAGGACCCCTGAGTATGGTGCCATCTTAACACAGGGAGGGATTTTAAAATAAGGACAAAACTGTGGAGCCCAGATGAATGTTCCCACTTTAATTAGCCAAATCATCCCCCTGGAAAATGTATGGGGAGAAAAAATACCTTTTTGTATATTTTCAGATTTTGATTAGATTTCTGTATCTTTCATTCACTGTTTTTGTTTACTTCTAAAGTTTCTGTGTTTTTTTAGAAACATTTTAGTTAATGTTCATTCTTTCACCATGGGGTCTTTTAGGCAATCATAAGCCTTTTTCAGATAGAAAAGAATCCCTGTGTTTTTTTCAAATAGAAAAACCACCTTCTTTCAACAAGAGATCCTGGGTTTATTCCCTGGCATCTCCACAAGGGTGCTGCTCTTTACCTCTGGGTGCTGTGAACCCTTCAGAAGGACCTCGACAGGCTGGAGGGAAGGGTAGAGAAGAACTGCCTGAAGGTCAGCAAAGTTGAACTGTCTGAAGTTCAGTGCAGGTCCTGCACGTGGGGAGCAACAAACCCATTCACAGCCTGGGGGATGCTCTGCTGAGAAACAGAGCTGAGGAGAAGGAGCTGGGGGTTGTGGTGGACAAGAAGCCTCCCCTGAGCCAGCAGGGTTCCCTGATGGAAGGCCAGTGGTTCTTTGGGGTGCCTCAGGAAGGGCATTGCCAGGAGGTCAGGGAGGTGATCCTGACCCTCTGCTGAGCCCTGTGTGCTGTGGAGCACTGTGTCCAGTTCTCAGCTCCTCAGGACAGGGGAGATGTGGAGCTCTTGGAGCAGGTCCACAATTTCTTGGTGTATAAGACATGGCCAAGATCTTTGTTTGAACGTTATCTGTAAGTTTAGTGTTCAGCTTTTGGAAAGATGTTGAAAACTGAATGACTGAAAAAAGGAGCTGTAAAAATTATGGGAGCCCTAGGAAAAAAAGAAAACTTGGAAATGAATGTGAAGAAATTTATCCTATTTAGCCTACCAGAGAGAAGGGTAAGAAGTAATTTGACCTATAGGTATCTATACAGGAAGATGGTATTTGATATTACAGTCCTCTTTAATTGAGCAGGCAAAGCAAAATGAGATCCAATGTCTGGAAGCTGAAGATGGAAAAATTAAAGGTGGATATAAGGTGCAGCTTTTTTTTATTTTTAATAGGCTGAGCAATTAACCACTGGAGCAATTTCCAAGAATGGAAAAATTATCCATCACTTGAGGTTCCAAAGTCAAGACTGGATGGCTTTCTGAAATGCACATCCCCTGTCAGTGCCCAGTCACGAGTGCCATGCGGGACTGCTGTAATTCCATGGATCAGGTCCTCCAGGAGGTCAAAACCAATTACCATAATTGCACTGTCTGCTTTAAATTCCCTGAATATCCATAGCCCTTTCTCCACCACGTTTCTAAGCCATGACTACTTAAGAGCAGCACATCAGAAACCTCTGTTTAGGTTGAAAATATATCTAAAGGAAAAATTGCCATGGTGTCCTTTCCTTTCCCCTCTCTAGATGGCCTTTGGGAGCACAGAGGCAGCACTGAACACCTTTCCCCACCACTTTTGTCTGGAAGGTGCACCTATGGAAAGGCTGCCTGAGGCTGGTCCCTCCCTGTCAATCCCCTCCCTGAGCTGGGCCGTGGATTCCCACCTGCCATTGTCTCTCTATCCCAGCATCTTCCAACCAAGCTACTCCCAAACCAGCCACTTCGTGTCTTCCCCCAGTGGGGCTTGTGTTTGTGAATTCCCTTCACCATGTTTGTTTTGCTGTGATGTTTGCCCCAGTACTGCCTAACCAGATCTGGCTGTTCTCGAATACCACTGCCTAAAAGTGGCCTCATTGTTTTCATGCATTTACCCTAAATTTCCACTGCTTCCTATTGCTTCACACCTTGCATTAGGAAAATGAGGTTATCATGTGAACCCAAAACTGGGCATTCTGAAGGTTCTCTTACTCTTGCTGCCTGTTTCTGGCAGCATGAAGAGCTGACACAAAGAGTGACAAGAGGAACCATGCATGCTTTTGTACTCCTGCTTCCAGGGAATTCTCCTTATTGTGTGTTTATAGAGCATCTTGCAGAGCTGGCCTGCAATGCAAGTTCCCCAGGGGCATGCAGAGAGGAACCGTTACTATCAATTATTGCAATTATTGCAATTATAATAATTATTATTCTGTCACTTAAATTTCAGCAATTAATTTTTCCAGAGTCTAGTTCAAGCCATTTTCTCTCTGCCAGATGCTGATCACAGCACGAGCGAGGTGCAGCATCTGCTGCTGATCAGAATCCTGTTTAACTCATGAAATACCACAGAGGCAGGTGCCTGGTAAAGTGCAGGCCTGGGTCTCTTTGATGGGCTCAGGGAGAGCCCATCAAAGCAGCTGAGTGTGCAGTGTGATTTTTATGCTGCAGGCCAGGCATGATGTTAGGCTGGGTATTGCAGGCTGGAATGGGACTACACTAAACTGGGCTACAAGGGTTCAGAGCCAGGATGTTGTCAGACTAAGGTGAAGGGTGGGGGGTGGATTATTCAAATTTAGGCAGCTGAAGGCTGTGTCTCTGAGCTATGGCAGCTGTCTAGCAACCCATCAAGAGAGCCTGGACATGCCAAGGAGCAGTTCCTCCCATCCTCACAGGAGCAGCTCCGAGCAGTGTATCACCTCACCCTCTGGAGACACCTCGTTTTCCCCACTGGTTTCAGTGAAGCCCAAAGTGTCTGTTTAGATCAGACAGCTGCCTAAAGGGGGAGGAAAATCATACCCTTCACATTCTTAATTGTAGGTTTGATAGGAAACCTTGACACATGAGAGGAATCCATCAATCCAGAGGTTTGGGAGCCACCAATTCCAGATAAATGTAGGAAGGACAAAGCGAGTGGCAGTTTCCTCTCACCAGCCAGCATCAAGTGACACTAATAACACACTGTTTTGGCAAAAAACAATACAGAATATACAGGTCACCTTCCTGAGTGACTGATTTGAGACCTCAAATTGGTGTCAGTTGGACAGGTCCATTGAGAAGTATTTAGTCTTTTNGTGGGACAGGCCCTTTGGAAATTTTTTATTTTTTTTTTTTTTTTTTTTTTTTTTATCAGCTCAGAGCTGGCTTACACCATATTCAGGGTGTAATATTAACCTCACACGAGGTGCTCCTTCCTTGGGCATCACTGCTGCTCCTCGTAATAAGCATTCTTCTACTGCAGACCCTGAGAAATTCTACACCCAGGCCAGCAAACTTGAAATGAAGGCAGGGAGCTGTACCTCAGGAGGCAGTCATTCTAGAAATGCTCACAATAGATATTCAGCTCACTGCTGTAAGAAAGGGACTGAACGATACCTTTGAATCTTTCAGTAGCAAGACAGTAGGCAGGAACTAGGAGATTGCTGCTGACTTCTTATTGATATCGTGTCCAATTCTGTGTTTCCACCTTCCAAAAAGACCTTTAGTTAATTGGAAGAGGATAAGAAAACTGCTGCCACAATGACTTGATGTTGGGGAAGGTTGTCTTCTAGTGAGGAATTCACTTACGTTATTTATCCAAGGGAACATTAAGAGGCAATTGGATCATGGCCTATGGGTCTGGGCATTGAAAAACAGTCCAGGGAAATAAATGCGACTTTGATTTGCTGCGAAAGGACGTCTGAAAATCCAGTGGTAGGCAGAGGAAATGCAGTCACACTGGTAAAAAAGTTCAGGAAGTGAGTGGATAACAAGGCTTGGCAGGGTGTCCCTTACTCATCTTAAAGTCAAGGTTGGGGATGTGCCGTGGTGCTCACAAGTATTATGTGAACAATGCAGAAATTGGTGGGGTGGAACTTACTTCTCCTCACTGCTGTTTGGTGTTTTGGATTCTCTGATTCCCAGGGCTACAAACAGCTGCATTTTCTCACTGATAACAGATAAAAAGTCTTTCTCACACACAGCAATATGAGTTAGGAGTGTAGCAAACAGTCTGCCATTTTAGGCATCAGGACAATGTTTGTTCTGTAAAAGACACTATTTAACTTCACTTGTGTGGTTGCTTTAATGTTTCTTGGTGATCCATGGGAAGATATCCAGAGAAAAAATAAAATAAATGGACCAGAAACCAGACATGAAACACCTTGCTTTCAATTTGTCTTTTTCAAATTAAGAGAATTATAAAATAAAAGGCCAGTTTCTTTAGGATACACCAGCAAAGGCCATATTTAATGCTGTGTAAAGTAGGTGAAGGTTTCTACTATTTCAGTAGTCTTTTTAGTGAGCTCTGCTTTAGTGATGGTGTTTAGAAGTTCTCTAGCTGAAAAAAAAAAAAAAAAGAAAAAAAGAAAAGTAAGGATGATTTTTCCTTTTTTTTATGGCAGAGCTGCAGAAGGCTGCAGGCTGAAATCTAGGTCTGTGAGTGGGCCTCCTGGGGTGGGTTCAAGACAAAGCTGGACCCTGACTCTGCTTCCACATTTTTGAAAGGCTTCGGGACAGCAAGACTGGAGGTTTGTTACATGAAGGCAATTTGCCCATGGTAACTGATCAAAAAAGAGATAAAGAGGTGGGAGAAATAAGCTGTGTGAGTGACTTCATGAGTGTGCTGAGTTTGACAGGGATAGAGTTAATATTTTCCACAGGAGCTACTATGGGGCTGTGATCTGGATTTGTGCTGAAAACAGTGTAGATAACACAGGAATGTTTTATTTATTGCTGAGCAGATCTCACACTGAGTCAAGGCCTTTTCTGCCTCTCACGCCACCCCACCAGTGAGGGGGCTGGAGGCTGGGAGGGGACACAGATGGGACAGCTGACCTCAACTGACCATGAGGACATTCCGTACCATATGGCAACGTGCTTAGTATATAAATCTGGGTGAAGAATCTAGGGGAAGGGGGAACATTTGGAATGGTGGAAGCTGTCTTCCCAAGTAACCATGAGGCGTGATGGAGCCCTGCTTTCCTGGGGAAGGCTGACCATCTGCCTGCCCATGGAAATGGTGCTTGAATTCCTTGTTTGGTTTACCTGTGAGGCTGTTTTCATCTCAACCCGTGAGTTTTCTCACTTTTCAACTCCTCTGATTCTCTACTCCATCCCTACACAGTGGGAGTGAATGAGTGGCTGTGCGGGGTCTGGCTGCTGTCTGGGGTCAAGCCATGACAATGAGGAATAAGTACCATTTCTTTAATCCAGCAAAGGATGGCACCAGTCAGAGCCAGCAGCTAGAATTCAATTGAGGCAGATGAAATTCAATTCAGAAGGAAAGCACAGGTTTTTCACTGTGAGACCAATTAACCACTGAAACAAACAATGAAGGAAGCAGAGGTTTCCAGCCCTGCTCATAGATTGGGCTGACATGCCATATGGAGCCACACGTGGATCCAAAGTGGGGTAAAATTGGGCTACATGAGGTGAGAGAACATCTCCTGATGGTGGTAGTCAGGTGAAGCTCTGCCCTCCAAGTTATCACTGGCCAAAGGGGATGACCGTGTGGCCCATTTGCAGTTTTAGACACAGACTGGACTTCTCAGCCAGGACCATGCAGAGACATTTCAGCAGGCTCTGCTCAGCTACAATTGCATAATGAAGTCCTTTAGGGAGGAAATGTTTATGTTTAGTTCACTAATAGGGCTTCATTAAGAGCCTTTATAGACCAAAAGAAAAAGAGTAACACCATCAAAGGTTTCTGATGAAGAGAAAACAGCAAAATAAGAGAACCAGAATTTACAACATACCAGGAATGTGTGAGCCCATTCCCTGGAATGAACAGAGATACAGTTTCTTCATTGACCTAGGAGGACTTTTAGTGCTTATTTGCATATGAAAACATGTGCACAGAGAAGCATAAGCCCTCAGAGGTGTCAGCATTCCCAGGGGTCAGTCCTGGCTGGGCTGGAGTGCATCCAGCCTGTTTTGCAGAGTACAGGTCCACAGGTGTGAGAGCCTGGGTCAGTGATGGATGCATCTGGAGGATGGAGTCTGAGAGGGTGAAAGAGACTGCAGAGTAGTGCCACAACAGGACAAGATCCAGCCCTGGCCATGCTCTGAGTACCCAATTTCTTATGTTTTGCACTCTCTGCAGGAGCAGCTTGAGGTGGATGACACCCCAGTTGCAGGTGATCCAGGGGGAAATGCACACACAACTACCAAACCACCCCTCCCTCTACGTGCCTAATCCAAGGGGTGGAGGGATCACGTGAATGATCCCAAATCCCCCAGTGCTTCTCTTGCTGGAAGGCAAAGGGTCATGGCCTGAGTCACAGGTAAATACAGCCCTCCAACACCCCAGGAGAGGAACCCCTCCTCTGTGCTTGTTCTTGTCCTTTCTCTACTGGCTGTGTCTGCTAATGAGGAAGGGTCTCTGGCAGAGCCTGCAAAGGGAACCTTGCAGACACTGATGTCTCTGAGCTTATCTTGGCAATCAGAGTTGTGCAGTCCCAGCTCTCTTCAAGACTCACCGTAGTCCCTATGTCTTGCCAGCCAACACCAAGACCTGAAGTCCTGGGAAAACAGACCTTTCTCTCCCAGACAAAAGCAGAATGAAAATGAAATATTACCTATGTGAAATGTCTCCCTTGCAGTGAGTTGTGGGACAAAATTTGCCAGTGGAAAGGACCTCCTAGGCTGCTGCAGTCACTCATCCACAAGAACCAAAGCCTCTAATCCCATTAAGAAACTTATCTTTCCTGATGGACAAAAAAGCTTTCTCCCATCAAACGTCTATTCTGATGGAAATCTTTATACCAGAACTCTTTCTGTCTCACAAAGGGCCAGGGTGCAATCTAAGCCTTTGATGTTGTGTTTGGAGTATAATGAAAGGCATTAATTTGAATAGAATTATTGAAATGGCATGTCTGTTTCTGCTATTAATAGAAAAGTCTTAAAACAATGAGCAGCAGAGATGGGGTCTATTGCAGCGAGCAGGAACAAAGGCAGAGCATTTTGCTCTGGTTGTATTATGGGAATGGCCTCAGGTCTCTAATGTGCTGGGCTCTGCACAGAACAGAAACAACAAACCTTGCATGAGGCTAAAAGAGCAAAATCTTCAGACCTGGGCTCTGTCTGCACATCTCCTACAGCTCAAAAGCTGCAGTGCATCAAAGAAAACTGCACAGAATGGTTTCAAACCAAATCAGAGGTGATGGGTCCTCATTTACCTGGGCAGGTCCTTGCCAGAGGGTGCTATGGCTGCTGAAAGTTTATCTGGGTCCAAGGTGAGACTGAATGAATATTCAAAAGAGAAATCCAATGAGGATCAAGCCTACTAATATTTGTAGCATGGGAAGGATGCAGGAGGGGAGGATCATACCTGCATGACATGATATTATGCCTTTCTTACACATTTCACTTTTATGAGGATGCTGAGATACCTGAGCTTTAATCTGACTTAATAAAATTGTTCTGATAGTTTTGAGTTCTTCTCATCCCTGTATGTAAAGAAGCATTTGTATTTTTCTATCTGTGCATCATTGCATAATAAGCTGAAAATCATAGATCTAAGGTGCATTCTGTGGTGAAAAAATAAAAACCCCAAACAACACTTTCCAAGGGCTTGAGTTTCTAATAATTGTCTCTTTGTCTTTCCTGTTTGCTTTCCAGGAACAGGCTGGCAAAGTGACTCAGGGATCACTGCTCCTGTGCTGTATTCTGGGAGCAGAGCTGGCAAAGTGGGGTGAGGCACTTTGTGGGCACTGGCTCCACAAGGAGCTGACAGTGGGAAATAGCTTAAGGAAAGCTCTCTGTGTGGGGTGAAATTAGATAGTTTCCCTGTCCCAGGACACTGAGAATCTCTGGGGAAAGGTGGCAGAAGCATGCTTTTGCCACAGAGTGTGGCACAGAGCCCAAGAGTTCAAGAACCCTCACGAAGAAACTACTCAGTGGTAGATGCCACAAATCCCACCAGCATCCTCAGCAGCTGTTTCCATGAGGGAAGGACCACAGTGAGTGATGTGAGTTTTTTCTTTGCCTTAACAGGTGCTTTCTGGCTCAGATAACCTCTTCACCTGTATCCACTAACCTTACCTCCAGAGCTGGTTTGATGGGCACAGCATGATGCAAGTCCCAGCTTTGGAAGGGGCTAAGAGCACACATGGGCAGCATGGAGATCAGCTGCAAGAGGAGTCTGGAGGAAACCTGTGTGCTCTGGGATGCCATTCCCAGCATTTCCTTCTGCCCTCCACCATGCATGGAGCAAGAAGTCTTGCCTTGCACATCTGCTCTGAGTCCCTGGCGCGGCTTTGCTTTCTCCCCAAGACACCAACATCAAGGCTAGACACATCCTCTCTCCTTCTGGTTCTCTGTGGTTCTCCATTGCACTGCTGGGGTTTGAAAACATTCACACACAGAGGTCCTGCAGGGCTTTGAGAAAGTGCTCAAGGCTGGAAATTACCCAGGGTACAGACAGAAAGAAGAGAAACCAGTTTGGAGAGCAGAGGAGCAAGGGACAGGGATGGGATGCTAGTTAAAATTAAAACTGTGAGATGGGGGAGACCAGAAGAAGCTGATAACGGGAGGCAGCATCCCAACTTCTGGTCTTCAATACTTTGGTTTTAATTACCTGGCAAATCCTCCCGTAACATTCCCATCCCTTTCATTCAGGACGCTGCGGTTTCTTTCCTGTTAGTCACCACAGACAAAGCCAGCACCACATTTTACCTTCCCCAGGCTGGGAGAACAAGGCTGAAGATTTGCATCTTCAGATGGTGGCGGGCAGCTTGGCAGACAGCGCCGTTGTGCGTTGCTCCCACTGCGTGTGTGCCGCAGCGGGGAGCCTGCTGTGCGTCAGTGCCACCGAGCTTTCTGCGGGAGCCGGCCCCGGCCCCGCCGCGCCGCCGCGCTCCGTGAGCTGACACAGCCCTCTGCTCCGTCTGCAAGGATGCTGGATCCGTCTGAAGGCCAGGAATCAGTGGGCTGGTGGCCACTGTATAACACGGCTTGTGGAGGTGCTGCATTTCTTCTCTGCAGCAGTAACTCAGCCCGGGTCCCCGGTTTGAAAACCCTGAGCTGCTATCACAGCTGCATCACTATTACTTTTGCGTGCTGCTGCAGAGTGATGCTGGATAGAATATCCAGCAATGTGAGCAATTAAGGGCATGTCTGTAGGTATTGAAGGTCATAAAACAATTTTTCAGCACAGCAGGAGGGTCCAGTGGAAGCAGGAGACCCATGATGCATCTCCTTCAAGGATGCAGTCTCAAGCTCTGGAATGATCCTTGGGACCTGCTTTGTGCAGGGCATGCTTCATCCACTGCAACAGAACTGCCCCGGAATGCATTTTGTTTAGTGTTTTATTTAATTCACCCCCCAGCTGCTGCACCATACCCTCTGTCTCACAGGCTGCCTCTGAAGCACAGCAGTGCAGCTCTTTTCTGGGGGCTGTGTGGGCTGGCACAGAACAGATACAGAAGCTTACTGTACCTGAAGAACTTGCAAGCTGTAAACTTCTCCCTGCTTATTATCTGGGCTGATTGACTGCTGGGTTTTCACATACACTTACAGAAGCCTGGTCTCCCAGGAACACCAGCAGAGAGGACTGAAAACCAGTGGAAAATGGCAAAGCCAATGAAGTTTTTTATGGCGCCAAACTGAGCATCTACAGCTAAGGCAGACATACATACAGTATCAATGATGCATTTAGAAGGTTACCTCTCAGATAAAAGGGAGTTGCAACAAGGAGATTTCTGCAGCCTTGCTTCTTTCCTCTTCTTACTCTTCCCTGAAAATTGTCGTTGTTGAAATGGCAAGACCTGCAGCACATGGGAGGAGCAGCAAACACCAAATAATGCCTGGGACAAGACCAGCAGCAGACAAAGGTCCATACTGTAACCTATGCAGGTTCATTAGAGTCTGGCAATTACGCTGCTTGTTAATTGCTGCTGTACCAGTCTGGATGGAACAGCATTGGCACCTCTGGGTTGGCACCAGTGTGGCCCCACACTGCTCCACCTCTCCTTGGCATTGCTCACCACCTTGCTCCTCTCTGTCCTTTGGCAAACCTGTCCTGCACATTTGGAAACGATGAGATAAAGCTCACAAAATGAAGAGGTTTTGAGCAGGTGCTGGATCTATTGATTCGTCTGCTGGCCTTTCAATTGCTGGGGGTCACATCTCCAAATTCAGCCATGAAATAACAAGGACTATAAATAAAACAAACAGGCTGAGACTTTTCACAAGGCTCCAGTCACTAGCAACTTCTAGAAGACAAAGTACCAGGTGATACAGAAGTCCTCAGGATGAACAACCAAAGCTGTCAGGCTGTAATCCATGAACATTTCTCTTACCAGCCATGTGGGTGAACACCTCTCTCACCACCTCCTCTGCCACCAGCATCTCTTTCTCCCCTCTCTGCACCACTTCTGTAAGCAGATGATGAACTCTAGGTGATCTGGCTTAAACATAGGTGTGTGTACATATTTCCATGTTTAATACATATATCCTTACAGACAGCCAACTTTCTGTCAGTTCACTGCCTGGAGTTGTTGTGTGGCTTCACAAAAAGGGGATGCTTTCCCATCATTTCCACCATTTGCCACGAACAACCACTGTGAGATATCTAGCCCGCCCTTAAATAATTTTAGCAGCAATTCCTCTGACATCTCCCTGTGGACAGAGTTTGACAGCCAAAATCAGCTCTTCCTGAGAGCACTCCTCTCTATTTTTCAGCATAAATTTTCTTTTCCTTCCACTTTGTGCAAGAGAGCCATGGTACAACAAATGGTTTTTTTTTTTCCTCAGGATCATCGACTCATAGGATCATTGATTCATAGGATCATTGACTCATAGGATCACTTAGGTTGGAAAAGACCTTTAAGATCATCATGTTCAACTGTTAACCCAGCAATTCTGTGTTCACCACTAAACTATGTGTGTAAGAATAGCAGATCTTCTAGACAAACCCTCCTGGAGTCACATACAGCAGTTGCTGTGCAAAATCTGCTCATTGCAGGGGCAGAGGCTGAAGGGGGGGAACCCAGGGTGGGCTTCCCAAGGGGGCTGCTGAGCTGAGGGAGGTGGCTCTGCATGGTGTGGGAGTGACCTGGCATCCCAAGGATTTGTGTGAATAGAGTCAAGACAAATGGGTGCACGGAGACAAAGCTGTGGCAGGGCTGGGCAGTGATGATAACAGCAAGAAACAGAGTTTCATGCCAGGAAGTGGTGGACTACCAAGAGGTGCTGAAGGTCACTTAAGCTTCCTTCTCCTAAGTATTACTCCAAAATATTACTAAGGGACAGGTGTGAGTGAACATTTTTTTCTGAGGATCCTGGGGTGTTGCACTCTAGTTCCTGCTGCTCCCTGGTCCCCTGTGTGCATTCATTCCATCAGGCTCCCAGCAGACTGCTCTGGCTCACCAAGGCACCGTGTGCCAGCTGAGCCAGGTACCTCTGGGTGCTGCAGACAGAGTTAATGGCTCTGAGTCAGAAGAGGCTGCTCAGCTGCAAGTGAGGGGGTTAAAAACCTCAGCCAACAGCAACACAACTGTTTGCTCCTCCCTGCTGGCACTGACAGACCACTCTGTCAAAGCCACCCCGTGACAGGAGTGCCACAGCTGTAGGGGCAGAGAAAAGCTGGGTCAGTACACTGCGAGCTGTGCACGTCCCTGCTTGCCATTTTGCTTTTACCTGAGACTCCATCTCCCTTCTGCAAAATGGGAGTTTGCCATTGAACTTCCTTCTCCCCAGCCTTTGCAAGCTCAGTGCTCTGTACAGGGTGCGTGGATAACCAGGGGGCTGCTTTTTTGCAGGGGTGAGTCTCCTGCTACTCGCTCTGGGCTGGAGGCAGCTGGGTGGGTTCTCCTTTGCCTAGTAAGGTGTGAGTATCACCACCACACCACAGGACCTCTCTGCCAGCAAGAGCATTAGAAGGATTTCCTCTCCTCCACCCGGTGCCTGCTGCATTATCCCAGAAGCTTCTTGCTCTTCACATGCCCTCTCTCCTGCTGAGTGGGTTGAAACTGGTCTGTGTGAAAACTGAGAGGGGAGGCACAGCAGCCCCCTGTGCACATCTGCACAGAGGCACTGCTGGAGCAGATGCCTGTCCCTGAGGATGCTGGGCAAGGTGAGCATGTCGTGCCTCATCCCCCAGGAGCCAGTGTCCTCTGCAGGGGTGAAACTTGGCAGGCAAGGTACAAGGACAATTCAGAAAGGCAGGTGGTAAAATGTAATTTCAGATCCCATGCAGGAAAGAAAAGAGAAAAAAGAGAGACTGAGAAGACTGAATTATTTGCTAGTTTGGAATGATTAGTTTTTCATCTTCTCTAGAGTATTTGCATAATCTTTTTTTTTTTTTTTTGGTACATGTAGGATTTTTTGTTTTGTTTTAATTTTTTTGCTTGTGATTTTTTTTTTAATGAAACACTTTTTTGTCTGCGCTACCTTGGCAGCCTCTGTTTGAGCATGAGCAAATTATTCTGTGTTTACTGCCATCAGAAGATGCCAGCTCTTAGGAGCCTCACAATGCAATTGCAACCAAAGCCTTGGAAAAGGGGAGAAGCTGGGGACAGGGAGGTCACCAATCTGAGTGGTGCCACCACTGGCACAGAGCAAGATTCCTGCACCCAGTGCAGCAGCCTGTGCGTATCCACAGCCTGTCTCATCCCTGCAGGGCCACGGTGTGTCCCTTTAGCTTTCCAGCCCGTGGCTGTGGGTTCAGGCAGGGGATGGTGCCCAGTGTGGCGTGGGTGGAGGTGTTGCTGAGCAGAGCCAAATCGTGCTGCTCCTTGGCTTATTCAGCATTTCTCTTGATCAGAAAGTACTAAAGCTCAGAAACTTAGCAGAGGCTCTGCCAGAGTGTTTTCAACTGGTTATTGAGATCCCTTGCTAAGCCCCTTCGGCACATCGTCAGGCTGACAAACACAAGCATTGCTGAAAAAAATGGAGACATTTCATTTAAAAATTGTGCTGAAACCCAGCGTTCAGCCTTCTCTGCAAGAAAATGTGATTAAACATCTCCTCTTTAGCTTGAAAACACTTGCCAAGTTTTATCTGAAAATTCATTACACCCTCTCTCCACATACGTTTTCCAATGAATGCGCTATTTATCTCCATCCTATTAAAAATATATATAAATATCAATCTCTTACTGTAACACCAGACTGCGGGGCTCATGTGTGGGTTCAGAGCCAGACTTGCTTTGAGCCTCTTCATTCTCCTATCTGTCCATAACTGTGCTGGAAATCTCTGGATGATGGGCTTCCAATCATGTCTTGGGGAAGGGAGAGGCCCCTTCCAAATGGAAAACTGAGTTAAATCATTTCAAAAAGCCCAGAAAAGCCAAAAAAACCCCAAACCAACACAAACAAACCAGAGAAACAAACCAACCCAAAACCTCTTGGAAATAAAAAGTAGCAATCTTCAGGCTCACAGGTTGCTTTGGAGCACCGGGGAAGTGATCCTTGATGGCTAGCACAGAGCTATCCAAGTGCTTCAAGTCCTGATCTCCCCAACCAACCCTCCTCCTAATGGGGAATATTTATTCTGTGTTGACAGAAGTGTGCTCCAGGGTGGGAGCTAATATTAATTATATGACAAAAACATCCTTGGGCAGTGATTTGCATGCGGCCTTACATCAAACAACTCAAGGTCCTATAAAAGAGGAGCGGAGTCTGCTCCTGCTCCCTGCTGCATACTGAATGAATCCAGGCGTGATATTTGATTGCTGTGACCTTCAGGAAGGGCTGAACCTGTTCCCAGCCCTTGCACGCCCACGCAGGTGACTGGCACACACTCAGCAGCCCGTCCTGGTGGGGCTCTTCAAGTAGTTTGGAGAAGCTCTAGTGAAATACTGGGTGTGCAAAGGCACAGGGTGCCTCGAGCTGGGGTCTGCCTCCTTAAACCAGCATCATATTTACAGCTTTATCATCTGCAGAGAACAGCTGGTGCCTCATCCCACTGCATACTCTGCAGTGTGACTCTCTAACTTGCAGTCTGATTTATGGAGCATGCCTTTCTTNGCCCTAGGGTCTGTTTGTCTGTCAGCAAAAGCCAAGGCAAATTAAAGCAAAAGAACTGCAAGGACAGACATATGGTTTCAGCACCAGGTGATTAGGAAAAAAAAAGAAGGAAAAGAAAAGAAAAGAAAGAAGAAAAGTGGCTGAGCCTCTTTGCTTCATGTTCCACCATCAGAACTGACAGGTAAAAGGGCAGATGGGAAAATACCTGCTGAGAATGAAGGAAGATCTACTAAACAGAGATCTATCTTCACTCCCCATGAGGTTATCAATGCTGTGATCTGAGTATGAAAATAACATACTGTCAGAGCCAGGTGCCAGCAGAGGAATTGCCCAGCTATACAGGGCCTCATAAAGAAACAAATCTGGAGTATTTGGAGCAGCCCAGCCAAGGGATATCTGATCCCGGAACTGTCTCTTATTTTGCTTATCCATTTCATTACCCGTGGTTGCCTTTCACTGCCAGAAGACACGGAAACAGCACCATGAAATCCTCTGGCTCAAGGAGATTGGTTTGGAGATGTTTGGGAAATCTTATAATTTTTCCCTCTATCAAAAAAAGAAAAAAATAATTCTGATTTCTCAATACCAAAACTTGCCTTAGGGAATGGTTGGGATTGATAGATTTCCCAACTCTAAAAGTAATTGTTACCAATACCTTTTGGAATTGTAAAACTAAGGGTATCTGACTTCTTTCAGTGCTTACTTAGAAATGCAACCCCAGGGTAACAGAAATGTTTGAGGCGAGAGCAGAGCAGTCGACAATGTCAGTAGTGAAATACTTTGACTGTGCCAAACCAGTCTTGAAGGATTATTATTCCAATTCTAGCCCGATCTGGAATAGACATTTTGTTTGTTTTCCTTTTTTTCCTTTCCCCTTTTTTTTTTTTTTTTTAATCTTAAAAATGTTCACAGCATGGGAAAATAGCTCTGGGGGGACAGGCTCCTGTTCTGCCAGAATCCTATCATCTCTGTGGGGACTCCATGGATATGGTACCAGCAGGAAACTATTGGGAAAAAAGGACAGAGGTACAGAGAGGGCTCTTGTCAGAAGGAAGCTCCCCATGCCCTAACTGCATGAAACTTGGGAAACTCTTTACTGAAGCAGAAAAGATGGAAAATTAGTCGATGCAATTAAACTGAATGTTTCCTCTGAGTCCAGCACTGGGCTGCACCTTAATGACTTGAAGGTAGGTATAAACCAGGTGTGTGGAGTTCCTGAGGGGAATCCCTGTCAAATACCCATTACCCAGAAAGGAGAGCTCAGTGACTTCTCATACCCCCATTTCCCTTAAATGTTTTGCTTACAGAATTAATACCTGCTTATCTTTTTTTTGCTTTGAATATTCCCTGAATGCCTTCTCCCATCAGCTGGGATTCAGGACCTGCATCCTCATTTCAGTGGAGCAATTCTTTTTGTCAAGGAAAGTGTGCAGCTCTTGCTAGTGCTCTGCCCTGCCTCTCCACTAGGATATGGTGGGATTTAGGGTGAGACTTAGCTGCAGCTGATGGGAGCCTCCCCAGAAAAGAAGCTTGTCCAGGCATAAGGATCACATACCTCACCCAGTAAGAGCAGAGTGCCTTAGAAACAGCCCTCAGGATGTGGGGTCTGTATCTTTTCCTTGCCCATGTAAAAAAAGCCCCAGATATATTGGAATCTCATTTCCTGGTGATCCTGAGAGAGGGTGCACCAAGGATGGAAACAATTTTAGGCTGCAGATTAAAAAAGAGGGAAATGAGGGGAAGATGTTGCCTGATGGTGTGAGGACTCTGGAAACCCAAGTATCAGGTGATACAGTAGAAAAAGGAGGCTGAAATGTGGAGAACAGAAAGGGAAAAGTCTGAGAATGAAAGAGAACAGCAGCTGCCGATAGTGTGTCTTTGATGGAGAGGGGATACACACAGCTGCCAAGGGTTTTTTTTTTTACCTTTATGTGTGAAAATTCATGTGAATTATTTAATGAGCAGATTTGCATATTTTCAAATAACTTGCAGTTTATCCTGCCATTGCTTCTCATTCTGTTTCTGTTGACAGAAGCTGTTGCTAATCGAGGAGCTCTTTTTCTGTAAGGTTTTATAAGAGGTGCTCACTGAGACACTGTTGCTCCTTCCAGGAACACACCAGGAGGGGGAAAGGCCTGGGGACAGGATGAGATTTCTCTTAGGATACACACCAAAATCCCATTCCTCAGTGAGAACAAAATCCTTTTCAGATTCCATGCTATGCTTCACTCATGGTGGGAGGAAGCTGAAGGATGACTAGCAATGGTGTGAGGACCAGAGGAGTTGAAAGTGTAGAGACAGGTCAGGAGCCTTTATTCTCTACAGAACAGCAGGCAAAACAAATAATTGCTGTATTAATAAAGCCTGGGGATGTTTTTCTATAAATACGCTTGGGGAGTAAGCACACAGGGGTAGAAGAGCTATTTCAGCCAAAGGATAGTGCTGGCATGAGAACAAATGTATATAAACTGGCCATGAATAAACCAGGCTGGAAATTAGTCGAGGGCTTAGAACCATTAGAGCAATTGGGTTTGGGGCAACCACCCAGTAGGAGCCATGGAGGCAGAAATCCAAATAGCTTTTAGGAGAGAGCACACTCCAGCTCTGACAGGACGTTGTGATGTGTGGCTGCAACAGCAGGGATTGGATTTGGCAAGTCTGGAAGTCCCTGCCAGCCCCACGTTCTTGTGTTTCAAGTGTTTGTGAGGTTTGACTTCTATTTTTTTGTAGATAAATATGGCTTTGTGAGAAAAAGCAAATAAACTGCTGGTGGAAAAATTTATTTGAACATTTTTCAAGGTATTTTAAGGCAAAAAGAGTTGAAAACAAAAGCTGGAAAGCCAGCTCTCACCTCCCTGTCAGAGCTATGACAGCCTGGGGTGTCCTTTCCAGATAGGAAAGCTGAAAAATGAGGGTGTATGGAAGTGTCACTGACCTGTGGGCTCAAAGAGGGCATGGAGATGGGGTATCCTGGAGACAGTGACCACCAAATTCCAGAGCAGTTTCTCAGTCTTAGGCAGGAAAAGTGTGCCACCAGGCGTTACTCAGTGATGGAATGGATTGAGTTGAGTTTCTGAAACAAGTTCCTCCTCATCAGTGCCTTGACAGCCCCCTGCTTCACGTCCCAAGTCAGCAGTGTATTTCCTGTCCTGCCCAAGCCCAGGTTTTTATTTGCTAGTTCCCACTAGGATGTAGCAACATCATGCAGTTTGTGGATGAACAGCCCCGTGCACCGATATACGTCAGGTACCACCTGCTGGGAAGCAGCTCAGCAGAAAAGGCCCTGGGGGGCCTGGTGGGCAACAAGATCCACCAGTGTGCCCTTGAAGCAAAAAGGGACAATGGGATCCTGAGCTGCACCAGGCTCAGCATTGCCAGCAGGTGAGGGGAACTGATCCCTGCCCTCTGCTCAGCCCTGGTGAGGCCACAGCTGCAGCATCGTGGCCGGTGCTTGGCTCCCCACTGTGGGAGAGACATGGATGTGTTGGAGAGTGTCCAGTGAAGGACTGATGAAGGGGCTGGATCATGTCTCCTGTGAGGAAAGGCTGGGGGAGCTGGGACAGTTCAGCCTGTAGAGCACTGAGAGGGGATCTCATCGATGTACAGAAACACCTTAAGGGAGGGTGACAGAGAACGGAGCCAGGCTCTTTCCAGTGGTACCCAGTGACATGAACAGAGGCAAGGAGCACAAACTGGGACAGAGAAGGCTCCTTCTAAACATCAGGGAACACTTTGTTACTGTGAGGGTGACCAAGTACTGCAACAGGTTGAGTCCCCACCCTATGAGACCCCCAAAAGGCATCTGGATGCAGGCAGCCTGCTCTACGTGGTCCAGCTTGGAGAGAGGGCTTGGATAAAATGACAGAATTCTCTGTCAGTCTTAGCTAGCCTATGATTCTGTGAGATCCACAGGCAAATGGTGTTCTGTTTCAAAGGATCTATTTTATTTGCAATCTGCCATCTACAGTTTTCATTTGAAGCCTCCTAACTCCATTGTAAGGAACAGAAAACAACTGGCTTCTCTCCATCTCTTCCTTCCCCCTCACAATCTCGCAAACCTTTCTCACGCTTTGGTTACCAGTTTGTCAAATCTTAGCCTCAGCTTATTCAGTTCCTCCTCACGCAGCTGCAGTTCTATTGCTTTGCTTGCTATTTTTGCCTTTTCCCAAACCTCTCCCAAAACAGCTCACTCTGGGGAGCATCATGACACTGGAAAGTCCCAGGTCACAAACAGCAGGAGACACATACATTAAATTTATAGGCCTCGGTCGTTTACAGAAGATGAAATTGAGGTCTCAGAGAATAGAGAGGCACAATATTGACTGGTAAGCTGATAAATCAACACACAGATTTGGGATGCTGTGTCTGCTTGTTTGCACCAGGAGGATCACTCTGATGAAGGAGCTGCAGATGGGCCTCCTAAACTAGTCCTAAAGCTGTATCTGCTTACCATTCCAGTGGGGCCAATCCCCATTAAACTGCCTGTCCCTTTGGGGCCAGAGTGGAACCTGTCCAAATTCATCCCTGAAGGACTCTGAGTATGATATAGCTGGGGTTGAAAAGTCACCCCTATACTTGAACTGAGAGGGTTGGAATCTGGTACTAAGGTTTTCCATGGCTTGCCTACACATCTCCCACTCTCCTTCCATCAGTGAAGCTCTCTTTGTTTGGACCCATAATTTTCTGGTGTATGAATTGAGAAACAGCAATTGCCAGAGGTGATGAAGCACTGCAATTTAGCTCTGGGTTGCTGGGCAGCAATTTAAACTACCATAATTTCAGGAGATCTATAGAGGAACCCTTCCCTAATTGAGCCTTTTTGCTTCAGTCAGTCAGAGATGCTTATACGGAGGACAATGAGTCACTATAGGAAACATCAATAGGAGAAGTTGCTGGGAAGGAACAAGACCAAGTTCAAACTGCCCACAAACTTCCTGCAAATTTCAGTTCAGTGACAGCATTTCACAAAATCAACCTCCTCTAAAATATTTTTTGAGAGCTGCTGTTTGGTTTTTATTTTTTTTAAGAAAAAAAAAAAGGTAAAGACACACACAAGAAAAAGAGCAATAGCAATCCTGTTCTCTAACTTGCAAAGTATTTTCTGGTTGAGAATTGAGACATGAGAAAGGCAGTCAAAGATGAGTAGGAGCTCCTTGCCCACAGTGAAGCACAGGGTGAAGTTACAGCTCCTCACCTGGCCTCATGATGAGAGCAGCCCATGTGGCAGCCCAGAGGGGTGGCTCTGGAGCTGGGCTTTATCTCACCACCCACGTCCTCCACCCTAAGAACGCTTTTGCTTTGAGCCTGTGTGAGCAGAGGGGAGTAGGATGCATGCCTGGGAGCAGGACGTGAGCTCACACCTCAGCCAGTACCACTTGTCCTTTCTGATTAAGACAGCCTTGTTTCCTTGCACTCCCCTCGCAGCTCTAAACCCAGTTACTCCTTCTTGTCCCAGCTTCTGAACACATTAATTAAAGCATCTGGGGCCAGTCCATCCTAGTTTGCTGGTGAATGTATTTTTCAGTATTCATCAAGCTTCATTCTCTGGTGCTTGGTGACAATTTTATCTTCCTCTGGGGAAACAAAAGGAGGAGAGATGATGTTGCTGTAAAGAGATGCTAATCGCACTGTGGGGATCTCCCGAAGAATTCGCAGAGCTCTTTGTTGCAGGATGCCCGTTCTCCCCTCGTCCTCGGCTCTTTCTTTCCTCTCTGATTTCTGGGACACAGTTGTGTGGGCAGGAAGAGAGGGTAGAATTTATAAAGACATTGAAGGGCAAGGGAAGGGTATTACTTAATATTGCATCTCAGAGAATGCCACAAGCTGTTTTGAATTGGGTCTGCCCTTTTATTGCACATGTGCAGTGCCTAGTTGCAGGAACGGGGATCTGCTCTCACCTTGCATCAGTGGGGGGCTACTTTTTTCCTGCTATGATTTTTGGTTCCTTTCTGGCTTACCAAGAGCTGAAAATGGATCACTGTCCATACATATGCATTTCTTCTTCTGGAGTTTGAGCAGAGCTTGGGGAGTCTCTGGAGGAACACGTGGAGCCAGATGTGGAAGGAAGATGGTTCTGGATAGGATTGACAGCGACTGGTACCTTCAAGTGACTGTTTTTCTGCAACACTGCCAGCAGCAAACCCCACGTCCTAATGACAAAACCCAGGGGCCATTTTATCCTCCTCCAACACAGCCCAAGGGGAGCCAATTGCAGTCTGTAGATACCTCCAAGATCTGCTTCTGTGCTCCCAAACACAGCAGGTCATCTTCTGCTTGGGTCCTGGCTGCAGGGCACAACAACCAGCTGGGCTGTAGCCTGCTGGTTGAAATCAGCAGTGCCTTTGAGGGCTGCTTTGCCATGTCCATCAACTTCTTTGGACCCTTTTTCATCCCTGCAGGTGAAGTTGCACATACCCAGACTCGCCTTGCGAGTTGTCCCCAATGCCTGACAACCAGCCTAGCATGTCCTGACAGTGCCAGATGCCTGCAAAGCCTTTTGGATCTGCATGCCACATCCCACTGCGTGCCACATCCCAATGCATGCCCTGGGCCCTGTGGACTGGCAGCTTCGATGCCTTCAAAGCGTTAACTTCCCTCCAGATACTCTTCCCCGAGTGAAGTGACTTGAAACAGGGGCCAGCTCACAGCAACACAGAACAGACTGGAGCAAACCATATGCTTCTGCACAAGAATAACAGCATCATTAAAATCCTGAACCAAGAACTCAAAGGAGCATTTGAAGAGTACATAGCAGCAGGCCCTGAATCCTAACTATCAGCTTCTCTTCCCCTCAAATCCTTTGTATGGGCTGAATGTGAAAGCAAAATGTGTACTCAATCACAGCAACCCACTTCCTCCTCAAGTGACTCTCCAGGCATGTGCTCACCTCAGGAGTGAGATGCAGCCTAAAACAGCAGGGAAACAAACAGGTGAAACAATAGAGAGAGAAGGAGTATGGGGGGAGAGAGAGCAAGACAGACCCCAGTCACTGCTTAAACTTTGCTTATTTACAGCTTCAGCGTACATATGAAGATCTATAGCACTTACACCCAAATAAATCCTCCCCTGGAGACAGGTGGCAGATATCCCCCTCCATTATTTACAGCCACTTCTCACTGAAAACTGCAAGCTGTAAAATGCCCATACAGTGTTGGAGAGATTTATAGTCCTCCTGTATTTCACACAGTGCCTTGCCCCGCTGTGCTGCCTTTGGGGAGACATGGCAAATGGACTCCAAGGTGTTTGACAAAGATGAAGACTCATTTATTACTTGATGCTTTGGAGAGAAATATTTGTACGCAGCAGCCTACACGGGTGGCAAAGGTTAATCCTCTCCTCTCCCGTCAATTCAGCTTTTCATGGGCGAGGGGAAAGCAATGTGTTGGCAAAGAAAGGAGAGAGGAAGGGGAGCAGCAGCAGTGACCCGTGTCACCCTGCGTCCTTTAGGAGGGCCAGAGGAGACTGGGGACTTCACTCTGTCACTGACCCTTCACCCAACCAAGTTTGATCTCAACTTTTTCTTTCACAAGTCTTGGTCCTACAGGAAGGGGACTGATGTCCTCACTTCTAAGCAGCAGATGAGATTTCCTGAATCCTGCTGTTAGAGGAGACTTTTGGCTTGCAGGTCAAAAGCATCCATGACACCCAGCAACCTGAAATCCACTTGTGACACGCCTGACTCCCCCGGCACAGTAGGGCATAGGACCATCCAGGCTTTTGGCAAATTGGGCTTCAAAGGGGATTTCAGAGTGTCTTCTCTAAGACTGGGACCCCACAAATGCATCCCCTTGTCCTTCTCTGCTGGCAGGGCCAACAGTACTGCTCTCTCATCTCTGAAGGTGAACCCTGAGAGTGGGATTGAGGCAAAGAGCCAGTGTGGTGCCAGCAGGCTGCCTGCTCTGGGTATAGACAAAGAGCTTCAGTCTCTGGGGCTGTCGATAGAATGCTTTTCAGCAGCACTAAATTCTTGCAAAAACTCAAACATGAAAACATAAAAATAAAAACACGGTGTAGAAAACACACAATAAAAGTATAACACCAAATACATCACTTAACTAAAACCTCTTACCCAGTGGCTTTGATGTTAATGCATTGTCTATAACAACGTGGCATTCCAGCTGAATACTAACTGGCTGCAGAGCCCAAGCCCAGCCTTACTCCAGAGGTTTCTGGTTTTACTACCCTGATTTCTGCAGTCAGTCTTCCTCTCCTGGGGTTTATTTTGTCTCGTCCCCTGCCATGATTGACTAAGAGCTGTTTTCACTTTCCCTCCCCAGTGTTAATTAAAGCTGGGGTGGAGTAACCCACAGAAGACTCCTCAGAGGAGGGAGAGGAAAACTGAGCGCAGCACGAGGGCAGGGTTTGATCAGTGGAGAGCTGTGTTAACAAGAGCCTATGGATGTGAGTGGGATGAAGAGTCGGTGGGGAAGGCAGGAACAGATGGTACCCAACTGTGTGCAGCATGGTTCCTGGGGTCTGCAGGATATGCAAAAGCTCCTGCTCACTGCACAGGCTGCCTTGTGCCTAATGACAGCACCAGCCACAGCCTCTGCAGAGCCATCCTGACCCGTTCCTGTACATGCAGCATGGAGACAGCCCAGATGGACTCTCTTCTGCTCAGCCCTTGCATGCTGCTAGCATGGACTCAGCCAGAAATTACTGACCCCTCTTTGATGTCAAATTTTGGGGGAGCTCCTGTGCAGAGCTGATGCAAGTGTGGCAGCTCTGTGCAGATATCCAACACCCAGGTGCAGGCAAAAGGCTGAGTGAAAGCCTGGCAGGAAGCAAGACAGAAGGAGAGTCTGCATCTGGGAACTGTTTTGAGCTGTGACACCTGGAGGCACGACATCTGTTCCATACTGGAAGAGGTACCAGTTGCTCCACAAGATTCTGGTTGCTTTGCTGATGGAGCACCTGGATTTCAGTCCACCTGATGTGGTCTCTTGCTGACTGCTGCCAGCCAAAAGGTGGGGGAGGGGGGTGAGGATGTCTCCTGCATGGGTTAGTCAAGTCCCTGCACTGTAGGTGCAGTCATGGGCCAGGAACTGAGAGAGGAGACAAACTGGAGGGCTTAACCCTGGAGGCTTTCACTGCAGACAATTTGTAGATGCTGTTTCAACTACAGTTAATAAAGCCAGTACCACAGGGTGATGGCCCTGGATGGCCCTGCCTCAGCCCACATTGCTTGCTGAGACAGCAATTGCCAAACAGACAGCTGCAGACAGCTTCCATCCAGAGCCTGTAAATCCACACCCTGAGCTGCTCCAGCCACATTCTGTCCTTGGATTTCAACAGGTGGAGTCATGTGGAGCAAAGTGATCCAAGTTTTCCATTCCTGCAAGGTCATGGTGACCACTCTCTCTTCAAAGGAAAGCATCCCATCTGTTCATGGCTGCTTCATGCTGCAAAAGGCAGGTGGTCTCTCTTCTGTCCCTGGCTTAGCTAACATTTACTTCCACTCCCAATCTTCTTCCAAAACACATTTTTGTTCTCTAAGATAAATCCTGAGACAAGCATCAAGCACATCTGTTGCTATGCTCTGTGTCTGGCCCTGGAGCTTCTCCCTGGGCCACTTCCCTGCTGCTGGAAGGAGCACGTGTCCTTTGCTTCTCCAGCCTCCTACCCCTTTCCTGCCTTGGTACAGGCAGTGGTGAGAAGGTCCCAGGGTGAGAAGTCAGAGGTATGCCTGCTGTCTTTAATCACAGAGCAGAGGTTAAGAGCAAGGCTGTGGCTGTGACATATGTTGGCAGCAGTGTGGCCTCTTCCTGGTTCGAGTTTGGATGCCCAGCGTGGACAGACAGTGGGAGGAAGGTGGCATTGGTTAGCTGAGGCAAAGAAATTCTCCTCTGAGTCAGTGGAGAAAGTGTCCAACCTGACCTAAAGTGAGAAAGGAAGATAAGAAGCAGCTGAGGAAGCTGAATATTACATACAAACTTGAGAATCTGCCCTTCTTTTTTTTTTTTTTTTTTTTTTTTTTTTTTTGCAACTTATTCATCATTGCAAGGTGTTATTTTGCCTTGCTTTAACCTAGCTCTTGGCCTTAAGTGACCCAACCTGCAGCAAGGTTCTCCCCACATTACTACACATCATGCCTGAAAAGCTGTGCAAAATCCTTTTGTTCCTCCAGGCATCCTGAGCTGTCTGGTGATGTCGATGCTTGACAGCAAGGGATACGATGGGGAATCAGAAGGAGGAGAAATGTCTCTCAGTGACCATCTCCCCTCTGCTCTCTCATGCTCCCTGCCCCCATCAGAAGTCTCAGAGAAGCATGATGCTCTGTGGGGGGCTCCAGCTTGTCTTGTCATGCACTGTCTGCTGTGTCGTGCGTTGGAAGCACTCCCTAGTTTTAATTAAGGTTTTGAGGACCCAAGTCAGGCAGAAAGAAGAGAAAATGCTAAGAACAGCTAATTTCTTAAGCTGCCCTCTGGCACCTTTTGAAACTTACCTCATGTAGCAAATTAAAAATGCTAATAGATGGCCAATAAAAAAAAACCCCAAACCCTTTCTTCTCTGTAATTTCAGTGAGATGAGTGGTTCTGTGCATCAATTAGTGGTGGGAAATGAGATTTTCTTCAGTGGAGAAGGGCTGGGCTGAACACACAAACTCGTAGGCTGGATTCTGAAAGGGTTCAGTCCCCTGAATGTCTTCAGCAAAGGCACATGGGGCCATGCTGAGCTGCCCCTCTCACTTTTATAATTCTTACAGACTTATTACTCCTCATTACCTTTTGTCTCAAGGCAGACTGTAAGTCTGGACACTCAAATGGAACAAGCACCACCCCTTGTTTTTCAGAGGGCTCGATCTCATCTGGGTACTGCTTTTACAGGAGTAATTAATACAAAATTACAACAGGCACTACTGTTGTACTGCCTGAAGTTGTCTTTGCAGCGATGCTATCCATTACAACTCCAACTGCTCGCCAGCAGCACCCATGGCTGCAGAAATCTCAGCTTGTGCTCAGCTGGGATCACAGCAGCTCTAAGAGTTTAGAGAGCAAATGGTCCCTGAAGGCCTTGCAGATCCGAGGCACATGACATGGGAAAACCTGCCTTCTCCCCCCTCCACCCTCTGTCACTACAGGGTTGCAAATTGAAAATATATATACCCTTTTTTTCTTCTGGTCAGAGGTTTGAGTACCAGGCTCCTGATAGCCAAACAAGCACTGTACTAGCCAAGACCAGAGAGTTTTGGAGGAAGGATGGATATTGATGAATACTCAATAGTTTATCCAAAGCAGGACAGCCACCAGAATTGAAATGGTAGTGGACACCAGCTGAAAATCCTGTCTCATGTGTATCTGCACAGAAGACAAGTGAATCAAAGGAGAGATAGAACTAGGGTTTGCCACTCTTGGTAGAGTGCCCAAACATCAGGATGACTGGGAAACATGAAAAGGTCTGCAGTGCTTTGGATCTTCCATGCTATAGGCATAGACACTCTGTGATTGCTCCTGGGGCAAAAACAGGGACTCCAGCCTGGAGAAGACAAGGCTCCAAGGAGACCTTAGAGCACCTTCCAGTAGCTGAACAGAGTACAAGAGAGCTGGAGAGGGACTTTTCACAAGGGCATGTAGTGATAGGACAAGGGGGAATGGCTTTAAACTGACCAAGGACAGGTTTAAATTGTACATTAGGAAGAAATTCCTTACTGTGAGGTAGTGAGACACTGGCACTAGTTGCCCTGAGAAGTCGTGGATACCCCATCCCTGGAAATATTAAAAGCCAGGCTGGATGGGGCTTTGAGCAACCTGACTTAGTGGAAGATGTCCCTGCCCATGGCAGGGGGTTGGAACAAGATGACTTTTAAGGTCCCTACCAATCTGAACCGTTCTGTGACTCTGTGATTCTATGACCATGCTATTTCTACTGAACAGCATGAGCTGATTCCCTTCTTGCATCGATCTTCACACCCTTTCATTGTCATCTCCCATTCATCTTTTTCCAGAAATACCTACCTGTCATCTACATTTTTGAGGCCTTGGCCCAAGACAAGCACTCAGTTAAATATACAGTCCCAGCATATTGATTTTACAGATCAGCTGGAACACCTGGGAGGTAAAAAGTCCAGGGAGCTTGAAGGAGGTCACGGACAGCATCACAGTCACACAATTTGGCCTATATCCAGTGGCTCTGCACTTAAAAGCTTTCAGTCTTGGAGTACCAGGAAGGTCTGAATAATAACTCTTGAGCATGGTTAATGAAACTTCTGGGTTTGACATATTTCAGCCACATCATGTCTCCATTCTACTTCTACCCTCCCATGGCTGCAGTGGAGCGGATAGGAAGGAGTGAGAAAATTGCAAGCAGAATTCTTTCTTTCCTTTTGGAATTGTCTTGACTTCTGACTCCCTCAAGGGCCACACGAGTTTGTTGCAAAGTAAGCCCAGCCAAATGAACGTTGACCCCTTTGCACTGGGCAAGGAAAGCTTGGTGAGAGGGGAGGAGAGGATGGTAGGTTCCCAGGGCTTTATGGCCTCATCCTTCCACTGTCACAGCAGAAGCACAGGGAGCAGAGAGGTAAGGCAGCACTGGAGAAGGGGAGGAGCAGTTTCCAAGCAGGGTTTTGAGCTCAGTTTTTACACACCTGGTGCTTCATGGGGTTCCAAGGCTGTTGTGGTCAAGGAGCTTGCCTGAAAAGCAAGTGGGGCAAAGTTAGCAGAAGGGTCCCAGTTGAGTGCAGGCAGATTCTCAGTCACCAGTCCCCAGGATACAGTGAAGGAAAGGATGAAGCTGTACAGATTTGGGGTGTTGAGTATTTCCTCTCCTCATGGCCAAAACACAGGACCAACTTCTCTATACTTGAAAACCCCACATGTTCAGTGAAGCACAGCAAACACAACCCAAGGGCAGGTCTCCATGAGAGCAAGGCCAGCTTCCACTGCTGGGGTGATGTTACAAAGGATTTTCTCACTGTTTTTTCAGCTCTTTGGCAAACATGCTTCAGGATCACCTCTAGCTCCTTTACACTCACAGGCACACAGCAAAGAAAGAAGGGCAGGTCTATAGCTCCAGCTGTGCTCAGTAGAACAGACAGAGAAAAAACAGCACAAGTTTGCAGGACCTTGGTGATCTACATGTCAGCAAATTGGGACTGGATGGTGATGGCATTTGCCAGCAGAAAGGAGAGGAGGAGAAGTTTCGTCTGCAGTTTTTCAGTGGATGGTTGGAAATTTTCTAAAATCAGTGTCATCATGGGTTTTTTTTCAAAGATTCACCTTAACTTGTGGTGGGACAATGTGCAGGCTTTGTGCCAGGCTTTGGGTATCTAGATACTTGCCATATTTCAGGCCACTTACAGATAGAGACTGTCTCAGGAGAGGTTGATTTTGATTTCTAGAGGTTCAGCTTTTCTTCTGTCACTTCTCTAAAATCCTACACAACGACACAGGTGTTGCAGCCACAAGGACCATTTTGCCTAAGCAGGACACATTCCTATGGTGCTAATCATGCTTTCCATTTCCTCTGCTGCAGGTCACTGTCTGAAACCTGTTGAGAAGTGTAAGTCTCTCCATGATGGTGCAGTGGGAGTTGGTTGCACTGTAAGCTAGCTGGGCTATCAGCAGATGCAGCTGAGACTCCTTGGACCAGGGGCCATGAAGGAGAAGACCCTGCTGTCCTAAGCAGTGTCCATAGGGAGTTAGAACAAAGATATCCAGGGCTATAAGCTCTTTATCTTACACAAACATTAAATTCAATTTAATACAAAGGGGGGAAAATGAGATTTATATCTTCCAGATTCTGCTGGTCTGGGACACAAACTTAATTAGAAAGACTGAAATGTCATCATCTCCTGGAGGAGGGTGAACATCTTTTTCCAAACCCTGAGCATCTTTGTTGGATGCACTCACTGGCCAAATAAATGTGATCTGTTATTTCTTAAATGCCAGTGTCTCATTGCAAAGAGTGGGGAAATGACCCTCTGGAAAAAGAACAAACCTCTGCTCATCCTCTAGTCCATTTAAGGAAAACTATTAACCTGGCCTATCCTTAGCTAGATTGTGCATGCTGTAAAGGGGGTCCTGGACCTGGCCGTGGTTTTGAAGCCATGAGGAGAGTTTTGGGCACAGCTTCTCCTGGCTGTGTAGCCCCTGGCTGTGCAGCAGCTGCGGGCAGGGCAGAGAGCATATGGAGGAACACAGGTCTGTGCCTCTTGGTGCCTGCCTCAGCTGTGCAAAGCAGGAGCTGAGCAGAGCTGCAGTGACAAGCAATGAGCTTGTACTACCAGAGGCTGACATCTCCAAAGGGCCTGTGAATTTTGGAAGTGACCATTTAATCTGGCAGGCGATGAGAAGCCTGACCTTGACAACTTCCTAGTGGAGTAAGTGGTACCCAGGACATGAGGGCTGTGGTTCCCAAACTGGGACCTGGCCTCTATGGCATGAAAAGGAAGTCACAGAAGATGACCTGTGATTGTCCTTGGGAACTGTACTAGTCAGCGTTTCTTCCTCAGTGGTACAAAGAGCCTTAAAACATCTTCCCTCTGCCATGGGATTAAAGCCAAGGTCAGACTGTTCCCATGGAATAGCCAGGTCATGGAGAAATGTTTGTGCAGTGTTTTGTGTTTCCCATTCCAGCTCTGCTCTGTTCACTGCAGCATCTTTCACAGCTCAGGGACGATGTGTGCAGGACAGAGAATCAGGAGGCTGGGGAGTGTGAGATGAAAAGCACAGATAGGATGGAAAGCAGTGTCCAGGATAGGTGGAGCATGCATTGAGGAGACTGGGGGATGGAAACAGCCCTGGGACTGAAAGCTCGATTTAAGAATAAGGGTTTTGAAGGAGAGATGGAGATGGAGATGATGTAGAGGGAGAAGGAGAGGGAGAGAGGGGCCGGATGGGTCTGTAGAATAGCCTCCAGATCTTTGTGGCAGTTTACATTGCCTAAGGCCTGCTTCTGTGAGTCAAAATATTTGGAGACACATGTATGGGGAACAATCAGACAGTGGTGGTAGGAAATAAACAGGATGCCAGTTCAGGACTTTTCCTGTCATGTTTGATCCTGCCTCAGAGGGAGGGAGAGACTGGATTGCTTGACCCTGGTGTGGCAGGGCAGAGCCTGCAAGGTGCTGGCTTCCACCCATGGTCCAGCTGTGCCAGAACTTTGCAGGGCTAACATTTGTGTGCTCTTGGGACAGGCAGTTGGACCTGCAAGGGCAACCCTTGAGTGTGTTTGGAGCCCCAAGTTATTCACACTCTGTCCCTGGGACTGCTGAACAGCCACCCAGTGAATCCCAGGGTGGTGGCAGGAGGCTGGTCAAGAGATGGTTGTGCAGTATCTTCCACATGATATTTTCTGAAGGAATTGTGGGATACAAGGAGGCAAACTCAGACTGAACAACTTTGGACTGACTCCTCTCCAGGCCGCTCTTGGACACATCCTTAGACATGACAGATCCCAATCTGCCTTGGTGACAATCCAAAGCCCAAGTCCTGGTCTCCAGTCAGTTTGGAAAGAAGGTGATCACAGGTCTGTGCCAAAGCAAGAACACAGTCTAGGCATGCACATGAGACAAGAAGTTCTCCCCCAGTGGATATCAAGCTGAAAAACACAGACAAGTTTCTTCCAATGAAGGCTGAGGAGTACCTTGTGTGTTGTGACCTAACTAGGATGGATCCTGTGCTCAACAGCAATGGTCTCCCTGTCCCAGGAGCCACAAAGCACACATTCCATCCAGCTGAACCCCATTAAACCATCAATTTCTCAGTTTCCCCTCAATTACGGAGATCAATGACCCCTTAACTCTGCTTTCCTCCATACATTTCCTGCTTCTTCCAAATGTGGAGCAGTTAATTGCAGTTCACTGCTCATCCTAATGTTTCCTCTCTTGCTCACTTTCTCTCCCTGCTGTAATTTACTGACATTTCCTAAGCACGTTTGGGCTATGTTGGCAGCTGGATTCTGCGATAAGATTTTTTGACATCTAGTGACTGTTGGTCGATAACATTTCTATCCCATAATGAACAGAGGAGGGGAACAGGGAAGGGAAGTGCAGACAAGGAGTGATCTTCAACAGTTAGGAGATGAGATCATTATCTCTTGGAAATATGGGAAAGGCAGAAGTGAGAGCAGAGAGGTGATGCAGTCATCACAGCTGAGAACAACCTCATAATCACCTTTCACAGGACAGGCATTGCTTGGTACAAACACAGGTGTCCCAGAGTGCTCTCTGCTTCCCCAAGCTCCAACCTTGGGATGTCTCAGAGAGGGAGATCACAGATCTCCTTGCAGGGGATGTGCCCAGAGAGGGGGAAGTACACATCTTGCTTTCCCTCCAGCTGGAGTTATTGCTGCTGGCTCTGGCCGTGTGTTCCTGAGTGCTAGTGGGCAGCCAGCAGCTGCTGGGGTCTCCAGAGCTGTGGGATCACATCTCCCTCTGTCTTTCTTTCTCCTTCAGCTGATCTAAGACCATGCCTGCACTTACAGACCTGTGCCTGCAAATCCAGCCTGACTGGTGAGCTCAGTGAAGGCTGAGGAAACAGGATGCCAAGCTCCTGGTTTCTAGGAAACATCCAAAGAAATCAAGGCTGCTAAAAGTCAGGATTTGTGTCTTGGGTTATCAAGACCCAGCTGTGTTTGGTCTGAGACGATAAGGCTTCAGAGTCCTCCACTATCACAGAGACAGAGAATCACAGAATTGTAGAATAGTTTTGGTCAGAAAGAACCTTCTAAAGGCCATCTAGTCCAACTACCCAGCAGTGAGCATGTTGCTCAGGACCCTTTCCAGCCTGACCTTGAATATTTCCAGGGATGGGGCATCCACCACCTCTCTAGGAAACATGGGAACCTGTTCTACCACCATGACTGTAAAAAACCTTCTTTCCTATACCTAATCTAAATCAACCCTTCTTCAGTTTGAGACCATTAAAAGCATTATCCCTTGTCCTTTCACACTGTGTGAGGTGAATTGCTGCTTGGGGTTTGGCTTGGCTTGGGCCTCTGTTTAAACTCAGGCTGAATGCACCTAGATACAAAACGCTGTCTCTGGTGAAGGGTCCCAGGAATTTCACACCAATGCTATTGTGTGGGCTGGGACCATGGATGAGGGGTTGTGACACAGGCACTGTGTGTGGATTTGGCAAAAGGACTGTCTTAGTCTTTCTTTTGTCTCCCAGACTGCAAAGGGATGATGCTTCCTAGTCAGGAAGTTCCTCTGGGCAAGAGCTGCCTATTCCCTGCCTACCTGGCATGAGGGAGTTTTCTCCTGAGCTCCTAGGCTTCCATTTTTCAGCAGATAGCAAAGATAGAAGTGATTTCATGACCTTGAGCTTGTGGTATGGGTGTTGTGCTGCTCTGTGAGCCTCACTGGGCACTGATCCTTGGCCTCAGCCCCATGGGATGGAACTTCAGCAGTAACGTGGACTGGCTGCCCTGGACCTCGACACGCTCACACGCAGCGATGGGAGATGAGACAACACATTGCTTCTAACTGCACGCCCAGATCTTCAGATCTTCAGCTGGAATGTATCAGCTGAGACCCACAGCATGCACAGATTCACCAGGCAGCCAGGCATCTGCCTGTCTCTGACTAAAAGCATTGCAGCCTTTTGCAGTCACAAAATTGGCGATGGAGCTAGTGAACAGAGAACTGCTCACTGCTTGGGAAGTCCCAGAGCAGCAGATTGCTGCCAGAAGGGATGATTTGCTGGGGAAGCACCACTACAGGCTTGTCCTGCTGTGTTTGTTTGAGGTGGATGCTCTGGCTGCTGTCAGGTGAGCCTCACTATGGTCATCTTTGTCACCTGCCCTGTGACAGTGCCTCTGTCTCTCCTGGCTGCAGAGAGGGCTGAAGGCAATGGCACATCTTGCTAAGGAGCTGCACTGAAACGTAGATGGGGTCAGGCTGGACCTGAGTTTCTTTTACTGCCTGCCATTCTTCCCATCCCTGCAGTCTAAAGGGTGCTTAGCTCTGATTCTGCCCGTGCCCAGCCCTCCCCAGACTTATACCCAAGGTCATAAGGACAGGCAGCGAGGGGCAGAACCACCCTCCTCCTCCTCCCAAATCTGCCCTCTGCCACTTCCCACTAGTGAAAATTTTGGAGAAAAACACAAGAGACAAGGCACATATGGCCATAGCCTCCCCACTCCCACACCTCTCAAGATGGTATTTTTGCCCTTAATAGTTCTTGATGGGATTTTTTTTCTTTTACTCATGTTTCTCCCTCGCTTTTGGAAACAGAGGAAACTTGTCATCTACAAGATCTGCTGGCAACAAGCTCCACAATTTGAACACAAATGGGGGGGTGGGAGGGTGGTGTGAGGATAGGTGGCAGGAAAGCCTCCTTTTGTGTTCATTTTAAGCCCATTGCCTGGTGAATTCCCTGGATGCTTGTGCTGCAAGCAACAGCAAAAAGGAATACTTCATCTGCCACCTTCTTTTAACCTGTCAGGTTACTCCCAACATCTCCATTCAGCTTTTTCTCTGAGCTACAGAATCCTAAGTGATTTAGTCACTCTGTGTCCAGAGCTGTTGTGTGCCTCTGATCAGACCTGTCACCTTTCCTTTCCTCTGCTGTTTCCAGCTCTGTTTCTTGTCTGAGACAGAGGTCAAGGCCACATCCAAGATGTGGCTTCACCATGGTCTGTGTGGTCGTACAGGTGCCTCCTCCATTCCTCCCCCAGTAAGGCACAACTTTCTGTTTGCTTCTTTGGCTGCTAATGAACAGGAGACTGAGACTTCTGTAAAGCTGTCCATGCCAAACCCCCTTCCAGGAGGATAATAGCTTGTTGTTGGATACAGCTGTGTGAGATACTTTGGGTTCTTTTCCCCAGGTGCATCATTTTGCATTTGCAGGAGCCTCACAGAGCCAGCAGAGCTACAGGCTACTCACTGCAACCACCATAACTGATTCGAGTCACGGCGTAAGCAATAAACTAATTCAACACAGGGTTCCTGCACCCCAAATCAGGCAGGGCAAGGTTGGGCAGGGCTTGCTTTAGGCTGTTAAAATATTAATGTGTCTGCTGGTTCCTGACCTGGTTTTTAAGGATGTCTGAAGACACTCTCCTCAGCCCTGCTGCTGTCTCTCCTGGAAGACACAAAGCCTCTGCTTCCTCAGCACACCCTTTCTCCTTCTCCTTCTCCTCCTTCTCCTCCTTCTCCTCCTTCTCCTCCTTCTCCTCCTTCTCCTCCTTCTCCTCCTTCTCCTCCTTCTTCTTCTTCTTCTATCAAGAAAAGAGGAACATCCCCTATGTTCTTACCAATCCATCCAGATAAAACTAATGGGATTTCAGGCTGACAGGACTCAGAAAAGACTATTTTATCTGACTGAGAAACATAACCACATGCCTCAGACTAATGGAGAAATACCTGTTGAGAGCCCGGAATAAAGGAGAGTAGCTGCCGGATGCTCTGTTTGGTTGTTAATATCATCCAACTTTTAAAACTCCTTAGTTATCAGATTTTGCAGATCAGCTTAAAAAAGAATTGCAAGATCTAAAAAACGGGAAGCATTTGCTCTTTGCTATATTAGGAATGCATCGCCCAGCTTTTCTCCGCAACTGTGACAGCAAAGACTACGCTCGAGAAACTGAAAAAACCCAAGCTGAAGTTCCCTGGAAATAGCTCGTTTCCACCATAGGGAAGGGCACAAAAAAATTAACACCACCAAATAAAATCATTAAATGTGAAATATGGATTGTCTCGTCATCTCTGCCATAATCAGGATAACAAGGAGAGAGGGAAGTAACGCCCGAGGAAGGATTTCCTTGGAGATGCCTGTGGTTAGGGTGCCCCAGGAATGGGACACCTGATTTTTGTGTCCTCCTCAGATGGGAAAAGGAGCTCAAAGACACTTCTGCACAGTCCTCCCAGCAGAGGGAACTGTCGGTCCTTGCTGGAGGCAGGTCACTTGGAAGCTGGGAGGTTTTGTAGAGCTTCAGAACAGGCGTGCAGGGGTAGCTGCAGTTCAGACTGGGGGCCACAGGCTGCTGCTGCTACATGTGCTGAGGTGCCAGGACATGTTTGCAAGGCCACAGGGCTGTTCCATTTTCTGAATCACAGTCCATGCAGCAAAGGCTAAGCCTAGCCTGGTCTTGGGTAGGGTTATGATAGCTCCTTCTGCCTCTCTTAGTCACCTCCTGCACCAAGATGTTTCTGTTCTTCTCTCTACACACACACGTTCCCATAGAAATGTAAGGGAAAATGGATGCTGTGTCTCTCCCCTACCACAGCCCCTGTCTGTACAAATCCTGCCTGGATTTGCCACCCAGTGCCCAAATCCCATGTTAATTCTGCTTACCTCACAGCACCCAAGGGGCATCATAAGCTGCTGGACTGCTGCACCTATAATATAACCTAACTTTTATTTAAGAGACACCATAAAAGTGCTGAAAGCAAAAATCAACCAAGTAAACCCCAAAATCTATAATGGAAAAGCTGCATCTAAGGCAGTAAAGTAAAAAAGCACCATTTTTGTTGCTGCTGGAGTACCTTATTTCTGCCTCTTCCCACCTGTGCTGTCTGTACTGACACTCAAACTTATAATTTTTCATAGGTCCCCATATCTCATTTAATCTAGGATGGTGGTGCACAAAGGGGATAAATTAAAGTTAACCCAGATAACCACGAATTTCCTTTTCCCCACCTTTTTGCCATCTTGACCCGAGGAATGTGACTTCCAGAGCAGTGTTTGTGTGATGCTGCTGTGGCCGTACACACAGCTGGGCACACACACACGCACACACAGAGGCTGTGGCCACACTTCTGATGCAGGCAGTGGGCCTGCAGGGAAGTGAGGGACTCCCAAGGAGCAGATTACACCTCCCTTCACAGGCATGTGAGAACACTCAGTGCACTTCAAGCACAAGCAAATGGCTAATGAGTGGAGGAAACTCGTGTTTTATTGTGCAGTATAATAGGATAGCACAGCAAAACACAATAAAAGGCAGACAGCCATATCCCTGCAACATAAACCTGGCTAGGCTTTGGAGCACTTGGGGTCTATTACATGAAACACTGTGGCCTGGGGAAGGCAGAGGATTTCTGCTCCATTTACTGACATTAGGCAGGGCTGCTGCTAGCATAGGTTCACCCCATTACAGCCACCTGGCAGGCTCTTCTGCAAGTTGTCTCTCCCTGAGATATCCCTGGAGTTATCTCAGGATATTCACACTGGAGAGCTGGATGCTCCTGTAGATGCCACAGCAGTTAAAACCAGTCCTTCCCAGTCTGGCTGCCTGTTGAGGTTTTTTTGAGCATGGATTTCCTCTTGCCCCATGTTTTTTGTTCTATAAGTCCCCAATTATAGTCCAGCCCAGCAGCTCAAGGCTCCCCAGGTAGCTGATACAGCCCCAGCCTTTGTGCTCTTGTGGGGCTGTTGCTGATGGCTGTGCTTGCTTTGACATCCCACCAGCCTCTTCAGAAGCTGAATGAGCCTTGTTAATCAGCAAGTGGCTCTAGGAGAGGACCAGGGGATAACATACCTGCCCAGAACCAAGAAACTGGGTTTTCTGTCCTCTGATTTGATGCCTTGTAATGCATGTCACAGCTTAGAGAGGAAAATTCAGAACTCTGCAAATAGGGCTGATTTGTTAGTATTCATTAGACATATATTGTTCCTGAGCTGCAGAAGCCCTGGACTCTTTCAGGCTGTGCTATTCAGCATCCCCACAAGAAAAACCTTTTCCTTGTTTCTATTCCCAGCCTCATGTGAGCCTTTCCCTGCTTCTGACCATTCCCTCTCTGATGCTGCTTTCTGGGATGTGCTTGGTTGCTGATGGTCCTTGACATCTCCATCAGAGATGCAGGAGAAGATGAGTCCCCAGGTGCATGTGAGCTGCCAGAGCAGACATGACCTGTGCTGGGGAATTTGGGTTTGTTCCATGGCACAGACCTGCCCATGGCTCCACAAGCAGTGCAGATGGGGTGCTCTGCCGAGGCAAACTTCCCCAGCTAATCCATCCCCTGCTGCTTCATCCCCCCAGTCACCCTCTCTGCTGCAGCCTGGGCAACTGCTCCCTGCCTGGAAACCATCCTCCTCTTCATCTTTGCCAGGATCCTGTAGACTTTTTCCAGCTTCATCTGGATGAAAGATAATGAACAGAGCCACACCCTGTGCCCCAGTCAAAGGTGTGGTGGCTCTGTTCCACACCATAACGTGTGCCTTCCTAATAATTCCTGCCTCTTGCTTTGTAATTTCCATCGCCACAGTTCACCAACCTGACATTTCTCACACAGGTGTCTGCCCCTCCATGATTTTTCACTGTGTAGCAATGCAAAGGAAAACCTAAGGAAGCCTTTTCACACAGGCTGGTGGAGCAGCGTGGATGACTCCTGACAAACACCTACTGTATAACAGACATAAGTACGTGCTGCAGAGCCTGCCCTCTCCTCCTGCCACGCCTGCATCCCCCACAGCTGCGTTTCACCCATCACTGCTCCCGTCTGCCTGCACAAGCCCCCCCAGCAGCACAGAGCGATCCCTGGATGTTGCTCCTGTGTCTGCTCCCTGCCGGGGAGGCAGCGAGTTCCCTGCACGGGTCAGCGCACGCCCGTGGGTGTGCCGGGGGGCAGCGGCACCGCGATTGGGATGCTCCCTGTAGGAAGGTGGCTCTCCATCAGGGCTTCTTGGAGCAAGAAGTCCCACAGAGAAGCAAGGGACATGCTGAGAAGTCACCACTGCCCTGCAAGACAGCCATAGGAGCCCAGGGAAGAGAGAGGGGGTAATTTCCCCTCCCCAATGCTGTCCCCAGCCACTCTTGTGGTGATATCTACCCACTGTTACCCAGAGCCCATCTCTGCACCCTTGCTGTGCGTTGAAATGTTGTCTTAGAGAAGCACAGCTCCACATGTGACACCTGAAAGCAAATGGGCAGGTTTAAAATTATGAATCCTAAAAGAAAAACCCTGATAGCATGGATGGAAGTGCATGGGAGGGTGGAGGTAGGGCTGTGGGAAGATCCACATGGTGGGGTGAGCTCAGGACTGCTGAAGAGTTGGGGGAGATGTCTGTCCCAAAGACCTGCAGTGAAAGGAAACAGGATGCCTCGGCGATGAGGCTGAGGGCAGCCCAGCTGTGCCCAGAGAGGCAATGGCAAATAATAGGTTAATAAGGCAGAGAAAAAGTCCTGCCTAAATATAACCACCCTGCTGCAGGGTGGTTAGGCCATGTCCCCAGCAGGTCATTCTGGTCCTGACCTGATCCAGTTGCAGCGACACGAATAGCCATCTGTGAGTTTTGGTGTGGAAAATATTACTAATTAAAATTAAAAAAAGGAAAGCAAAACATCTGTACTCGGCAGCATCTGTCATTCTTGCTTCTTCAGGGCATCGTGCTTGGAAACTTTAAAACAAGAGGGTATTTTTAGTTTGAAAAAAAATTAAAAGCACAATTTTAAAATTATATAAAAAAAAAAATAAAACCAGCCCAACTTCCTTTTTTTTTTTTCCCCATTGCTGCCTGTGCAGCCTGGAGAAGCTCTGTGAGTTCCTGCCAAGGAGCTGAGCATGGGGAGGGAGCGGGTGTGCAGGATAGGGGTGGCAGTTCTACCCCTCCACATCAAGACCTTGCTTCTTTGTCCAAAAGGGAGAAAGCTGAGCAGGAGAAAGGTCTGACTCCAGGGCTGCCTCTGGCCCCCAACCCGCTGGTGGTGTCACACGCATTAACAGCAATGTTCTGTTAATTAAGACGGGGCTGGGCGGAGATCAGACCAGGGTAAGAAAACTGGGCAATTTTAAGAAGTCTTCCCTGCTGGCATACTGGAAGAAAATAAATAAAAAGTTGCCCATGGCAAGCCAGTGGGAGACAATGTTAATTAAACTTGGTGAAAAAGAACCAGGGATGGCAGGGAAGAAAGCAGCTGGCACCAAAAAAAGGGGCAGGCATGCAGGTGGTGTGTGCCCTACCTGGGTGGTCACAGCCCCCATGACCCCAGTTCAGCCCCATGGTGCTCCCCTCTGGTCTGTCCCTCCAGCTCCCCACCCCACGGACATCCCAGAGCCTGGTCCTCGGCCACCACCCAGCAGCACCCTGTCTCAGAGGTACCATGTGGAGTCTCCAGAGCTCTGGACAACAGGAAACAGAAGCCAAACACTTGCCTAAGCATCATTCATCTCCCCCACATATGGATGTGCCCTTGCCCTCCTCTCCCCTGCCCCATAGCCCTTGCTGCCTGCTGGCAGAAGCCCCACACATTAGGGGTGGAGAGTGGCCTGCTCCAGAGACAACTCCAGAGCTGTTCTGTGGATCAGTTTGATTCCTGCAGCATCTGGGATGAGCTAGCTGGGAAATGGCAAGGCTTTTCTAAAGGGCAATAGAATTGTTTTCAGTTTTTCTCATGAATATTTTCTAGGTTTTCAAGTTTGGGTTTCGGGGGCTTTTTTAGCTGGTGGCAAAATTAACCAAGGGCTTGTGTGGTTGCCTGCCTTAATCCTGAAAATTCTGCAGTAATTAATTGGAAACTTGAAAGATTGTGAATGAAGCTGAAATCCTTGTCTGGTGGGCTGTGTCTGCAGTAAATATGGAAAGCCCAAGGGGGCAGAGCTAGCAGGGAGGTTTGGGATGCCCTGTAACAGTGCTGAGTGCTGCAGGATGCTGGCCAAGCTCCCTGCATTGCCCAGGCTGTCCTTTACCCCATGGATCACTCACTTCCAGTTTTGCCCACGCTGGTGACACCAGCCTTGGAGAGCAGGCTCATAATTTCTTGGCTGCTGCCAAGGTTAAGGCACCCATCCTCCCCACCCAAGGCAAACTTATAGATAGGGCGATCCAGGTGGGAAGTGCCAGGATTTATTCAATGGCCAGGCATAGCACTGGCTTCCTTTCTTTACTAGGTAGGCTCAAACCAAGTAATTTCTAGGAGGTACAAGTGGTTTTCATATGTATTTTGGTGTCTGTATGTGCACTGTCATCTGAGTGGCACTTTGGAAACCCCAGGGAGATGTTCTCTTCCTGGGAGCAGACACTATCATCTACTAAGCACAGTGGAGAGCACAGGGACCATTCAGGGATCTCCTGTCCCCTTGTCCTCCCAGGAGCAACATGTCTCTGCCCTGTGTCCTGCCCACCACCTGTGCCACAGTCATCTTGGCAAATAACAGCTAGGGAGGACAAGATGTAAGAATGGAAGCGAAATGTGCTGTCTTGGGAGAGGGAATCCCAACGATTATCCCCGACAAAAGAGAGACCTGCACCACCCTGATGCAACATGGAGTTTGCCTCTCTAAAATCAGTGGGGAAATTAGGATAATAATTCCAGGCACGAGTTGTGGAGGGGCAGGGAGGAACTCAGGGCAATCTGTGACTCCGAGAGCCTCTGCACTTCCCAGACAGATGGCACTTGGCAGAGGCTGCTGTCGTGCTGCTCGTGTTCGAAGCCTGGCTTGCTTTCTGGGGGAGGACAAGCCACAGAGGGGAAGTGATAAATACTCCCAGCCCCAAAATGTCCCTGTTATCAACCCACAGCTCTGCCTAGAGCTTGGGGATGCAGGAAACATACAGGATTTTGGGCAGCAAGTGATGGTTTGTTATTGCAGGGGCACTCGGGAGCACACTGAGCACGGCGCTGCACGCAGGGACACATGGCAAGTGCTGGAGGGGGAAGAGCACAAGTTGTTTAGTGCCTGTTTGTCTACAGCTCACGTGGAGGGCAGCTGCTGTGGAGGGTTTGGGGTTTTGATTATTTTCCGAAGGGTTTCCAGGTCTGCCTGTCCAAGGATCTGGGATGTGCCAGGCGCAGGGGCAGAGGCACTGTGCATGCAGAGCTGTCGCAGGGACGGGGCAGGAGCATAACCCCACGTTGCCTCAGCTGCAGCCCATTAGCTGACCATGCTCTCTGCTCCTAAATCATTTCCTGAAGGGCTTTTTGAAACCAAAAA
Source organism: Promerops cafer (assembly GCA_013398275.1). NCBI lineage: Eukaryota > Metazoa > Chordata > Aves > Passeriformes > Nectariniidae > Promerops > Promerops cafer. The sequence continues at coordinate 215,390 of VZSE01001156.1, read as the reverse complement.
GAAAAAAATTCCCCCTTAAGATGGTGGTGGAAGGGAGGGAAGGGGAGNAAAATGGTGAAAAGTTCAAACACAGCCTGATGTCTCAGAGCTGCTTTCATGCCCAGCCTCATCTACCAGGAGCTTCATGTGGGTGTGCAAAAGGTAAAGCTGAGCACAGGC